>JAJKFL010000002.1:2592500-2845000 GCA_021186555.1 Reticulitermes speratus
TTGTTGGTTTCTACCTGATAATGGCCGGCGTAAAGTAAGGTAAAGGTCTCCCTAGAACAGGCCGTGAAGGCCCAGAGGGGGAGTAGAGAAATAGCTCTACTCTTTCTTTAACCTCGGCGCTAGATGGGGGTAGGTGGTCAACGCCATGCCCCGGCCGCTTTACCCCCGGGAATGACCCGGTACCAATTGCACAGGAGGCTGTGTAGACCCCAGGGCCGGTCTGGACGGGTGCTGAAAATCTCGCCCCCACCGGGATTCGATCCCCGGATCGTCCAGCCCGTAGCGAGTCGCTATACCGACTGAGCTATAAAGGCCAGCTTACGCGGCCGAAACTTGTTGTAGGATAATATTGGGGTTATGAAGATAGTATTGTGTTTATTCTGTAAAGATTGAAATAGTGATTATATATAAGCAAAACGGGATAATGATTACAAAAATGATTACAAAAAAATTACTTTATAATTATTGTTGGTAAAAACAGAACCTGAAAATATAGACAGACAGACAGACAGCTATGTACAGGTGGAACGTAAAGTTACAAATTGAAGCTGCTTAATCCCTGGGAAAGAACTGTCGGTGCCTATTAAATAGGAGACTGGGTGGGCCTCATAGGGGGTCTGGACGTTTTGGGGAAGAGATAAGTTTTTTTTTTCTCTTGCCAGCAGATGCGCACACAGAATTTGTCCTTGGGGGCGAAGGGGGACTGACCCTGAGGCTGTGTATGAAATTTATGTTTGATTTTAAAAATTATGTTATAAAAATCATGTCATAAGCACAACATAACTGTCTGCAACTGCATTTATATACATACAAATATAGCTACATGTTCCATGACTCAATAACAATGTCCTATCTTGTTTTTTTAATTATATTAATTTATTTTTCAAAATTCTAATGTACAGTCATCAGCTGATTTCAGTGACTGATTTCGGCTGAAGGGGAAATCACGTAACACTTTTGATATCATCATATCTACAAAATCTGTTTTATTTATTTCAGTTTTGGGGGGATTTTAGGGGGCTGCCTGGCTGCAGCCCCCCACTTGGGTGCCCCCCTGCTTGTCAGGAATCGACCCGCCGATTTTCCGACTCATAACCCAGTCCCTGTACCCACTACTATCTCTGCTCCCGAAAGTTGTACTCGTATTTAATGCTACCGAATTTTTGTCAAATTGCTCGCAACAGTAGAAGTACGAACTACGTCAGGTGGCAATAAGGCTTATGGGAGCTGCTGCTTATTGCGGCACGGCCTGTTGCTGCTACTGCAGCCTAGCTCAGCGGGCATGATCACCGTATTGAATATTACGGCCTGCAATTAAGCTAGGTTTGCATTGGCTGTGCCAGTGAACGACTGTCGGCTTCTCAACTACTGCTCGACAGAGTCAGAGAAGATCGCAAAATCTGGCGGGGGGGGGGGGGGGGTGGCAATATTAAATTAAAAAGTAAAAGTATCGTAAATAAAAAATGGTGCAAAATACAGTCGAACCCGGTTATAACGACATCGGTTTATGCGACATCACGTCTATAACGTCAGGTATTCTGTGGTACCAATTAATTCTTCACTGTTAACCATAACATTATACTGCTCGGTTATAACAACACTCGTTTATAACGACACGGCATATTCAGTCCCCTTCATGACGTCATAACCGAGTTCCACTGCATTTCCCTCTTCGCCAAATCCTTAGCCAGTATCTGCGGGGATTGGGGGACCGAGCTTGTTTCTCGCCTAGACACCAGTTTTGGCAGCTGGTGTAGTGTCGTTCCTGAGTTAGGGGTTTGTAACACCGATTATATTTCAGAACATCACGTACAGGTTAAAGGCGGTCGGAGCGTCCTCTCTGAAGAGAGGGCTGGTCTTTCCTTTCAATATATCTACATTAAGCATTCACAACCCTTATTATATATATGCAACTTGTGGCCGTGCAGTTAGTCGTCGGCCTGTCATCGCGGAGACCCGGGTTTGATCCCGGGTCAGTCCATGTGGGATTTGTGTTGCACAAGTGGCACTGGGACAGGTTTTTCCCGAGTACTTCGGTTTTCCCCTGTCAATTTCATTCCACCGGTTTTCATTACTTGTAAAAATAAAAAAAACCGATCATCTTTCCCTTCATCTTCATCACAGCGTTGCACAATAAGTCTTAAGGCTGCGGTGCGTCTGTAGCTTCTGCTGCGGGGCCCTTCACAAAAAAAATATATGCAACGTACTATTTACGAGCAGCGCAGAGCTGCAGAAGTGACACATTGTCGTTGGGTAGGTAGTTCTGGACGTTTCGGTGTATCGTTTTTCATTCAGCTGCAGGCAAGCAGTCCAAAGCCTTGAATGTTCATCACCGCCTCTGTAAGGGCGTCAAATCTCGCACGACACTGTTGCCATTCCGTCATGACGGTCCCTAAACCCGGCACAAGCCTTGAACTAGTTTAGGCCGGCTAGATGTTGCAAGCCTGTTCACAGCCTCAAACTTTGAAAGACCGGCAATCATGACACAACGTCAGTCAGGGCTGTTGACAGCAGATATATTCATGGCCTACTTAACTCTTAGTTTAATGCTATCTTAAGGAGGGGCACAAAAAAGGGGGGCTGCCGGGCTGCAGCCCCCCCAAACCCCCAAAACCGAAATTTAAAAAACACAGATTTTGTAGATATTATAATATCAAAGCTTTACGTGATTTACTTTTCAGCCGAAATCAGCCACTGACAGCGGCTGATGACTAGTAGATTAGAATTTTGAAAAATAAATTAATAAACTTAAAAAAAAAAACAACAAAATAGGGCACTGTGATTGAGTCACGGAACATGTAGCTATATGCGTATGTATATAAATGCAGTTGCAGACATTGTTATGTTACAGTTATACTTATGACATGATTTTTATAACATAATTTTTAAAATCAAACATACATTATATATAACCCAAGGGTCAGAACCCCCCCCCCCCCCAGTGAAAAATTCTGATCTTAAGTCACTTCAATTGTCATCAGCTTGACCGCCGCCATGTTAGGACGTCTTACAAATTAACGCTTTATTTTTTGTAACTTCGCTCACTGTCCGCTTTGCCTCTCACACGCATCCAATTCATCTTCACACGCCGTTAGCCAAGGCAGATCGAGTTAAAAGGAGCGCGAATATTCATGTGAAAGACTGACCTTGGTTTTGGCCACTAAGTGTAGCAACTGAGTTACAGCGCTCACAATACGATATACAACAATACGATATACAACAATACGATATACAATATGACACACCTTTTGGCTCTTTTCATTGTTGGCCTGTTTATAAAAATAAAAATCCTTGTCCCTTCTGTACAAAAGAGCCGACCGCTACATCAGCATCTAATTATCAAATAATATAGCCAACCATTTCCCCCCAAATCCTCTTCTCTCACGTGTAGTAACATAATGCGCCGTTAAATATAAACTGTGGACCTTCCTTGTTTCGTTTTTTTTATATATGCGTCTTTCGTGGACGGAGAAGACGAAGCACAAAAAAAGCTTATGAGATAATTCTTCCCGTCTTGTGGTCCATATAGGATGAAAATAGGTCAGGTAGAAAACATGAGCTTTCTTTCTCCCTCTTGCAGGGCTTACCTTGTTCTCCTCTGCCTTACCCCTCGCCGCACTGGTTCTTCTTTCTCGGCGGAACAAACCGTACAGATACGGTCTTGTTATGAATGTTTGGGGTTGGGAAACTAGAGCCCCTGTGTTTCCCATCTCTCGATTCATGACTTTTCCTATATAGGTCACAAAGTGTGCAGGGGCAAGGCTGCAGATGCGAGCAAATCTTCACTTCGTACACAAATAACGCTGTGTCTTCCTACAACACAGCGACGTCCTCAGTCTATGTAAGCTATTGAACATTTTCGGGCTCTATCAGGGGGGACTGACACAGTTCCTGTAATATTAACAGCCCCTCGGACATTAATGATAAACCTGTTTTTTTATTTATATTTTGTAGTGAAGGGCCCCGCAGCAGAAGCTACAGACGCACCGCAGCCTTAAGGCTTATTGTGCAACCCTGTGATGAAGATTAAGTTTTAATTTTTTTAAGTAATGGAGCACCGGTGGAATGATATTGACAGGGGGAAACCGAAGTACTGGGGGAAAAACCTGTCCCAGTGCCACTTTGTCCACCACAAATCCCACATGGACTGACCTGGGATCGAACCCATGCTTCCGCGGTGAGAGGCCGGCGACTAACGGCCTGAGCCATGGCACGGCCCAGTTGTTTTATTTATTACTACATATATCGAAGAGGCTGCGAGATTACGGATGCGGAGTTCGAACCCCGGTAGGGGCAATAGATTTTTTTCTTATCCGAAACGTCCAGATCGGCTCTGGAGGCCACCCAGCCTCCTATTCACTGGGCACAGGGGGTGGGGAGTGTTCTTTCCCCGGGGGTAAAGCTGCCGGTGCGTTAATTTCACCACTCACTGTCATCTAGTGCTGAGATTAAGAATGAGTGGAGCCCTGCCTTTGTTGTCCTTATACGTCTTCATAGTGCGGACAGGGATAAATTGTACTTGTACTTGTATCTGCTTTTTTATTGATTTGATACATGCGTAGATGCTGATATTTGGTACATGCGTAGATGCTGATATTTGGTACATGCGTAGATGCTGATATTTGGTACATGCGTAGATGCTGATATTTGGTACATGCGTAGATGCTGATATTTTCCCGCCTAGTCCTTTTGCTAGCGAGCCCACCTACACACGCACACGCACACGCACATTATTTCTATCACGTATATAGCATTACACCCTTTAACCGTCAATATTCCTATCGTACTTCTCCATTTCCTTACTACTGTGTTTATGTATCGTCCTCTTTCCTCTCATATATTTAAAACATAAATTTATTCACCAATATTTGTTTCTCCTGTTAGAACCCTCTCGTCATATGCATCTCGCTACCAAAGTGCCCCATTTAATCTTAATATCAATTTCACTTCACGGTCAAACAAACGCTCCAAATGCTGTCCCCAGACTCTCATCTCATAATCTCCTTTTTACGTTTTAACTCTTAAACGTTTTAATTTACGCCCACCCGAATGACACCAAACATATCTTTTTTTTTTTTTTTTATTTCTGTTCCATGTACAATTCCTGTCTGCACCCAGATTTCATTAACCTGTAAAATTACGACCCCCTTTCGACCAAGTTTGGGGCCCACCCAACCCCGTTATACAGTCATTGCTGACATGATTGCTGTCATTATGATTGCTGTCATTGTGATTGCTGTAATTGTGATTGCTGTCATTATGATTGCTGTCATTGTGATTGCTGTCATTGTGATTGCTGTAATTGTGATTGCTGTCATTATGATTGCTGTCATTGTGATTGCTGTAATTGTGATTGCTGTCATTATGATTGCTGTCATTGTGATTGTTGTAATTGTGATTGCTGTAATTGTGATTGCTGTCATTGTGATTGCTGTAATTGTGATTGCTGTAATTGTGATTGCTGTCATTATGATTGCTGTCATTGTGATTGCTGTAATTGTGATTGCTGTAATTGTGATTGCTGTCATTATGATTGCTGTCATTGTGATTGCTGTAATTGTGATTGCTGTCATTATGATTGCTGTCATTATGATTGCTGTAATTGTGATTGCTGTCATTATGATTGCTGTCATTGTGATTGCTGTATGTGATTGCTGTCATTGTGATGCTGTCATTGTGATTGCTGTAATTGTGATTGCTGTCATTATGATTGCTGTCATTGTGATTGCTGTAATTGTGATTGCTGTCATTATGATTGCTGTCATTGTGATTGCTGTAATTGTGATTGCTGTCATTATGATTGCTGTCATTGTGATTGCTGTAATTGTGATTGCTGTCTTATGATTGCTGTCATTGTGATTGCTGTAATTGTGATTGCTGTAATTGTGATTGCTGTCATTATGATTGCTGTCATTGTGATTGCTGTAATTGTGATTGCTGTCATTGTGATTGCTGTCATTGTGATTGCTGTAATTGTGATTGCTGTCATTATGATTGCTGTCATTGTGATTGCTGTAATTGTGATTGCTGTCATTATGATTGCTGTCATTGTGATTGCTGTAATTGTGATTGCTGTCATTATGATTGCTGTCATTGTGATTGCTGTCATTGTGATTGCTGTAATTGTGATTGCTGTCATTATGATTGCTGTCATTGTGATTGCTGTAATTGTGATTGCTGTCATTATGATTGCTGTCATTGTGATTGCTGTCATTGTGATTGCTGTCATTGTAATTGCTGTCATTGTGATTGCTGTCATTATGATTGCTGTCATTGTGATTGCTGTCATTATGATTGCTGTCATTATGATTGCTGTCATTGTGATTGCTGTCATTGTGATTGCTGTCATTATGATTGCTGTCATTGTGATTGCTGTCATTGTGATTGCTGTCATTGTGATTGCTGTCATTGTGATTGCTGTCATTTTGTGTTTGCTGTCATTGTGATTGCTGTCATTATGATTGCTGTCATTGTGATTGCTGTCATTATGATTGCTGTCATTGTGATTGCTGTCATTGTGATTGCTGTCATTCTGATTGCTGTCATTATGATTGCTGTCATTGTGATTGCTGTCATTGTGATTGCTGTCATTATGATTGCTGTCATTGTGATTGCTGTCATTGTGATTGCTGTCATTATGATTGCTGTCATTGTGATTGTTGTCATTATGATTGCTGTCATTGTGATTGCTGTCATTGTGATTGCTGTCATTGTGATTGCTGTCATTGTGATTGCTGTCATTATGATTGCTGTCATTGTGATTGCTGTCATTATGATTGCTGTCATTATGATTGCTGTCATTCTGATTGCTGTCATTGTGATTGCTGTCATTGTGATTGCTGTCATTATGATTGCTGTCATTCTGATTGCTGTCATTCTGATTGCTGTAATTGTGATTGCTGTCATTATGATTGCTGTCATTGTGATTGCTGTCATTATGATTGCTGTCATTGTGATTGCTGTCATTGTGATTGCTGTCATTATGATTGCTGTCATTGTGATTGCTGTCATTGTGATTGCTGTCATTCTGATTGCTGTCATTTGATTGCTGTCATTGTGATTGCTGTCATTGTGATTGCTGTCATTATGATTGCTGTCATTGTGATTGCTGTCATTGTGATTGCTGTCATTATGATTGCTGTCATTGTGATTGTTGTCATTATGATTGCTGTCATTGTGATTGCTGTCATTGTGATTGCTGTCATTGTGATTGCTGTCATTGTGATTGCTGTCATTATGATTGCTGTCATTTGATTGCTGTCATTATGATTGCTGTCATTATGATTGCTGTCATTTGATTGCTGTCATTGTGATTGCTGTCATTGTGATTGCTGTCATTATGATTGCTGTCATTCTGATTGCTGTCTTCTGATTTGTAATTGTTTGTGCATATATTTGTCATTGTGATTGCGTATTTGATTGCTGTCATTGTGATTGCTGTCATTATGATTGCTGTCATTGTGATTGCTGTCATTGTGATTGCTGTCATTGTGATTGCTGTCATTATGATTGCTGTCAATATTTTGTGCATTGATTGCTGTCATTATGATTGCTGTCATTGTGATTGCTGTCATTATGATGCTGCATTGTGATTGCTGTCATTGTGATTGCTGTCATTGTGATTGCTGTCATTATATTGCTGTCATTATATTGCTGTATTCCTATGCAGACCTACGTAACACTGATGAGTCAATTTTCGCGGTATTTTAGTTATCGTAATGCAAAACTCAGGAGCCTATTGGCCTATTGCTTCTAACTCAGCAGGTCTAACGGTCTCCGTGCTAGCTATCAGTTCGTGCAAACAACAAGAGATGTCCCTGTTACTAGTTTAGTGATCTTTGTAACAATAATTTGTTTGGTTATCAGTATGTTAGTGCGGACAGACAGACAGACACAGGCTTTCAAAGTCACCGGCGTCAGATCCGGGAAGAAGTTATTCAGAAACTAAGGAAGGAACATTCATTCAATTCATTCTGCAGTCTGTCTTACAGGTCCGTAGCCTCTTCCAAAGCGAGTTCTCCACACGGTGCGATCTAGTGCTTCCTCTTTCAATTTACAGTATCCTCTCTTTTCAAGGTCATCCAGTAGGAACAACGAAAGTAAAATTACAAGCGGTTTGGTACAGTATTAGAAATACTGACGCAGGTTTAAGCGTCCTGGAATATTAGGACATGTCGACTTGTAAACAGTTGCCGACGTTTCGAAACAACGTACCCAGTCGACAGGGCGCAACGCCTCAGAAGACTTGAGTCTTCATCAACATGGCCGTCAGAAGGTCAAAACCAGCACTGTAATAACACCGCCAGGCGTTCTTCAGTATGACGCAGTCAGAAGTGTCAAATTGTACAAAACACACCCTCTCTCCGGTCCAGCTCTACACTGTAATGTTACAAGAGGTAACCTTGGAGGGGACACGTCGTACCCCAGCACATCTGTACCTTGCACCGAGGGGACACGTCGTACCCCAGCACATCTGTACCTTGCACCTTCCTTCTGAACACGAACTGGTAAACAAAAGGACTAGGAACCAGTTTGTATTGGTCCAGTTCGTTAGTTCAGCTTCCTGTGTTACTGGTTGCTGTCGTTGGAGTGAGTGTTGAGTGTCGTCTGTCTTTAAGAATGGCGCGACAGGCACTTCAGAGCTACTGTCGTGTTACGTGCATTGCTGCTTATACAGTAAGGTAAAGGTAAAGGTCACCCTAGAACATGCCATGAAGGCTCAGAGGGGGGGTAGAGGTATAGCTCTACTCTTTCTTTAACCTCGGCGCTAGATGGGGGTGGGTGGTCAACTCCAACCCCCGGCCGCTTTATCCCCGAGAATGACCCGGTACCCATTGTAAAGGAGGCTGGGTAGGCCCCAGGGCCGGTCTGGACGGGTGCTGAAAATCTCGCTCCCACCGGGATTCGATCCCCGGACCGTCCAGCTCGTAGCGAGTCGCTATACCGACTGAGCTATCGCGGCCCATGCTTATACATTATTATTATTATTATTAATGTGTTAGTAGGCATTCTTTACGAAGTTGAAAAGAACGCTTATGTGGAAACCACGTCCATCCGTCCGTCTGTCTGTATGTGACGTAGTCAGCAAATAAAATTTTTGTCAGATTTTAATGAAATTTGGTGTAGGAATTGTTTACAAAATTTTATCCAGCCATTATGGGGCTCATGCAAATCGTCTGTGATCTGTGCCTTACGTAAGGGTGCAAATGAATTAATACGCGTAATTTCCTTATTTCGTAAAAAGGGGGTTTTTTTTAAATCAGAAAAGGAAATCGCCCCTTCATGCCGTCGGGCATTTTGAGAATCTCGTGAAAATCGGTACAGCGAAAAGCCATGCTTTAAGTAAGGGCGTAAAAGAAATTTTACTGTTCATCGGATTTGGAAGATGCTTGGTACAGGCGTCTACAATAATTTATTGACAGTAAACTTCCGCGTAGCGAACGCCGTGCTGTCCTTATGGACGAAAATAAAATTACATCTTCGCGAGTACCGTGAAACCGTATGATCTTGAAAATGAACAGCAAAGGTAAAGGTAAAGGTCATCCTAGAAGGCCAGATGGGAAGTAGTATAGCTCTACCCTTTCTTTAACCCTGGCACTAGATGGGAGTGGGTGGTCAACTTCACGCCCCGGCCGCTTTACCCCCGCGAAAGATACCCGGTACCCAATTGTGCAGGAGGCTGGATAGGCCCCAGGGACTGGACTGGTGCTGAAAATCTCGCCCCCACCGGGATTCGATCCCCGGACCGTATTAACATATCAATATTAATTTTATTTTTTAAGATATTTCATAACCGCTATGTTATTAAACCAGTGTATATTATTCAGCATAAAATCATACACAACTTTACAGTACACATTTTTAGGCGACTAGTTTCGGCTTGCTATAAGCCATCATCAGGGACACTTATAATAAATGTCCACTGGAAGGTTAAGAAAAACCTGATGATGGCTTATTTTAAGCCGAAACTAGTCGCCTAAAAATGTGTACTGTAAGGCTATGTTTGTGTACTGATATCAAAATTAATTTTGAACCTCAAAGTCTGCTTCTCCAACGCAATAACCAACTGGCAAATTCTGTTATAGAGAAACGGTGTCTGACGATATACATGCGAAACACATAAATAGGCCTACACTGTGTATAGTTTTTGAATGTGTAGTCAGTTGCTTAACAGTAAGCACTGTTACAGACCTGTATGGTAGGCTAGGGTCGGTGATATATGGGAACTCGTTTTGATTCGAGAATAATTATCGGTATGGTGGGGGGCAGCACTATTGAAGGTTGGAAATCGTAATAATTTTAAATATTCTTACCGAATGTAAAATTGGCAAAATAAAACAGAGTTTCACACATCACACTCTTATTTGAACATTTAGTAGGGCAGATCGCTATCACTCGAACGGCCTGTAAAAGTAGACAGACCACTCAGAGGACAACCTGTACCCTTTCAAAAATAAGATGCGCTAGAGATCGCCTAGCCGGAGCCAAGCGTCACCAAGGCTCTATATTTTCCTTACTCATTAGTTTAAGGCACGAATAAGCTTACCCACAATGCGCAGATCGGTATTCTGCGTCGCACCTTAACGGCCATGGAAATTAATATAATTATGGGGCAATATACAATTAATTCTGTAAATATACGTAGAAATTGTGATGAAAATATATTATTGTCAATAATACACAATTATTTGTGTAATGATAACAGACAAGATTCAAGTTGTAACTCATGAATTAAATTATTGTGATAAGGTAACTAGTTTTATCTCTGTGCGCGATCTGTTGGCAGAAATTGGTAATACACGCGCTTCAGTACAGAATTTGCCGATAGATGGCACATGATGCTAGACGTGTAGTTCTAACGCTCTGCTCCAAGTTCCAGCGCATAGTTGAATCGATTCTCGAAAACAGCCTAGTGTACGGTTTGTGTCACGGATTGCATGCTTGCTGACATATTACTTCGTTTGTTTGCAAGCATGGCCCGTCCGTGGTCCCGCTTTACCTGGCCCCCGTTGCAGGACGAAACATAACTAAACAATTTCGAAAAATCAGATTTTTCTATCATATGTACCCTTCACCAAATACTGTCAGGTTGACCCACTCATGGATGAGTTAAAGGGGGCGTGTAAGATAAAATAGATCGGAAATGCGTAAACAATTTTAGTCAGCAGTAGGGCCAGCTGAAGGTCGAAGTAAGCCATAGATGTGGTGATAAGATTAAAGTATGGGGTTTTGGAAGGGATTGAACTGTGTCAAGGGAGACGGAATAGCTCAGTTGGCACAGTGACTATGGCACGAGCTTCATTTTCGATGAACAGTAGGTCGATTCCTGGCAGGGGCAGGTGATTTGTTTCTTCTTCAAAATGTCCGGACCGACTCTGGGGCCCACGTAGCTTCCTATTTAATGGGCACCGGGGACACTTTCCACGGCGGGTAAATCAGCATTCGCGTGAAGCTGATCACTGGCTTCCATTTAGTGCCGATATTAAGCACGAAAGAAGCTATAACTTCAGACCTCAGTGTGACTCCATGGCGTCCCTAGGGCTTTAAGTTTGCTTGTGTTCAAATGTGTCAGGGATAGGGCCTCGTGAGGTGTTCGTGTTAATGCGATAAAGTACAAAGGGACTGAATATTCCGGTATGCTGGAATGTGATTGCGTCTTCGACTGACTGCTTCCCGACGTTTCGAAGGAAAGTGGTTCTTCATCTTCAAGGGCCAATTTGTCCACCTCTGCTTCTGACGAAACACGCTGGCACCACGAACTTAGTCACACAGCTACCTGCTGGCCTGTTACCGTGTTTAAGCTTACCATTTCGGACAAACAGTGGTAAGACCGGACATCTTTGTGGCAGGCAAAATTCGAGACTTCTCGTTGTTTTAAGCCGCTGTAGTAAATATGCCCTGAGGTCGACTCAGCCTCTAACAGAAATGAGTACCAGGAATATTTCCTGGGGGGTAAAGGCGGCCGGTGCGTAGGGCTGACAACCTTACCACCTTCATGTGCCGATTGTCTAGAAATCTGGGAGCCTCAACCTCCTGGAACCTTAAGGGTCTGTCCAGGTCTGTAATGGGATTGCTTTGCTTTGTAGTAAATATGAGAATTTATTTTCCGGTTACTTTCTGTGCGATTTTGCCTATCTGGCTGACCTTCATTTTTGTTTATTTCAGATAAAATTATATCCATTTCCGCACAGCCTAGCACACTGCAGTATTCACAGCGCACCTTTACCCAAATAATTATTCCTTATGCTGCATTAAACACAAACCGCTCGCAGAATGTTTAAAATACAAATTGGCCTTGTAAAGCTGAGTTATGTTCTAAGTTACGTGCAAATATAACAACTTTTTTTGTTTACGATTGGACAAGAATCGAAAAGGGTATCGTCCAAACACATATCGACTCTCTACAGCCTGGACGGTCCGGGGATCGAATTCCGGTGGAAGCGAGATTTTTCGCAGCCGTCCAGACCGTCCCTGGGGTCCACCCAGCCTCCTGTACAATGGGTACAGGGTCTCTTTCCCGGGGGTAAAGTGGCCGGGGCGTGTAGTTGACCACCGGCCCCCCCCCTCTAGTACCAGGGTTAAAGAAAGAGTAGAGCTATACCTCTACTCCTCCTCTGGGTCTTCGTGGCCTGTTCTAGGGAGACCTTTACCTTTACTTTACAACTGCACTTACCATCAATATGGTGAATTACACCCAGAATTTATTCAAAATTTGAAACCTCTACCAAAGGATAAATGTCTGCCTTTTGACTTTGCATAATTATAATCCAATTCAGTGTCTCTCCAATGAGAATATTAATTAACGATCTTTACAATGCAGTTAATAATTTACGCAGACGTACTTTTTTGCCTTATCACAAAATCCGGCTAGTTTTGCTGTGTTTTGATGTAAATAACACAGGCCTAAAGCGTGAGGTGCGAGTTAAATGAAAGTCTACATGTGCGTGTGCGTGTGCGTGTGCGTGTATCGTTTGACCGATAATTCTGATATCTAGTCCGATGCGTGTCACAGAAAAGTAACAAGTCTCAGACCTTGCATCCTTCAAGGACTTGAAATCTGCTGTCTTCTGGGGTATTACGCAGCGTCGTGTGGTAATTGTTTACCGACGTTTCGGGGACAACGTATCGGTCCCATCTTTACGGGTCAATAGCCCGATACGTTATCTCGAAACGTCGATAAACAGTCACCATACGACATCGCGTAATACCCCAGAAGACCGCAGATTTCAAGAAACAAGCAGTTTAGAAAAATGTTGGTCCCTCCAAAATGAATCCCCAATTGTTGAAAAATAGAATGTGTGACTTACTTAGGACATTTTAGGATATGGCATCCCGTTTTGTTATAACTAACTAACTAACTAACTAACTAACTCCATGTAGCACAGTCCTTCTTGAGAAGCTAACAGGTCGTCAGCTAGTCAAGAAATTCCCCGCGTTTTATGGAACCCGAAGGTTCATTACCGCACTCACAACAGCCCGCCACCTGTCCCTATCCTGAGCCATATCAATCCAGTCCACGCCCCCCCATCCCACTTCTTGATTACCCATTTTAATATTATCCTCCCATCTACGCCTGGGTCTTCCAAGTGGTCTCCTTCCCTCAGGTCTCCCCACCAAAATCCTGTATGCACCTCTCCCCTCCCCCATACGTGCTACATGCTTCGCCCAACTCATTCTTCTTGATTTGATCACCCGAATAATATTTGGTGATCAGTACAGATCATTAAGTTCCTCGTTATGTAGTCTTCTCCACTCCCCTGTTACCTCGTCCCTCTTAGGTCCAAATATCCCCCTCAGCACCCTATTCTCGAACACCCTCAGCCTATGTTCCTCCCTCATGTGACAGACCAAGTTTCCTTTTTGTGTTATATACCATTATATATATATATATACACTGAAGCATATCTCAAATTACACACCAACGAAATGCAGTATATTTTTTTCCACTTTTTTATTCTTCAACCCCTACATATGTTTCAACCCTTACAGGGTCATCTTCAGGGGGGCTCGTTTGGTGTGTAATTTGTGATTTGTTAAAAATGCACGTTGAAGATATTATAACACGCTGAAGCATAATTTAATGTCTAAAGTACATTACAAGAAAAGCCTCAATGACAGATATGTATTGATACAATTTTATGTACCTCACATGCCATATATTTGACACTGTAAAAAGTTTAAGCTTCCAGATCTTTTGGTAACATAAAGTCCTGCACGTGTCTTTTAATCTTTTGTAATAATTTTGTGTAAATGTACACCTTGATGACGTAGCAGTTCGTTGCGTGTATTCGCCCCAGCTGTTTGTGAATTGAAAACACAGGAAGTTGTATTGAATAGTAAACCTATTTGTGATCGCATGTAGTTACAATTTCAGAATATATTTAACACAAAATAACGCGAATAGAATGACCTTAAATATGCAAGAATTTGTGGGTCAGAGGTAATCGATATATACAGCCTGTGACCGCGTTTCAGTATTGGCGGGTTCATTGATTGTGCTGCAGGGTTAGTCCAATGGCTGTACGGGGAGAGGGGTGTGTGTGGGTGGAGCGTGGGAACTCACCATTGATCCAATTTTTATTACTCTCTGTATCCGTAGTGTACCTCTGACAACGGTCGCTCGCTTTCTCGGGGCGTTGGTCTCGCAATGTCTCGCGGAAGACGAGATACCGTTTGTCCACCGTCAGATGTTTTCAGAAGACAGGTATTTAGCGTTATGTTTTGATGATAATTGATCTAGAGTAATGCATGCTACTAGTGTAGAAATGTGTATACGACGGGACAAATTATGTGAAGCTGCTTACGTGATCTGTAAGGAAATTTCTTTGATAATATGTCAGGGTAGGTAATTATAGTCTATTTACGCAAATATTGGCTAACTTGAAATCGGCATGCGTGTTAAGTAAGTAAAGGCATGCATGTAAATACGCAGTAATGTCTAATTAGGCGCATTTCTGCAGGCTTATATTCACATGTACGTGCTTTGCTTTATAAAGGCGTGCAATAAAATAACATGATGGCGTATACATCTTTCACTTTTCCTGAAATAAGTACATCTTCTCATATTGTTTGCGAGAAGAATTATAATAATATGAGATATCGTTTTCATTCTTTTGTAACGTGCCTATACTTTTCCTTATCGCATTTAACGGAATAAAACTTGATGTCACATATTATCAGTAAATACACATTAAAAGACCTCGGTAATTTTTTTTACATTGTGTTCACCTTTCATTTTGATATCACTCAACAATTAAATCAACAAAAGCATTTTATTTCTTAAATATGTACATAGACATACTTAAGAAATAAAGTGTATTTGTTGGTGTAATTGTTGAGTCCTCGGTAATTATTTAACTATTTTGTGGAACAGTATTTTTAAAACACTTCGATATGCATTACGATTTCCCCTAAAGCTTTGTTCATATCAGATTAATACACGAGACATTTATCGCGTCAATTGTTGTACAAAGCTGATATAAAATACAGTAGGTGCATTTGACTGGCTTGATGAACCTACACAAAATCCATCGACACTGATAATGTCCTTTCATCCACCACGCACAAACATCTTTAAAGTTGTGCTGTTGTTTATGCATGGTTAGTACAATAAACTTCAAAGTCTATCCCGCCTCGCTATGTTACGGGCTACATAGCCTTTGTTTTGTATTATTAATTTGCAGACGGTAACAGAGGATCCAGGGAAATATAAACAAAAAACCTGTGACCAACTTAAAGACTGTTAATGGAAAACTAATATTTGTTTAAACAATGCCATAATTCTTGTCACGCGATCTTTTTTATATATAATTGGTGATATCTGTCAACAATGAAGGAAAGACTGAATACAGGATTCTGGTGGGTCTCGGGTGGCAAAAAATGGAAGCTTGTTAAGGGGTAAATTAGAGGTAAATAGATATTGAAATGCTGTTTTATTTACCTGCATTTGTATATATGTCATTCTACAGTAGAGACTATTGCTGTGCACAATGTGCTATTGAGAACGATATTTTTTGGCATAAAATTTGAGTAATTTTTTTCGTGTTTTACATGTTCTCCCTGAAGATGGCCGAGGCCTGCCGAAACATGCAGCAGAAACAATATATTTGCGTTTGTTCTCCATAGCAAAACATGTACTGTTGTTGGTTATTATTGTATAATTAAGTGGTAAATGAGTCTACACAATTTACTGTATGGAAGAATTTGACTACGTGTTTCGGCTTCGTTAAAGCCATCAATAGGCCAGCTAATATGTGTAAAGTTTTGCATCTAGGAAGCACTGAGATGACAAATGTATT
This sequence comes from Reticulitermes speratus, assembly GCA_021186555.1. Lineage (NCBI taxonomy): Eukaryota > Metazoa > Arthropoda > Insecta > Blattodea > Rhinotermitidae > Reticulitermes > Reticulitermes speratus. The sequence continues at coordinate 2,608,799 of JAJKFL010000002.1, forward strand.
ACAATATGTACCTCGCTATATAGTACTGTCATTTTTTTTTACCACTGGTTACTTTTAGATTGCTTCGTAGATGTTTATCATGGTTTTCATTTCTTTTACACGTCCGGGTGGTTTTGGTTTTTCAAACTCAGCCAAATTCTTCAGTAAAGTCAGCGGTACAACACACACACACACACACATAATGGTGCTTCACAAACGAACGACAGTTGTTAGCTTCGCTACGACACAACGCGTATCATCTGTACACGCCTGCGTGGCCTGTCTTGAGCCTGTTTGTGCTTATGTCTATATATATAGCACGTGACTAACACGATACGTGTGCCACACGTGTGATAGCACACAACGACAGTTGTACTAAATACATAACTGTTTGCCATATGGTGTCGCTTGCTTGTGATCTGAGCGGTAAGTTGTGAAGTTATAGTGTGCTTAATTAAATACCACGCCATGAAGACGTATGGTGGAGTGCAGGTATATCTCCACCCGCATGTTTAACATCGGTGCTAGATGGAGTTGGGTGGTTAGTTTCACGCCTCTGGAGGGAATAATCCCCAGACAAAGGGCCACGGATATCTACTGGACAGAAGGCTCGATGGTTCCTCGGGCACATCTCGACGCTTTAAAACCACGACATCTGTCTAGCGTGTAGCCTAGCCACTGTACTGGGTGAGCGTGTCGGGCTTCCTTATTGAGTGGGTTTGACTAGATAGAATATGCGTGGTGTTTAGTTTTGTGTTGGTGTCTGTGCTTAGAAATAGGCCTATATATGTCTGTGCTTAGAAATAGGCCTATATATGTCTGTGCTTAGAAATAGGCCTATATATATGTCTTTGCTTAGAAATAGGCCTATATATGTGTGTGCTTAGAAATAGGCATATATATGTCTGTGTTTAGGAATAGGCCTATATATATGTCTGTGTTTAGGAATAGGCATATATATATGTCTGTGCTTAGGAATAGGCCTATATGTATGTCTGTGTTTAGGAATAGGCCTATATATATGTCTGTGCTTAGAAATAGGCCTATATATGTCTGTGTTTAGGAATAGGCCTATATATATGTCTGTGCTTAGGAATAGGCCTATATATATGTCTGTGCTTAGGAATAGGCCTATATATATGTCTGTGCTTAGAAATAGGCCTATATATATGTCTGTGTTTAGGAATAGGCCTATATATATGTCTGTGCTTAGGAATAGGCCTATATATATGTCTGTGCTTAGGAATAGGCCTATATATATGTCTGTGCTTAGGAATAGGCCTATATATATGTCTGTGCTTAGGAATAGGCCTATATATATGTCTGTGCTTAGGAATAGGCCTATATATATGTCTGTGCTTAGGAATAGGCCTATATATATGTCTGTGCTTAGGAATAGGCCTATATATATGTCACATGCTGCAATTTATCACTCAGATCTGCTGTTTAGTAAAATGATTGTACAGTTGTTTGCATTCTTAATTATTAGGGCAAGAGATTATATTTTTAATTTAAATGACTAGAAAGTTTTGATCTTAACCAATTTATAAGTTTTCCTTAACAAATCTAGTGCTGGGTAGCTCAGGTGGTGTAGTGACGACGTTGCGTACTGTACGAACGAGAGATGGCGGGTTGACTCCTGGTTTGTATAAGGGACTTTTTTAACCTACAAAGCATCCAAAACTTCTATGAGGCCTACCCAGCTTAACATTCAGTGGGTGCAGGGAGCTCTTTTCCCAGTGGTAAAATGCCTGGGCGTGACCAATTATCTCCGTCTAGTGCCGAGGTTAAGAATGCGTGGAGCTATACCACCATTCCCTCATAATGCATGTATAGAGTACACAGAGAAATTTAACCTTTTATTTTAACAGATATTGATGCAAATTTTTCATGTAACTACAGTTGGTGAATTTGCTTCTATTTGCTATCATTTGTTATGATTAGTTACTACTTTCAGTGCAGGTATTTGTAACCATTACAAATGTGGAGCTTGGAAAACAATAGTTTCGTAGGAATAAAATTTCCAAGGAAACCGAAATGAATTGCTTAGTGCAAACATTTTGAGGACATTCACTTTTGAATCACAGTCCTCTAGCGAGATGCCAAACAATTAACACGAGTAAAATATGCATGTGTGTAACTTTTGTAATGGTGTGTACCGACTGTGTGCACGTGGTAACTGTCTCTAGGCCTACACAACTTAAGAGAAAATGGGCATACGTCCAGGTAACCTTTAAAGCCCAGTGGTTACTATATGTACCACCACGTTTAACTCTCACAAACTCTCTACGTTCTGCCCACACAGTGTATTTATGTGTTTTGTGTGGATCTCAGCATTAACTGACTGGTTTGTATAACTGAGACAGAGTGTGTTTACTGCGCGGTACGGACTGTATTTATGTGTTTTGTGTGGATCTCAGAACAAACAGCGATTATTTCACTGTACAACATTAACTGACTGGTTTGTATAACTGAGACGGAGTGTGTTTACTGCGCGGTACGGACTGTATTTATGTGTTTTGTGTGGATCTCAGAACAAACAGCGATTATTTCACTGTACAACATTAACTGACTGGTTTGTATAACTGAGACGGAGTGTGTTTACTGCGCGGTACGGACTGTATTTATGTGTTTTGTGTGGATCTCAGAACAAACAGCGATTATTTCACTGTACAGCATTAACTGACTGGTTTGTATAACTGAGACGGAGTGTGTTTACTGCGCGGTACGGACTGTATTTATGTGTTTTGTGTGGATCTCAGAACAAACAGCGATTATTTCACTGTACAGCATTAACTGACTGGTTTGTATAACTGAGACGGAGTGTGTTTACTGCGCGGTACGGACTGTATTTATGTGTTTTGTGTGGATCTCAGAACAAACAGCGATTATTTCACTGTACAACATTAACTGACTGGTTTGTATAACTGAGACGGAGTGTGTTTACTGCGCGGTACGGACTGTATTTATGTGTTTTGTGTGGATCTCAGAACAAACAGCGATTATTTCACTGTACAACATTAACTGACTGGTTTGTATAACTGAGACGGAGTGTGTTTACTGCGCGGTACGGACTGTATTTATGTGTTTTGTTGTGGATCTCAGAACAAACAGCGATTATTTCACTGTACAACATTAACTGACTGGTTTGTATAACTGAGACGGAGTGTGTTTACTGCGCGGTACGGACTGTATTTATGTGTTTTGTGTGGATCTCAGAACAAACAGCGATTATTTCACTGTACAGCATTAACTGACTGGTTTGTATAACTGAGACGGAGTGTGTTTACTGCGCGGTACGGACTGTATTTATGTGTTTTGTGTGGATCTCAGAACAAACAGCGATTATTTCACTGTACAACATTAACTGACTGGTTTGTATAACTGAGACGGAGTGTGTTTACTGCGCGGTACGGACTGTATTTATGTGTTTTGTGTGGATCTCAGAACAAACAGCGATTATTTCACTGTACAGCATTAACTGACTGGTTTGTATAACTGAGACGGAGTGTGTTTACTGCGCGGTACGGACTGTATTTATGTGTTTTGTGTGGATCTCAGAACAAACAGCGATTATTTCACTGTACAGCATTAACTGACTGGTTTGTATAACTGAGACGGAGTGTGTTTACTGCGCGGTACGGACTGTATTTATGTGTTTTGTGTGGATCTCAGAACAAACAGCGATTATTTCACTGTACAACATTAACTGACTGGTTTGTATAACTGAGACGGAGTGTGTTTACTGCGCGGTACGGACTGTATTTATGTGTTTTGTGTGGATCTCAGAACAAACAGCGATTATTTCACTGTACAGCATTAACTGACTGGTTTGTATAACTGAGACGGAGTGTGTTTACTGCGCGGTACGGACTGTATTTATGTGTTTTGTGTGGATCTCAGAACAAACAGCGATTATTTCACTGTACAGCATTAACTGACTGGTTTGTATAACTGAGACGGAGTGTGTTTACTGCGCGGTACGAACTGTATTTATGTGTTTTGTGTGGATCTCAGAACAAACAGCGATTATTTCACTGTACAGCATTAACTGACTGGTTTGTATAACTGAGACGGAGTGTGTTTACTGCGCGGTACGGACTGTATTTATGTGTTTTGTGTGGATCTCAGAACAAACAGCGATTATTTCACTGTACAGCATTAACTGACTGGTTTGTATAACTGAGACGGAGTGTATTTACTGCGCGGTACGGCCTGTATTTATGTGTTTTGTGTGGATCTCAGAACAAACAGCGATTATTTCACTGTACAGCATAGACTGACTGGTTTGTATAACTGAGACGGAGTGTGTTTACTGCGCGGTACGGCCTGTATTTATGTGTTTTGTGTGGATCTCAGAACAAACAGCGATTATTTCGCTGTACAACATTAACTGACTGGTTTGTATAACTGAGACGGAGTGTGTTTACTGCGCGGTACGGCCTGTATTTATGTGTTTTGTGTGGATCTCAGAACAAACAGCGATTATTTCACTGTACAGCATTAACTGACTGGTTTGTGTAACTGAGACGGAGTGTGTTTACTGCGCGGTACGGCCTGTATTTATGTGTTTTGTGTGGATCTCAGAACAAACAGCGATTATTTCACTGTACAGCATTAACTGACTGGTTTGTATAACTGAGACGGAGTGTGTTTACTGCGCGGTACGGCCTGTATTTATGTGTTTTGTGTGGATCTCAGAACAAACAGCGATTATTTCGCTGTACAACATTAACTGACTGGTTTGTATAACTGAGACGGAGTGTGTTTACTGCGCGGTACGGACTGAGTCTTTAAATATATTTCAGTTAAATTTTGGTCCTCAAAGGACTAAATATAGTCTTGACTCATTATTTTTTTAATTATGATACTACTTAGATAAAAATTACTTCCACTAAATGATTTGTTCAAACACGATGTGCTAAGGTTCTGACGACGGTACGTAACATTGAGAACTAATTGGTTTCTGGACTTTGTCCAATGTCCGGAAATCTAAAATCACGACGTTTCGGAAGCTGGTCCAGTGATTGAGGTTAGCTCTATCTAACGGACCCAACACAGTAGGTGTCTCCCTCCACTTTACCTGAGGACGGAAGCAGATCCAGCTTCCGAAACGTCGTGTTATCTAGTTATTTTAGATTTCTGGACGATGGACAAGTCCAGAAACCAATTAGTTCACAACGATCTGTTTAGCTCAGTAGTTACAGGCGTATAGAGCGGATCGAAGGATTGTTGAGTGCTGGTGAGAAATGGCTTTAGAAGGAAGATGGAGCCAGTCTTGCCGTTTAACGTTTATGTGGCAGCGTAGAGCAAACTTTTATAGCACGACGGCTATTGCAGGCCTGCAAACACAGCGCGAGCCGGACACCAATCTTTAACACTAATAGTTTTACTTTCTTAACTAAACAGTTTGGATTTAGAGTCTAAGGGATTAAATCACGATTAGTTAATTAAATATTAGTATTACTGTAATGCAGAAAAGAGCAATCAATTATATTTGAATTTTTAGTGCTTATATTAGCAAGTATGGTGGAGGGGAGAAGTGCATAGAGGATTTTGGTGGGGAGATCTGAGGGAAGGATACCACTTGTAAGACCTAAGCATAGATGGGAGGATAATATTAAAATGGATGTTCAAGAAGTGGGATGGGGGATGGACTGGATTGATATGGCTCAGGATAGGGGCAGTTGGCGGGCTGTTGTGAATACGGTAATGAACCTTGGGGTTCCATAAAACGCGGGGAATTTCTTGACTAGCTGACGACCTGTTAGCTTGTCAAGAAGGACTGTGCTACATGGAGTTAGTTAGTTAGTTAGTTAGTTAGTTAGTTAGTTAGTGCTTGTATTATTTTTGAAGATGTGTATAAGTGAGAAGTCTGTCAATCGTTCTAAACGTGACAATTGCTTTAAGATATATTCACAGTTGCATTCTGTGACACTGTGACTGACTGAAGCTTGTATTGTGACTACTGGAACACACTTAATATTGGGCTTGTAACAAGGTTTTTTTTTCAATGGGTAGACAGCCCCTTGGGGGCCTAGGCCGCCTCATTTTTCGAGGTTTCACGATCACACACTTTAGACACACCACACTCGGTAGGACTCCTCTGTACGAGTGATCAGCCAGTCACAGAGACCTCTACCTGACAACACACAACACTCACAACAGAAAGACATCCATGCCCTAGACGGGATTCAAACCCGCAATCCCAGTAACGAGCGGCCACTGCGATCGGCAGTAAGAAGGACGGTGCAGCTTAACAATCCGTATTATTCTCTTTTCTCCAACTGTCTGATGTTCCCATGCAACATGCACGAAACTCATTACAAATTGTTCTTTACTGTATTTAACTCTGCCTCTGGAGTTCACAGGCTCCCCCCCCCCCAAAAAAAAATTGTTTTTTGATTCTGTTGTGGAGGCATAAGTTATGTGTTTGGGAAATTTCGCGGGCCACTGTTTGCTTATTATTGATCTAGAAAACCAGAAACATGTCGGTAAGGATAGTCTGTCAGCTGACATGCCAGGTCAGCTGACATGCCATGTCAGCGGTTGGTAATTATTGTGTCTGACTGTTGCCTGACCTCGTTACGACAAGTTTTACGATCCGAATGTGTCCACAGGTGTGACTAACGACTTACACTGACCTAAATGTTTGTTTGGTGTGTCTAGCTTTTACACGAATTGAAGTCAGGCCTGCGTAATATGCGTTCGAAGTGCGTAAACTTAACAAAAACCAAACATAACCTCCAATTATCCAGGTAGAGTGATTCTGTCAGAATAAGTTTGCAGGTAGGCGCCTGTCATTGGAATTTTTGACCATCAGATGGTTGGTTAATCCTAATTCAAAATATTTAAGAAAAAAAAAAAGATGCGAATGCACAAATCCTGGGAGACAGATAGTCACGGCGGTGGCGCCTAATGTCTGCGGGGCCCTCAGTGTTGAACTTGCTTCATGTCATCTTTCTGGCACCTATAATTTTGAGTTTGCTCTTAGGTTTCTGGAAAATTTGTGTGCCTCTTTTAAAAATTATTTAATATGAATTAATTTAGTTTGAACATTCCTTTAAGAATTACGATATTTTGTTACTAAGGCAGATATTGGCCTTCTCATTGACAATAGACCTTGATAGACTGAACAGGCGTTTTTTTTTTTTTTCATATGGCTCGACAGCCCTTGGGGGCCTAGCCCTTCTCATTTTTCGAGGCTTCACGATCACACTTTAGACACACCACATTCGGTAGGAATCCTCTAGACGAGTGATCAGCCCGTCGCACAGACCTCTACCTGACAACACGTAACACTCACAACAGACAGACATCCATGCACCCGGCAGGATTCGAACCCGCAGTCCCAGCAAGCGAACGGCCGTAGATCCACGCATTAGACCGCGCGGCCACTGGATCGGTGACCGAAGAAGCATTAACACTTTAATTTAACGAAATAATTACCACTCAACAGAAACACACAGTCGAGAGCCTATCAATTGTATTTCAAATGCTAGACATTCAAGTTACTTTTTATACTATCGGCAATAGTTCTTCCCAGTACAAATACATTTCAATAGTAATGTACACCCCTGACTCATTAACCGATAAAATAGTTTTAACAGACTTTAATATTTTATAACGGTAAGGTAATTTACCTGTCATTATTAAGTCAGATAACACAGGTAGTTAATACAGCAGTACCAGAAATACGGCATTAGTGTTTGATGACGTGTAAGTGACGTAAGTGTTAGTGACGCTGAAGTGATGCCGTAGTGTGTCCCGTGGTTTTATGATGTGCCTGGTTATGCGGTGTCAAATGGGATAAAAATGGATGAAAAAGAATAGGGAATGGTAAGGGATAGGAGAGACTGCTTTAGTGGATTTTTTGGCGTAGAGGATATCCTCAAAATACGTGTGATAGAGGATGGCCGGTCTTGAACAGGATTCGAACCGGGTAATTTAGAATGAGAGTGATAAGCTTTATTTCTGTGCTGACCTACTCTGTATATATATATATATGTATATATGTATATTGCTTTTTATATTTTACACTCTATATATTTTTTCTTTTTTTTTTTTTTTGCGTGGTGAAGGGCCCCGCAGCAGATGCTACGGACGCACCGCAGCCTTAAGGCTTCTTGTGAAACCCTATGATGAAGATGAGCAGTTTTTTTTACCAAGTTTTACAAGTAATGGAGCACCAGTGGAATGAAATTGACAGGAGAAAACCAAAGTACTCGGGGAAAAACCTGTCCCAGTGCCACTTTGTCCACCACAAATCTCACATAGACTGACCCGGGATCGAACCCGGGCCTTCGCGGTGAGAGGCCGGCGACTAACCGCCTGAGCCATGGCACGGCCTCTTTTTTTTTTTACTTTTTTACAGTTCTGAAATCTAATGCAACGCGCTTTGTCTGCTGTTATCAACGTTCATGTACGTTCCGACCCACAGCCTTACAGCGCGTCTTCATAGCCCCGTAATTTCACATATCTACAGGGTGCTCGTTTGATCAGCTGACAGACGATCTCTAAAAAGTCTGTCCTTGTGTGTTGTTGCAGGACATCAAATCGAACCCGAGACTGTAACGAGAGACGTCAGTCAGTCACAAAACATGAGGCGCCAATCTTCTTGACTGCAGAATAGAATTTATAAAACTACGAACTGTGTAAAACGGCCTAGCAACTTACTTCTGGTGTCACTGTCGCTTTTCCATGTTAGTAGCGGCGCCTACGTCTTCGTCCCTGAGCGTGAGTATGAACAGCTTTATTCGTGCTTAAGACTCTACAGTCCAGTGGTCACTATATGAACCACCAAGTTTAACATTCACAAATTCTACGTTCTGCCCACACAGTGTATTTATGTGTTTTGTGTGGATCTCAGAACAAACAGCGATTATTTCACTGTACAGCATTAACTGACTGGTTTGTATAACTGAGACAGAGTGTGTTTACTGCGCGGTACGGACTGTATTTATGTGTTTTGTGTGGATCTCAGAACAAACAGCGATTATTTCACTGTACAGCATTAACTGACTGGTTTGTATAACTGAGACAGAGTGTGTTTACTGCGCGGTACGGACTGTATTTATGTGTTTTGTGTGGATCTCAGAACAAACAGCGATTATTTCACTGTACAACATTAACTGACTGGTTTGTATAACTGAGACGGAGTGTGTTTACTGCGCGGTACGGACTGTATTTATGTGTTTTGTGTGGATCTCAGAACAAACAGCGATTATTTCACAGTACAACATTAACTGACTGGTTTGTATAACTGAGACGGAGTGTGTTTACTGCGCGGTACGGACTGTATTTATGTGTTTTGTGTGGATCTCAGAACAAACAGCGATTACTTCACTGTACAACATTAACTGACTGGTTTGTATAACTGAGACGGAGTGTGTTTACTGCGCGGTACGGACTGTATTTATGTGTTTTGTGTGGATCTCAGAACAAACAGCGATTACTTCACTGTACAACATTAACTGACTGGTTTGTATAACTGAGACGGAGTGTGTTTACTGCGAGGTACGGACTGTATTTATGTGTTTTGTGTGGATCTCAGAAAAAACAGCGATTATTTCACTGTACAGCATCAACTGACTGGTTTGTATAACTGAGACGGAGTGTGTTTACTGCGCGGTACGGACTGTATTTATGTGTTTTGTGTGGATCTCAGAAAAAACAGCGATTATTTCACTGTACAGCATTAACTGACTGGTTTGTATAACTGAGACGGAGTGTGTTTACTGCGCGGTACGGACTGTATTTATGTGTTTTGTGTGGATCTCAGAAAAAACAGCGATTATTTCACTGTACAGCATTAACTGACTGGTTTGTATAACTGAGACGGAGTGTGTTTACTGCGCGGTACGGACTGTATTTATGTGTTTTGTGTGGATCTCAGAAAAAACAGCGATTATTTCACTGTACAGCATTAACTGACTGGTTTGTATAACTGAGACGGAGTGTGTTTACTGCGCGGTACGGACTGTATTTATGTGTTTTGTGTGGATCTCAGAAAAAACAGCGATTATTTCACTGTACAGCATTAACTGACTGGTTTGTATAACTGAGACGGAGTGTGTTTACTGCGCGGTACGGACTGTATTTATGTGTTTTGTGTGGATCTCAGAACAAACAGCGATTATTTCACTGTACAACATTAACTGACTGGTTTGTATAACTGAGACGGAGTGTGTTTACTGCGCGGTACGGACTGTATTTATGTGTTTTGTGTGGATCTCAGAACAAACAGCGATTATTTCACTGTACAACATTAACTGACTGGTTTGTATAACTGAGACGGAGTGTGTTTACTGCGCGGTACGGACTGTATTTATGTGTTTTGTGTGGATCTCAGAACAAACAGCGATTATTTCACTGTACAACATTAACTGACTGGTTTGTATAACTGAGACGGAGTGTGTTTTCTGCGCGGTACGGACTGTATTTATGTGTTTTGTGTGGATCTCAGAACAAACAGCGATTACTTCACTGTACAACATTAACTGACTGGTTTGTATAACCGAGACGGAGTGTGTTTACTGCGCGGTACGGACTGTATTTATGTGTTTTGTGTGGATCTCAGAACAAACAGCGATTATTTCACTGTACAGCATTAACTGACTGGTTTGTATAACTGAGACGGAGTGTGTTTACTGCGCGGTACGGACTGTATTTATGTGTTTTGTGTGGATCTCAGAAAAAACAGCGATTATTTCACTGTACAGCATTAACTGACTGGTTTGTATAACTGAGACGGAGTGTGTTTACTGCGCGGTACGGACTGTATTTATGTGTTTTGTGTGGATCTCAGAAAAAACAGCGATTATTTCACTGTACAGCATTAACTGACTGGTTTGTATAACTGAGACGGAGTGTGTTTACTGAGTGGTACGGACTGTATTTATGTGTTTTGTGTGGATCTCAGAAAAAACAGCGATTATTTCACTATACAGCATTAACTGACTGGTTTGTATAACTGAGACGGAGTGTGTTTACTGCGCGGTACGGACTGTATTTATGTGTTTTGTGTGGATCTCAGAACAAACAGCGATTATTTCACTGTACAACATTAACTGACTGGTTTGTATAACTGAGACGGAGTGTGTTTACTGCGCGGTACGGACTGTATTTATGTGTTTTGTGTGGATCTCAGAACAAACAGCGATTATTTCACTGTACAACATTAACTGACTGGTTTGTGTAACTGAGACGGAGTTTGTTTACTGCGCGGTACGGATTGAATGTTTAAATATAATTCTGTTTAATTTTTGTCTTGAAAATGTTCAAGTAGTTTGAAAATTTTAGCACTAACAAACAAGACATTGAGAAATACAAGGAGAAAATTTTTTAAAGATTTTTTTTCTAAATTGCATAGTCTTGACCGCTCAGGACACCTCAAGAATAAAACAAGGAGCAGCGCTCTTTGTGGCCTCGGATGATATCCGTGGGTTAATTAGAATACTCAGAAATTTGTAGTGGGGAAACAACATAAGCCGTTCCTTTTGTGTCCTCAGAACTACATACTTTTCTTCTTAGCCGCAATAGCCGTTATCATTCGAAATGCAGACCGCATGTTTAAGTAAGGACATAGACCGCAGTTTGTCAACGGACATTCAGTTAACGTTTGCAGCTTTAGAGGGCCATTTGACTGGGTTGCAGTTAATTGGCTGAACGGTGACTCGTATAAACGCACATGACACGAAATTACTGACTTGCTAGCAATAGCAGTGATGTGGTTCTTTCATCACAATTAAAATCCAGATATTATACAGAGCACAAACTGATGTGGATCTAGAACAGTGGTTTTCAACCTGGGGTACGCGTACCCCCGGGGTAAGCGAAGACATCTTAGGGGGTACTTAAAATTAAAATAAAATAAATGTATTATTTCATGATAAGCACTGAATAATCAGGGCCAGATTTAGGGTTAGCCACAAGAGACCCGAACGTAAGGACATGCGATTTGGGAGCGCCATTTCCTCTCTCTCTCTCCCTTATGCGATCCGAACCAGAGCCCGCTACTTGCACATATCCTGAGCCAGTTGAATCCACTCCCCGGCGTCCCATTACATTTCGCTGCATAATAACAATGTTCCATGACTGATGTCGCAGGATGTTTGTGTATAAGTTAATTTGCCCTGCGTCGATAAAGCAGTCGTCTGTACATGTTCGTAATATCTGTGTTTACGTTCGCAGAAAGCCCCAGAAAGCCCCACTCATGGGACAGCGACCGTAGCCAAATAATTTGCCTTCTTGAGGGCCTGTTGTGACATTTGGAAGCACACGACGTTTCTGTTTGTCATGAGCTGACGGCGCTGCAGCGCACAAAATTTCTAACGCCAAGGGACTGTCACGTTGAATGTGTGCGATTTTTTTTGTGAAGGACCCCGCAGCATATGCTACAGACGCACCGCCGCCTTAAGGCTTATTGTGCAACCCTGTGATGGAGATGAGTAGGTTTTTTTTTCGTTTTTCCGTGTAATGGAGCACCGGTGGAATGAAATTGACAGGGGAAAACCGAAGTACTGGGGGAAAAATATGTCCCAGTGTCACTTTGTCCACCACAAATCCGACATGGACTGGCCCGGGATCGAAACCGGGCCTCCGCGGTGAGAGGCGGGTGACTAACCGCCTGAGCCATGGCACGGCCTTTGCGACTGTTTATTCAGCACCTTCACAGCTATTTTCCATGTCTGGAGGCTATTTCATCCCATGACAACGAGTGTCCCTACCGTTAAGTAGTGAGAAGGATGGTCACAATATAGTCTAGTCCAGGGGTGGCCAAACTTGCTTAACGTAAGAGCCACATACGATAAACTTCAGACGTTTCAGAGCCACAAGACATGATCAAATATTACACACACGTTTTCATTGTTACACGCACATTTTGTTACAAAAATTCTTAAATATATTTACTCACCGTCAACATTAAACTTACGTTTTAATCTAGCGGACTCTCAGTTTATACCGGTAAATAATTATAGAGCTTAAAAAAATTTTTATTTACCTTTTATATGAATTGTAATGCAAAAAGGAGCTAAGCCAACATATTTCCGCGAGCCGCACATTATATGTCAAAGAGCCGCATGTGGCTCGCGAGCCGCGGTTTGGCCACCCCTGGTCTAGTTCTGTTAAATTTGGATTATTTGTTAATGTTCCCTCAGGGCTTGGAAAAACAGCGCGATATCTTAAATTGTGTAGTATTCTGTAGCTTGTTAGGGCGCAAATTTGGAAGATCTTTCTGCTGCAGGTGATGACAACTGATGACAGTATGAGTGATGACGTGTTTGAGTCGCCGGAGGACACGGCAATGGCGGACAGTGACAGGGGAGGCTGCGTCAGTAAGCATGCGAGCGTGATGTCGGTTCCCGGCAAGCACACTACACCTTCTCCCACGGGTTACCGCGACTACAAGCCGCCCGTGGAGGTGCTGAAGATGTACGAACAGCACCAAGAAGAGTATGAACAGATCGTACACAAGGTGCGTACAAGAGTATGAACAGATCGTACACAAGGTGTGTACAAGAGTGTGAACAGATCGTACACAAGGTGCGTCAAGGTTACTGGTTTGTGCATTAATGCGTTGGCTACGTAGGAAGGCTATACTATAATCGTCCCCTAGATCAGTGATATTCAACCTGGGGTAGCGAAGACATCTTAGGGGGTACGTAAAATTAAAAAAGAAAATATATTATTTCATGATAAACACTGAATAATCAGGGCCAGATTTAGGGTTAGCCACAAGAGACCGGACGTAAGGACATGCGATTTGGGAGCGCCATTTCTCTCTCTCTCTCTCTCCTTTATGCGATTCTTATCTGGGCGGCTAGTTTCATTTTATTCCACACAGTGCATATAATTTTGCTTTGCTAAAATACCTTTGTTCCTTTATTAATTTTTATACGATAGGCAATAATATATTTGTTATTTAATAGCTTGACTCTCCTTTTTCTCATTTAAAACTTATTATTTAATATATTATTTTGGATGTAATTTATTTAGCTTATTTCAGATGTAGATTATAGACTGTGTATAACTTGAATTATGCACCAACAACTTTGGGGGTACAAAGTTGAAGAGAAATTATATGTGGGGGCACGCGAACAAAAAAGGTTGAATACCGCTGATCTAGATCACAGTATTAGATAAATCATTGTAATCTTGAAAGTACCTTAATTTATTTCACTGAACTGATATCATTTTTCAACATAATCCCCCAAAAAGTAAGACATTTATATCATTTAAGCACGAGTTTAAAAATTCCGTCACGATAGAAACCATTCACGAACGGCAATTTCCACTTTCTCATTTTTTTCTGGAATATGCTACCATGGGATAAGTTCGTCAGTGTCCTGTCTGGCCATTACTACCAACTCACTGTACGTGTACTAATTTTTCTTAAAGGACCATTTAGCCAAGACTTGTAAAGCTGCCCGTGATACAGCTAAAGCTGCCTCCATAAGTTGACCATGTTGTGTGTTTTTTTGTCAGCTTCTGAACGAAGAGACTTATTTTCAAAAACTTTATATGCATGTTGCGCATAGGGTCTTTCCCCAATACATTTACTGAATCGAACTAGGTAATGAAATGCACAGACTAATCAAAAGCCAAGTTCAAAGTCCCGTTATAGACTTATTCGATATTTAACACTATCACAGCGGTGTTACTGAGAATTAAATTCTTCTGGGATGTGACACCGTGTAATTTGTCGAGTAGTTCACGAAATTTCGAGGAATTATAGTGCCTTTATCTTCAGGGTCAGGCAATCCCGCTTGACCGTGTAGATTAAGGTAATATTTCTTTCGAAACGTCGGGAAATACTTTGCTCAGTGACTTTGTTACAAATCCCAGAAGACTAGGTCTAAATGATTTGTAGGAAAAGTGTGATTATTCTTTTGTTTTTTTCACGACTTTGCCTTGCGATAAAGCATGTGATGTTATGTGGGTCTGAGGAAGGAACAGATGCTGGTAGAACACTGCAGTTCAGCCTTGAACAATTAACTGAACTTCCCTGCGGGAAAGGAAGATGCAGTCTGTCTCGGTTTGTGTTATGCGAGAAGCCGTATCGGTAATTGGATCTTACGGGGAAAGCCACTGCTGGAGACGGCACGAATTGACGAGTAAGAGAAGCGACTTGAGTTTCTGAGATTAAACTTAACACAGATAAACTGCGTAGAGGGTCTTGTTGAGGCCACGTGTAGCATCAAGTTCAGTCCATAGCTTCAACTGGAAATAAATACAATTTAATGACTATCATATGCCATGAACGCCTAATAAACATAACACGTGGGTAACAAGAGTCGTGTACTAAAACAGTAACGCCCTGTAGACCAGTGGTTAGCAACATGTGGGCCGCGGATCACCGAGGGAAGCAAAGCAAGTCTTGCTCCTGATCCACCGCTTCTTTTCTTCTGGTTTCCTCTGTTATTATTATTATTATTATTATTATTATTATTGTGAGTAATAATATGTTAATTAATTTAAAATATTTATGACGTATTAATTTGTTGACACTTAGCATGTTCTCAATTAACGGAATGTAGATTACAACTATTAATATATGGAGGTCAGCGAAATTATTTAGGTTAAGAAGTGATCTGCGTAACAGAAGTGATGACAACAGCTACACTTGACTTCGTTCTGAAAGACAGAACCTTAGACCGCCTTTTTCAAAATTCTCTCCTCATCATGCATATTAGTCACTTTAAGATGGCGTTATTAAATACAAGTGAATATTTGAATCAGGTAACACAACATATATTGAGTAAAATAAGGCTACATGTTTCGGCTAAAAATGATTAGCCATCATCAGGCCACAAACGCAAGAATGCAAAAAGAGGGGATTTTGCAGCTGTATTTCAGGTTTGAGATCTCAACCTGTACAAAAAAAAATGTACATATAATATAAAATATATAAAGGTGTAGATTATACTATAATTATACTTATAATTATACCTATAATTATACTTATAATTATACCTATAATTATACCTATATTACTACCTATAATTATACCTATAATTTACTATAATTATACCTTATTTCTATAATTATACCTATAATTATACTATATTAAATATACCATAATATACTATAATTATACCTATATTATACTTTTCAGACATTCTGTATCAATTATCCTTATATATTCCGCGTATATGTTAATTTTCATTTGTATAGTTTTAGGTTTCACACCTGAAATACACTTGCAAATCTCCCCTTTTCATATTCTGCGAAAAATCTCGCCCCCACCGGGATTTTTTTTTTATTAATTCCTAGGTTTCCCCCTTTGATCCATTTGTACTGTTGAAGTCCTTTTTCTTCGTCCTTCATGTCACTTTACGTTCAATATTACCGTCCTTACAACAAACACAACACAAACATCCATGCCCCCGGTGGGATTCGAACCCACGATCCTAGTAAGCGAGCGGCCGCAGACCCACGCCTTAGACCGCACGGACACTGGGATCGGCAACGCTCCCCGGACCGTCCAGCCAGTAGCGAGTCGCTATACCGACTGAGCTATCCCGGCCCACAGGTAACCTTACCTCCTGGGTAATCTGTCTGGAGAAGACGCTTAGGTTCGTTTAAAATCCGCCTCGCCGAACTAAGACGATTGAAGGATTATGCTTTGGAATCATCAAAGTATTCTCAAGGACGTTGATGTGTTACTCAGTTTCGTTGTTTAGTTTCACTTGGCAAGCTTGAGACAGAAGAAGAATGTATACAGGGCTTTGGCGGAGAAAGTTGAAAGAAGGGAGCCACCTAGAATGTCTGGATCTAGATGAAAATATGCTATTAAAATGAATCTTAATGGAATAAGATGGGGGTGCGTGGATTGGATTAATCTGACTTGGCATGGGGAAAAGTGACGGGCTGTTACGAACAAATTAATAAACTTCCGGGTTCTATAAAAATACGAGGAATATCTTGTCTAGCTGAGGAACTAATAACTTCGGAAGAAGGAATCTGCTCCATGTAGTTAGTTAGTTAGTTAGTTAATTTGTAGACATATTCGTGTTTTGTGACTCCCCCTATGCTAAAACCTCTAGATAAACCATAGTTCAATTTCAGGAGCTCTCTCTAACGTTAAATGTTCCCTCAGTTGTCATCCCGTGTATACGCTAATATTTCCTGTCACTTAAAACTGGATGTTGTCGGCAGGATGATAATTCAATTATCCCATTTACTGAAACTGAGGATAAAGGCGATTGCTCGGAGGGAAGCTGTAACACATTGCGATGTGCCTCACAGAGGAGAGCTCGTAAAGTGATTACTTCAACATTTGAAAGGAAGTTTGACGAACAGACCGCAGCTCGCCATTGCTGTCCATTGCGGCTTGCAGTGCAATTGTCTGTAGGTTGAATACACAGCGGTGAAACGTGTATAGTTTGACGTCTTGCAAAGCGTCGTGAGTTTCTGGTTTAAATACGTGCTTATGTATGTGTTACAGTGATCTACTACTACCTACTACCTACCTACCTACCTACCTACCTACCTACTACTACCGTACTAGGTATTCTGCTTATTCTTACAACAACCTAATCGTTAATATCATGTATCGGAATGTTGCTATCTGGTTGTCCTGTGTTGTATTATAAGCTTGATACTGAACTCTTTCTTCGGCCTCAGTCCATACCTTATATTGAACACACTTGTAACATCGCAATTATAGAAACTTTTTTATCGCCAAAAGTTCGTACGTCACAGAGAAGACAACTCGGTAACAATGGCTGCCTTTAAAGGTAATGTGTCAGGACGCACACACCACAGTGTGTGTACACTGGTTACCATGGCACCGAGGATGTGGCACATCCACTCAGTCACTCTCTCTCTGTCCCAATAAATCCATTAACCAATGACGTAATAACTCAGTCACTCAATGAGTCAGTTGATTAGGTTTCTGTGTCATGACTGGGAAGAGCAGAATCACGTTTGCTATATTTCCTGTGCCTCATGGCACGGACGTATGATGTACAGTGTTCGCCATTCCTTAATACTGTAATGCCGTCTATATTTGCATATTTGCAACAAATGAGCATGACTGCAGCGCATTATTACTGCAGGACACGTGTCATGTGACGGATGTCCTGTTTTATGTCAGACACCTCTGAGCACGCCTATTTGCTTGATGTCAGACACCGCTGAGCACGCCTATTTGTTTGATGTCAGACACCGCTGAGCACGCCTCTTTGTTTCATGTCAGACACCGCTGAGCACACCTATTTGTTTGATGTCAGACACCGCTGAGCACACCTATTTGTTTGATGTCAGACACCGCTGAGCACGCCTATTTGTTTGATGTCAGACACCGCTGAGCACGCTTATTTGTTTGATCTCAGATACCGCTGAGCACGCCTATTTGTTTGATATCAGACACCGCTGAGCACGCCTATTTGTTTGATCTCGGACACCGCTGAGCACGCCTATTTTTTGATATCAGACACCGCTGAGCACGCCTATTTGTTTGATGTCAGACACCGCTGAGCTTGACTATTTAATCAGCCTTGCGCTAGTCAAGGGCTTATGCTAGTTTTCGGGTATTAGTAGCAGATACGATTGTGAATCGTGTTAATAGACTAATGGGTCTCTAATATTTATTACCTAAACATTAGAGATTAGATGATTAGTGGTCATGATTAGGCAGCAGAGTGCTGTCACGATATGTAACTAGTTGCGCCGGACGTGCCAGGTCTATGTCCATCAATGGCCTAACAGCGCTTCTGTTGTGCAGGGCTACGTGACCCTTATACATCGTATTAATTCCCTACTTTAGGGTTTCGCATATCGTTCTGTAGTGCAAGTGATTGGGGCGTAAAGTGAAATTCACAACATCGAGAGGTCTATAGTTAGCAGTGTCTAGGATTTGTTTTATAACTCACTGAATTTAAAGTCAATTGAATAAAGTTATTTTGAAAAATGTATTGTAGCAGCTTCCTTCTGTGACAATCATTTTATCGTTTATAGCCAGTGTGTCAACGCCTTGAAGAGTGACATTTGTATTAATTATATAAGAAATTTCGCCCTTCCTTAGAACAAAATTCTTCTCCATTTTAAAGACAAATCAGTTAAGGTTGTTTAGGGGAATAATGGCTGCTTGTTGTCAGAGTCATGCCTAGTTTCATAAATATCATCTGTGAAAAAATAGACTTAATTAATGTCACTCGGTGGACTAGTGGTTAGCGTGCTCGCCACTGGACCCAAGGTTCGCGGGTTCAATCCCGGCCGAGGTCGATGGATTTTTTAAGGGTGATAAAAATCCGTAGCATGACTAGAAATGTGTCGTAAGCAAAATTCAGCGGCCATTTCTCACCCAAGTCTCCCGATTGACTGCTAGATGGCTCTGGCAGTCATATCAGGATGAGTAGAACTTGTGCAGTCAGTGAACTGGTCACTCACTACAGAATGCACACTTCCAGACCAAGAAACCTTGAAAGGAGGCCCTATGCTCCGCAAGGAGCGGCAGGAGGAAAACTAAAAAAAAAAATGTCACTTCAAGTAGTGCATATAGTTACCACTGGACTTTAAAACCTTCATCGATATACTAGTACGTTCGTCTCGCTATTTGCAGTAAGTTATTACGCACCCCAGCTTGCTTCTTACACAAATTCAATAACGCACACCTTCTTTTAGCTTAAACATAGTTTTGGGCCTTAAACATACCTCGCTTCACAGGGTGACCATAAATGAAATTAAACAAAAAATCACCCTCCGTTTCCAACTTATCTTCTTTCAGATGTAACATTTCGTCATTACAGAAAACGAAACAATTTAGGAAATCACAGTCCATTTGTTAAAAGCTAGAAGTGAGAGCTACAGGGTGGTAACTCTTTCAGTTTGACGCCTTTATTCAAGTGGCACATTTAGATCGCTTTACGTCACTTCCCTCCAAAGCCATCCTCGTCCATTCCCGTCAGGTTAACCAATGGGAAGGCGGTTATACGTAATGAAACTGGCAGTTTGTTCAAGGATTTAAATTTGAAACAATATTGACTGACCAATCATAAATCATTGCCGATCCCAGTGGCCGCGCGGTCTAAGGCGTGGGTCTGCAGCCGTTCGCTTACTCGGATTGCGGGTTCGAATCCCGCCTAGGGCATGGATGTCTGTCTCTTGTGATTGTTGTGTGTTGTCAGGTAGAGGTCTGTGCGACGGGCTGATCACTCCTCCAGAGGAGTCCTACCGAGTGTGGTGTGTCTGAGTGTGATCGTGAAGCCTCGATAATGAGGGGGCCTAGGCCCCCAAGGGGTTGTCGAGCCGTAGGAAAAAAAAATTATAAATCATTATTTTAAACAAATTAGTAGGTGTCGCGCTAAAACAACGCGCGTCCTGAGGTTTCGACACTCGTATCTTGAGCCTTCAACAGGAAGGAACCAATTGTTTCATTCCGCAATTTACTTAGAACTCGGAAATTTTCAGACATAAATTCAGTAAAGCGATAAGTGTACAAGGAAATTTAGGAACTGAACTGAGATTTAACAGGAGTCGGGATAGCTCAGTCGGTACAGTGACTAGGCTACAGGCTGGACAGCCCAGAGTTCGAATCCCAACAGCGGCAAGCAATGTTCCTTCTCCAAAACCGTCCAGACTGACTCTGGGATCCACTCATGCTCTACTTCACTGGGTACCGGTGTTCTTTCCTGGGGGTAAAGCGGCAAGGACGTGAGGCTGACCACTGGCCTCCGTCTAGTGCCGAAGTTAAGAATGAGCGGAACTACACCTCTACGCCCCTAGGTTATAAGCCCTTATGGCGTGGAGAGAGAAAAAATAACTCTACTAAGACCTAAGAATTAAAGTGTTCCTTCAAAAATTGTGCCTACAAATTTGTGCTTTCCAACCTACGATCTAGGCAAATGAAACACATTTAAAGCCACTTTATCTACGTCACTAGAATAAAGCTATCAATTCTGCTCCTGTATTTTATACGCCTTTGACCTCACCTATTGTCACCACTGCTGGCTGATATCCGCTGATAAGGCCTCATGACACATCAAAGCCACCTCTGTTCTATTCTCCCTTCTTTCACTCCGATGTTAATTACGACCAACCCTGACACATCTGTGTTTGTAGTTACAGGCGCGCTGCGTTATGAGGATCAAGAAACTGATGCTGTTTAGAGAAATAGGATAATCGCTGTTAATTAGCACCATTAGAAGAAACACTGCACCACTGTGGGACATTCTCTTCTAATGTTATTGCAGCCGGTAATGCATAGTAACAACTGCCCTTTAAGATAGTAACCTTTTAAAGCCCACTGGTCACTATATGTACCACCACGTTTAACATTCAACAATTCTACGTTCTGCCCACACAGTGTATTTATGTGTTTTGTGTGGATCTCAGAACAAACAGCGATTATTTCACTGTACAGCATTAACTGACTGGTTTGTATAACTGAGACGGAGTGTGTTTACTGCGCGGTACGGACTGTATTTATGTGTTTTGTGTGGATCTCAGAACAAACAGCGATTATTTCACTGTACAACATTAACTGACTGGTTTGTATAACTGAGACGGAGTGTGTTTACTGCGCGGTACGGACTGTATTTATGTGTTTTGTGTGGATCTCAGAACAAACAGCGATTATTTCACTGTACAACATTAACTGACTGGTTTGTATAACTGAGACGGAGTGTGTTTACTGCGCGGTACGGACTGTATTTATGTGTTTTGTGTGGATCTCAGAACAAACAGCGATTATTTCACTGTACAACATTAACTGACTGGTTTGTATAACTGAGACGGAGTGTGTTTACTGCGCGGTACGGACTGTATTTATGTGTTTTGTGTGGATCTGAGAACAAACAGCGATTATTTCACTGTACAGCATTAACTGACTGGTTTGTATAACTGAGACGGAGTGTGTTTACTGCGCGGTACGGACTGTATTTATGTGTTTTGTGTGGATCTCAGAACAAACAGCGATTATTTCACTGTACAACATTAACTGACTGGTTTGTATAACTGAGACGGAGTGTGTTTACTGCGCGGTACGGACTGTATTTATGTGTTTTGTGTGGATCTCAGAACAAACAGCGATTATTTCACTGTACAACATTAACTGACTGGTTTGTATAACTGAGACGGAGTGTGTTTACTGCGCGGTACGGACTGTATTTATGTGTTTTGTGTGGATCTGAGAACAAACAGCGATTATTTCACTGTACAGCATTAACTGACTGGTTTGTATAACTGAGACGGAGTGTGTTTACTGCGCGGTACGGACTGTATTTATGTGTTTTGTGTGGATCTCAGAACAAACAGCGATTATTTCACTGTACAACATTAACTGACTGGTTTGTATAACTGAGACGGAGTGTGTTTACTGCGCGGTGCGGACTGTATTTATGTGTTTTGTGTGGATCTCAGAACAAACAGCGATTATTTCACTATACAGCATTAACTGACTGGTTTGTATAACTGAGACGGAGTGTGTTTACTGCGCGGTGCGGACTGTATTTATGTGTTTTGTGTGGATCTCAGAACAAACAGCGATTATTTCACTGTACAACATTAACTGACTGGTTTGTATAACTGAGACGGAGTGTGTTTACTGCGCGGTGCGATCTGAATATTTTAATGTAATTCAAGTTAATCTGAGTCTTTAAACAGGCCGTGCCATGGCTCAGGCTGTTAGTCTTCGGTCTTTCACTGTAGAGGCGTTGAGTTGCTCCGAGGCCATTTCGTGTGTATGGTGAACAAAATGGGACTATGAGAACTGCCTCTCCTGCTACTTGTTTATTTCGTTTGTTACTTTCATTCTACCAGTTTTCTGTATTCATCTTAAACGTAATATTATCAGAGGAAGAAGCGGGCGACGGTTGGGAAACTTAAAAATAATGACATTTCGGATATCGGTGAGCAGTGGCAGGAAGTTACGTCACAGTGTTGCATCTTTAAAGGGTTAAGCCTTATTTCTAATTTCTGAATGTTCTGCTGTGAAAATAAACAGAGTATTCGAAAGTTATTTTTGAATAAATCTAATATAGCCGTAAACAGAACGGTGCTGATATTAATAGGCGGGAAAACAGCTGGCTGTCCATGACGTCACTCTTATTTGCACGAATTTCTAGCACTTAGAATTAGAATTGCAATAGATTACAGATCTAAAACAATTCACGTGTATATGTGGAATCATTTTATGTTCCAGACGATCTTACTGGGGGACAGCGGAGTTGGGAAGACTTCATTGTTGGTACAATTTGACAGCGGCAAGTTTCAGACAGGCACATTCTCAGCAACTGTGGGTATCGGATTTACGGTAAGTGGGCAATTTTCTTTGATATATTACCGACTGCGCGCCTGCTGGTAAGTACTGTACTTGTTTACACATTAATTGAATTACGGAAACTGTTGCATATGAATAATGCCACTGTCGTTTGGTTGCTGAATTAGATAGGTTAAAGAAACCAGTTGCTCTTGGTCGAATATATGAGTTGCGAAGAGATAAAATATATTTGAATATGTTTTGTACTGTAGGGTTTAAGCTGGTATGTATTATTTCAAATTCAAACCACTACCTTTTCTACAATAAAGCGTGTTGAAAATTCAGCGGGGGATTTGTTTGCGGTTAAATATTGAATTCGGAAATTACAATATATTAAGAAATCAATTTATGTTCATCTGTAACACCTGAATAGTAAAATCCGACTAAATAAAATAAAAGACATAGAACTATGTTTATTTTCTATATAAAAATCCAGATGTCAGTCGTTTCGGAGACTTTACAAGTTACTTTCATCACGATGTAATATTTCAGTGAAGCTGAATTGAATAACATTGTGGGATATATGCGGGTACAATTGAATAAAATGTTTTGTTGATTACACATGGACGATATATATATATATATACATACAGGGTATACACAAAAGAATGGTGCGGTTTCAATAGTAAATACTATTGAAACCGCACAATTCTTTTGTGTATGCCCTGTATATATATATATATATATATCGATGCCTTGTACGGATTCTGTAGCTTTACCACTGTTGTGACGTCACTCAGAAACCATGCTTAATCGTAATTGGAAGAAATGTTTGACTTAAACAAAAGACGTACTGGTGGACAATTTATTTCTGCTGTAAGGTATGTAATCTTTGTCTTAGAATTAGAAATTAGTTCCAAGTAATAAATAGATATTTTAAGATAAGGATGTATCTGGCTTAGTACTTTAATATAATCACGTGACAGAAATGTTTAATAATTTATAATTTCTTATATGGATGGGATTTTAGGCAATTATTTGTCATCATGTTATGTGCTTTGTACTTCACGCTGATTTAGTACGAAAGGCCTGGCCATACTGCAAGTACGCCATGGCACTGGTTACTGCACTGCCATCTATCAGACAACACGTGAATCTTGCCGCGTGTCCTTAATGTTGTGACACACTTTCATTTTCAGTGACTGTACTTCTGTATCTCTCCTGTTCCTGCATGATGTTAGACGTCGCAGACAGTTTTCTTTATGAGATCTGCGCTCTTCTGGGATGTTACGTGGCGTCGCGTGGTAATTATTTACCGACGTTTCGGGACAACGTGTCAGTCCCATCTTCACGGGTCAAGAGTCCGAGTAGGAAAGTTTCCTACTCGGACTTAGACCTTTCTTGACCTACGACGCTGCGTAATACCCCAGAAGAGCGCAGATCTCGTCTACATCGCGGCGGAAGCCTGAAATCAAATTTCTCTTTATGCGTGTTTTGAAAGGAACTTGGCCGAGAAAAGCGTCGTCTCCAAAACGTCCTTTAAATTCCGTGACATAAGACTACTGCTTCAGACGCCCATCAAGGTATCTTTTGTCATTTCGCATTAAATTACGCACTTTTGCTGTCCGTTCACAGTGTCTGTAGCTGTAAAGGCGTCTGGGCACCTCGCGATCGCAGAAAGACACTGTTGCCAACTGTAGAAGTGTAATAACAATTTAAATACGAATTCGGCTCATTGTCTTATGTTCAAATGCTACGTGCACCAGTTGGGAAGTTTTTCTTATATTTTCTGATAAGGGTAAATGTAAATATGTTCTGTGCACGCCATAAAGACATGAGGTATAGCTCCACTTACTCTTAACTTCGGTAATAGATGTGAGGTAAAGGTAAATTTCACCCTACAACAGGCTATTAAGGCCCAGAGGGGAAGTAGAGGTATAGCTCTACTCTTTCTTTAATCTCGGCGCTAGATGAGGGTGGGTGGTCAACGTCACGCCCCGGCCGCTTTACCCCCGTGAATGACCCGTTATTATTGTACAGGAGGCTGTGTAGGCCCCAGGGTCGGTCTGGACGGGTGCTGAAAATCTCGCCTTTACCGGGATTCGATCCCCAGACCGTCCAGCTCGTAGCAAGTCGCTATACCAACTGAGCTATCTTCAGGTAGGGCCCGCTTTACTCCAGGGTAAACAGCCCCCCTCTCCCCGGGTACTTATGGAATATGAGGTAGTTGGGCCCAATACTGGATGCTTATATAATTGAATTATCCCTTGCTCTGTCGAGAATCGAACTACGATCCATCTATCGTTCAGCTCGTTACCTAGTCACTATACTGACTGAGCTATATCTGATCCCGTATTTCACGCTGTCTTTCATTTATTAGGAAATATATTACATTCAAATCCGCATTGGATGTCCTCAAGTGTACAGGGCATACACAAAAGAATGGTGCGGTTTTAATAGTGAACACTATTAAAACCGCACCATTCTTTTGTGTATACCCTGTATTTACACGACTTTATTAAGACAGTCAGCCACGAAACTTTAGTGCGCTGACTGAGACTTGCGAAGTGCTGTTGGTCTGTGTCATGGGGTAGGAAATAGCAGAGGGTAATTATATTTGCATGCTGGGGTGGCAAGAGGCCTGGGCAAAGTGGGCGTTTGCTTTGAGCTCGGCTGTCTATCGGATGTAAATTGACATCTTTCTGAAATGTTTGTAGTTTTATTTGAGCGTGTATTGATTTGGGATTTCGTGTTGATGAATAGGTGGAGCTTTTTAAAAATAGTCTACCGTCAGTATGAAGCACTGCATTTAGTTAAGTTCTAAAACGTTCCGACGATGATGTCCAATATTGAGCACCAATTGTCTTCTGGACTTTGTCCATCGTCCCGTTAAATATTAAAATATAATATAAAAATCACGACGTTTCGGAAGATGGTCGTCTTCCTTCTTCAGGTGATGGGAGAGGAGACACCTACTCAGATGGGTACTTTTTTAATGAGCTAATCTCAATCACTGTCCAATGATTGAGATTAGATCGGTCTAAGGGACCCATCTGAGTAAGTGTCTCCTCTCCCATCACCTGAAGACGGAAGACGAAGGATCTTCCGAAACGTCGTGATTTTTATATTATATTTTAATATTTAACGGGACGATGGACAAAGTCCAGAAGACAATTGGTGCTCACTACATTTAGTTGTTATGGATAGGTTTAAGACAAGATAAATACATAAATACATGTGTTTTGTCTGATGTCGGCAACAGTGTAGGAGGTAGGAATTATAGAGGGGACTTTGGTAGTTTTTGCTCTGCTCAAAGTTGTTATTTCAGTAAATTGTAAGCCTTCCTTCTGTCAGAAGAGTGCCGACCGTGTATTGTTGTACGATCTGTGGTTATTTGCTTTGTGCTGTTAGCCGCTGATTTTATTTAGGCAGTGAACAGTAGGCTGTCACGTAGAACGCAGTTTTATTAATTTCCCTGTTACAGCTGAACACTTTGTAAAACGAAAGTTCTCGCAAAACGAAAAAAAAAAATCATTTTGATACGAAGATAATAAACAGAAGAAACGTACTGCGGAAATTACACATTTCTGATAACAACAAATTGCACTTCTTATTTATTATATAATACTAATTCTTTTTTTTATAATAAAATTAATCCGACAAGTTTCGGTTCTGCACTATAGAACTATCCTCAGGGACCTATACTGTCCTAGCTTTCCATAGATAAACTATACTTCTGATACACAGTGGATCTACAAACAACTGAGAAAATCCATATTTTATATCTTTAACCTTTAATATGTACCACTACTGGCTGATTTGTAATTTTGTGTAACTCAAAATATAGATCTCTGAGGATGGTTCCATAATAGAGAACCGAAACATGTCGGACTGGTTTAAGGGGATTGTAATATAAATATCTAAAATAATAATAATAATAATGAGAGTGCATTTGTTGGTTGAGTGTTTTGTGTTTGCTAAGATTAACTGAATAATGTGGGATGGACCTTCTGGGCATCGAATCCCGGTGGGGGCGAGATTTTCAGCACCCGCCCAGACCGGCCATAGGGCGTACCCAGCCTCCTATACAATGGGTACCGGCTCTCTTTCCCGGGGCTAAAGAGGCCGGGGCGTGGCGTTGATCACCCACCCCCATCTAGCGCTGAGGTTAAAGAAAGAGTAGAGCTATACATCTACTCCCCTTCTGGGGTTTATGGCCTTTTCTAGGGTGAAATGTACCCTTTTTACCTTTACCTTAATATGTAAATATTCAGCTCGTACCGCGCAGTAAACACAGTCCGTCTCAGTTATACAAACCAGTCAGTTAATGTTGTACAGTGAAATAATCGCTGTTTGTTCTGAGATCCACACAAAACACATAAATACAGTCCGTACCGCGCAGTAAACACACTGAGTCTCAGTTATACAAACCAGTCAGTTAATGTTGTACAGTGAAATAATCGCTGTTTGTTCTGAGATCCACACAAAACACATAAATACAGTCCGTACCGCGCAGTAAACACACTCCGTCTCAGTTATACAAACCAGTCAGTTAATGTTGTACAGTGAAATAATCGCTGTTTGTTCTGAGATCCACACAAAACACATAAATACAGTCCGTACCGCGCAGTAAACACACTCCGTCTCAGTTATACAAACCAGTCAGTTAATGTTGTACAGTGAAATAATCGCTGTTTGTTCTGAGATCCACACAAAACACATAAATACAGTCCGTACCGCGCAGTAAACACACTCCGTCTCAGTTATACAAACCAGTCAGTTAATGTTGTACAGTGAAATAATCGCTGTTTGTTCTGAGATCCACACAAAACACATAAATACAGTCCGTACCGCGCAGTAAACACACTCCGTCTCAGTTATACAAACCAGTCAGTTAATGTTGTACAGTGAAATAATCGCTATTTGTTCTGAGATCCACACAAAACACACAAATACAGTCCGTACCGCGCAGTAAACACACTCCGTCTCAGTTATACAAACCAGTCAGTTAATGTTGTACAGTGAAATAATCGCTGTTTGTTCTGAGATCCACACAAAACACATAAATACAGTCCGTACCGCGCAGTAAACACACTCCGTCTCAGTTATACAAACCAGTCAGTTAATGTTGTACAGTGAAATAATCGCTGTTTGTTCTGAGATCCACACAAAACACATAAATACAGTCCGTACCGCGCAGTAAACACACTCCGTCTCAGTTATACAAACCAGTCAGTTAATGTTGTACAGTGAAATAATCGCTGTTTGTTCTGAGATCCACACAAAACACATAAATACAGTCCGTACCGCGCAGTAAACACACTCCGTCTCAGTTATACAAACCAGTCAGTTAATGTTGTACAGTGAAATAATCGCTGTTTGTTCTGAGATCCACACAAAACACATAAATACAGTCCGTACCGCGCAGTAAACACACTCCGTCTCAGTTATACAAACCAATCAGTTAATGTTGTACAGTGAAATAATCGCTGTTTGTTCTGAGATCCACACAAAACACATAAATACACTGTGTGGGCAGAACGTAGAATTTGTGAATGTTAAACGTGGTGGTACATATAGTAACCACTGGGCTTTAGAGGGTCGAGAATTTGCATTTAACTGTTTACTGTCCTTTCATTTAATATTTGTTTTTGACGGACTGCATAATGATACTGGCGGTTTGCGGGCTATTCATAAGTAATCTATGCAGTTGGTATAATGCTGTTAAATAACAATACTTACACAGACTGTTGCTTTCTGTATATAAACACCTGTATGACGTGACTAGGACAAATGTTATTTTTGTACTGTAGCCTAATAAACCCTTTTAAGCCTAGTAGTTAGCACACCCACCGCCAGGTTTGACACTAAACGCTGCATCTCACCACACAATGTATTTGTGTTCCCCTCACGACGCCTACAATAAAATGTCATTATTTCCCTACACAGCATTCATTGACTGGTCTTTCTAATGGAAGCAATTTATATTCCCTCTGGGGGAAGTTTGAATTTTGACATAAAATATAGATTGTTTTAGTCTAAAAAAAGGATTAATAAAAGTTTAAAATTTCAAGTTTAACGTACAGTTTACTGTAATTGCGAAACACGTGTTACTTGGACTTTGTGCATCGTCTTGATTGTGAATAAAATGTGAGATATAAAAATGTAAATTATATATTTTATATTTTGGGGCACGCGGTGGCGCAGTTGGTTGAGGCACTGCGCTACAAACCGGAAGGTCGCGGGTTCGATTCCCGATGGTGCCACTGGAATTTTTCATTGACATAATCCTTTCGGTCGCATTATGGCCCTGGGGTCGACTCAGCCTCTAACAGAAATGAGTACCAGGAATATTTCCTGGGGGGTAAAGACGGTCAGTGCTTAAGGCTGACAACCTTACCATCTTCATGTGCCGATTGTCTATAAATCTGTGAGCCTCGACCTCCTGGAGCCCTAAGGGCCTGTCCAGACCTGTAATGGGGTTGCTGTACCTCCATATCTTACATTTATTCACAATAAAGACGATGCACAAAGTCCAAGTAACAAGTGTTTCGCAATATCGTATACCGTCGTCAAAATGTTTTAGAATTCAAGCTTACTGTGATTTTATGAAGTATGTGACCTTAGCCATGTTGCCATTACAACGCAGCTGCCGACTTAGCTAAGTACAGTGTGGGCGTCGCTGTACTTAGCTAAGCACAGTGTGGGCGTCGCTGTACTTAGCTAAGCACAGTGTGGGCGTCGCTGTACTTAGCTAAGCACAGTGTGGGCGTCGCTGTACTTAGCTAAGCACAGTGTGGGCGTCGCTGTACTTAGCTAAGCACAGTGTGGGCGTCGCTGTACTTAGCTAAGTACAGTGTGGGCGTCGCTGTACTTAGCTAAGTACAGTGTGGGCGTCGCTGTACTTAGCTAAGTACAGTGTGGGCGTCGCTGTACTTAGCAAAGTACAGTGTGGGCGTCGCTGTACTTAGCTAAGCACAGTGTGGGCGTCGCTGTACTTAGCTAAGCACAGTGTGGGCGTCGCTGTACTTAGCTAAGCACAGTGTGGGCGTCGCTGTACTTAGCTAAGCACAGTGTGGGCGTCGCTGTACTTAGCTAAGTACAGTGTGGGCGTCGCTGTACTTAGCTAAGCACAGTGTGGGCGTCGCTGTACTTAGCTAAGTACAGTGTGGGCGTCGCTGTACTTAGCTAAGTACAGTGTGGGCGTCGCTGTACTTAGCTAAGTACAGTGTGGGCGTCGCTGTACTTAGCAAAGTACAGTGTGGGCGTCGCTGTACTTAGCTAAGCACAGTGTGGGCGTCGCTGTACTTAGCTAAGCACAGTGTGGGCGTCGCTGTACTTAGCTAAGCACAGTGTGGGCGTCGCTGTACTTAGCAAGCACAGTGTGGGCGTCGCTGTACTTAGCTAGTACAGTGTGGGCGTCGCTGTACTTAGCTAAGTACAGTGTGGGCGTCGCTGTACTTAGCTAAGTACAGTGTGGGCGTCGCTGAAGCTACTCCGAGGAATGAGAACGTACGTGAGGCGTCTGTAAAATGGAATATGTTTGTCTGTCGCACTTTGTATTTCAAACACAGTGAATGAGCGTTAAAAGGACGCATTTGCACCGACGAAGCACCGTTTTTAGCACTTTACTGTGAAGGGTGCCAACTTTCTGAATGACTTCGAGAGTGTCCTCTGACCTACTTCTTATTATCAACAGAGTGACGTCACCTCAACAGTGAATGACATTGCTTGGGCCTTCGGGGAGCTTAAAAGTGAACTTAGGCTTGTAACACAAAATAAAGTAATATATATAGTGTTAAATAGTCTCATAAAGGCAACCCATTACAGGCCTGGACAGGCCCTGAGGGGTTCCAGTAGGTTGAGGCTCACAGATTTTAGACAATCAGCACATGAAGGTGGTAAGGTTGTCAGCCCTACGCATCGGCCGTCTTTACCCCCAGGAAATACTCCTGGTACTCATTTCCGTTAGAGGCTGAGTCGACCCCAGGGCCATAGTGGACCGAAAGGATTATGTCAATGAAAAATTCCATTGACACCGTCGGGAATCGAACCCGCGACCTTCCGGCTTGTAACGTAGTGCCTCAACCAACTGCGCCACCGCGTGCACCCATATCTTTGTACATTATAAAAATTGTGTGCTGGTATTTGTTATTCTATGTAGATATATGAAGTAGGTAATGGAGGTTTGGTTCCTGTGAAATTCTTGTATTGAATATGGCGAAAATTGTGTTTAGAATAGTGGTTATACGAACCACGGTTTTCGTCAAACTGTGAACTTCTTTGGAAGCCAGGATATTTCATTCGCATTAGTGACTGGGCTACGGGTTCGATTCCTGGCAGGGATAAGACAATTCCGTCCTCTCCAGAAGCTTCCAGAATGAATCTGAGGCCCACCCAGTCTCATATTCAATGGGTACCGGGGATAAAGCGGCCAAGGCATGAAGTTAACCACCCGTTTCCAGCTATTTACCAGGTTTCAATGAGTGGAGCTATACATCTACCCCCCATACACCTTCATGACGTGCAGAGAGAAAAACTTTGCTTTTACCTTAAAGCGTTCTGTCATCGTGACTGAAATTTGGATTCAATCCTACTATAGATTTTTACTTGAGGAAGAATTGGAGGTGAAATTAAGATTTCATTACGTTGATAAGATCATCGATACGTCTGCGATGACCTTGATAATCCTTGTAAAGGTAACACTGTGGCCCTGTGACCTTACGTCGAAACTTGTAATGTTATTATAAACTTATCCTGATGCAGGAAGGAGATGAATACTCTGTAAGAGCTCTGTGCGGTTTATGTACCGCCCTTTGAAGGCAAGGCAGTCTGCGTCAGTACACAGCACGTCACTCGGTACGTGGCCTTTTGTTCTGCAGCACACACGTGGGTAAAATCTAAATGACAGGTTCTAACATAGCGGTGCTTGGAACTGTTGTGAGAGTAATCATCGTCTGTTGAAATATGCTCTAAAGTATCGGAAAATTCCCTTTCGAAAATATGAACAACGAAAGCTGATGAAAAGATTGAAAGTAATTCGTACCTTGCAGATAAAAGTGACACAAGTAAAAACGGTAACATTTAACTGGAACTCGAGAAGAAACTTTGGAAAGATGTGTGAAGTTTTATGTTACCTGGCAGACGATAGGTTTAGGTATGTAATTTTTTCTCTAGATTCAAGCCGGTAGAGTCATGGGAAAACTTTTCAGTGTGACAATTTCTGTTCACAGGACTGACACACGGGAAAATTAAATTTTCTGTCTCATTTTTCTCGCGAAGGTGACATCTATAAACTTAAGGTGCCCATAAATTTAACCTATGATTCATCACAAAATATTATCTGTCGCTAAATAAGTCTTTGAAGGTATATCACGAAGCCAAATCTCTTTAAAAAATTGTCTTTGCTTGTTCGTCTTTACTCCAACATCCAGTAACACCTATAGGCTACAGAACTGTTCGTCTTTACTCCAACATCCAGTAACACCTATAGGCTACACTACTGTGGTTCCCTCTTGTGCAAACTTGCCCCTATAACAGATATTACCCTGTTAAACATTTCTCAAAAATTTTTAACTTTTCCTTGCGTGTTGACTGTCCGGTTATCACTTAACATATATATTTTATGTTTGTGATATACAGTGTGTCCACAAAGTCCCTTCGGGGTTTTGAAAAATTGTGGCGCGCAAACAAATTGAGCTAGCCACATGCGGTTTGCGGCAGATTACAATGAAACTCTGGAAGTTTTTTACTGACCTCAGTAGACCTCGATATGGGCTCCCTTAGTAGCACGGAGAACGTCCAGATGATATTCGAGCTCTTGCCATGTTCTGTGGAGCATGTCCGCTGGAATAGCCGAGATCGCATTCCTGATACGGGTCTTCAGGTCATCAAGTCATCTGTTGGCGGCAAAAAAAAACTTCCAGAGTTTCACTGTACTCTGTCGCAAACCGCATGTTGCTAGCTCAATTTGTTCGCGCGCCACAATTTTTCAAAACCCCGAAGGGACTTTGTGGACACACTGTATTTCCGAACTAAGTTTCACGTAGCGAAATCTAATGATTCGTCTGTTGTCGCTGTCAAACCGAAAGATAAAGGATGTTTCGATTGTCAGCAATACTGCTGTTTAACACTCTACAAACATAAATATATTTTTCGACATCTCTTACCAGACTTAGGTTTAGGACCCTTTAGTAAGTGGCGCTAATGTTGCTCTGACCTCAAACGTTACAGCATTCACCGTGTTAGTATTAATGATTGTAAGACTTGAAAAGTTACGCCGTTAGGGTAGCTTTCGTTTACGTAAGTTTATTTACAGTTTTTGTAAGAACCGGAGAAACATTTCAAGAAGTATGACGGAAGATAAACACACAAATTCAGACTTCTAAGCCTGCTTTTCATTTTATTAAACACACAAATTCAGACTTCTAAGCCTGCTTTTCATTTTATTAAACACACAAATTCAGACTTCTAAACCTGCTTTTCATTTTATTAAACACACAAATTCAGACTTCTAAACCTGCTTTTCATTTTATGGAAAGAAATTTGGCTAAAATATTATTAACACAGCGCATCGCTCTTATTAATTGATTTTCTTTAATCCCAATTAATTTGGAACTGAGCTAGATCATAAAGATTGCTACAGGATAAGAATAAAACATTGTTTGTACATCAACAATTACAAACATGGCGACAATGCGTGTCTTTGAATTTGCGTCCCAAAAATTGAAAGTATAGAGTCTGTATAACGTAGTAAGTTCATCACAGCACCAACAACAATAGACCTTTAGGATAAAGTACTAAGTAGGTCTATTTCGAAGCTCCTTGTCCTATTGTCATGATGTGTGGCAACATAAACATAAACATAAACATAAACATAAAGAATGCGCTAAACATTTGTTTAATAACATTTCTTGAAATGGTAGTCTCATATAACTTCACGGAGCAGAGTACTTCTTGAGAAGCTGGTAGTTTCTCAGCTATTCAAGAAATTCCCCGCATGTTATGGAACCCGAAGGTTCATTACCGTGTTCACAAAATCCCGTCACTGTCATTTTAAGCCAGATGAATCCAATCCACGCCATTCTGTCATATTTCTTGGAGATACATTGTAATATCATCTTCCTATCTACGCCTAATCCTTTCAAGATTTCGGAATATCTAAGCGGTTTACGTATTTGTTTTCTTACGTTTTCGTAACTTTCGATTAAAAAGTAGTTTTCAACATGTTTGATATTTAACGAGACTTGCAGTGTACTTAGTAACATGGCGGTCTGTAGTGGGGGAATTTGTTTTGTGACGCTGTATTATTTCAAGGCCACACTAAAAATCCGCTCAGGCATAGCGTTGCCCATGTTTATCACAGACGAACGGATGGAAGGACACGCCTATAGACTTTAGGTCTATTCTGTATTTTTACTTGGCGTGAGTCGAGCAAGTTCACCAGCACGGGTGACCTATATTCTGCAGGCATGGGTTCAATCCCACACATCGCCAGCTGTGCTCACATGCTCATAGTAGTTAGGTAGGTAATTATCTACCAGTCGACTCGAGGCGTAACATCGCAAAGGGCTCAGATCTTCATCCTGTAAGTCGTTTCGGTTTTCCGTAAAGCTGCTACATAATAATGGGGGGGCCGGGGGGCAATTTGCAACCGATGACATACACACCTATACCAGATTTGTCACTTTGCGAAATTACGTGCTGCGTTGTCTTGGATGTTGAGGTATCAGGCGTTCTTTACGAAATAAAAGCAACGCCTTATGTGCACAATAATTTCTTCCCCCACCCCCACCCCCCCACCCCGTCTGTGACGTAATATCAGAAGGTAAACATTTTTCAGCTTTTAATTAAACTCGTGCAAATCGTCGCATTGGAAGTGCGTAGTTGTCTTAACGATGTAAATGGAATTACGTGCGCGCTCGTAACACGTAACTGCGGAACGTTAAGGGGTGAGGATGTAGCACGTATGGGAGAGGGGAGAGGTGCATACAGGATTTTGGTGGGGAGACCTGAGGGAAGGAGACCACTTGGAAGACCCAGGCGTAGATGGGAGGATAATATTAAAATGGATCTTCAAGAAGTGGGATGGGGGCGTGGACTGGATTGATATGGCTCGGGATAGGGACAGGTGGCGGGCTGTTGTGAATGCGGTAATGAACCGTCGGGTTCCATAAAACGCGGGGAATTTCTTGACTAGCTGACGACCTGCTAGCTTCTCAGGAAGGACTCTGCTGTATGGAGTTAGTTAGTTTGTTAGTTAGTGAAGGGGTGAAGTCCGCCAGTCACAACCAAGATTTGTGTTATATTATATAACTTGCATGCAACGTGTTTCGGCTTCCAACAGCACAGAGCTACGTCCCTGAAGACCCGAAGTCTCAAAGGTCTGTCTTCCACAACTAAAAGGTGGAACCGCGATGGACCCGAATTTGCGGCTGTAAGGGAATATTGAAAAATGTTTAACATGACGGGCATGTAATGTGACGTCATGTTAAACATAAAGTGAATGGTTAGGACCGCAGCTGTCGGAGTGACATGTCAATACTGTGACTGGCGATTTTCTCTTCGAAATATGCTGAATTCTTCCGTCGGTCTGTCAATTTCCTATCCAATGGATATCAACAGCTGCTCTTGTTTACAGAAGCGTGACACTGCCACCCACTTACAGTTATTCCCGAGTTTAATCGTGCAATTATTTCTTATGTATTTCGTTTCAATAGCTTTAGATTTTAAACTTAATAGAAACTTCTTGTAAAATCCGAGACGCAGACACGAGTAATCTTTCGGTTTGCAGTAATGAAAAGTTATGAAGTCAGATAACGAAGTGAATCCACCGCTGTTTTGTGAAGGATGTCTTTCATTGCATCACGAACATATCTGAGACATATAACGTATTATATAAGCCCTTTACGCTTGTTAACTCGGAGATGGAACATACAAAATTAAAGTATCTTCTAAACATAATTTACATCGTTGCTATGGTTACCGCAAACAGATATCAGCGTCTGAAGCAAATGTCAGTACCGAGCTGCAGGCAAGACGAATTTAAAGTGGGTATTATGTTACTATTGTCTGACGGTTAGTGTAACATATTTATGTTACTATTGTCTGACGGTTAGTGTAACATATTTATGTTACTGTGCTCTGACGGTTAGTGTAACATATTTATGTTACTATTGTCTGACGGTTAGTGTAACATATTTATGTTACTGTGGTCTGACGGTTAGTGTAACATATTTATGTTACTGTGGTCTGACGGTTAGTGTAACATATTTATGTTACTGTGGTCTGACGGTTAGTGTAACATATTTATGTTACTGTGGTCTGACGGTTAGTGTAACATATTTATGTTACTGTGGTCTGACGGTTAGTGTAACATATTTATGTTACTGTGGTCTGACGGTTAGTGTAACATATTTATGTTACTGTGGTCTGACGGTTAGTGTAACATATTTATGTTACTGTGGTCTGACGGTTAGTGTAACATATTTATGTTACTGTGGTCTGATGGTTAGTGTAACATATTTATGTTACTGTGGTCTGACGGTTAGTGTAACATATTTATGTTACTGTGGTCTGACGGTTAGTGTAACATATTTATGTTACTGTGGTCTGACGGTTAGTGTAACATATTTATGTTACTGTGGTCTGACGGTTAGTGTAACATATTTATGTTACTGTGGTCTGACGGTTAGTGTAACATATTTATGTTACTGTGGTCTGACGGTTAGTGTAACATATTTATGTTACTGTGGTCTGACGGTTAGTGTAACATATTTATGTTACTGTGGTCTGACGGTTAGTGTAACATATTTATGTTACTGTGGTCTGACGGTTAGTGTAACATATTTATGTTACTGTGGTCTGACGGTTAGTGTAACATATTTATGTTACTGTGGTCTGACGGTTAGTGTAACATATTTATGTTACTGTGGTCTGACGGTTAGTGTAACATATTTATGTTACTGTGGTCTGACGGTTAGTGTAACATATTTATGTTACTGTGGTCTGACGGTTAGTGTAACATATTTATGTTACTGTGGTCTGACGGTTAGTGTAACATATTTATGTTACTGTGGTCTGACGGTTAGTGTAACATATTTATGTTACTGTGGTCTGACGGTTAGTGTAACATATTTATGTTACTGTGGTCTGACGGTTAGTGTAACATATTTATGTTACTGTGGTCTGACGGTTAGTGTAACATATTTATGTTACTGTGGTCTGACGGTTAGTGTAACATATTTATGTTACTGTGGTCTGACGGTTAGTGTAACATATTTATGTTACTGTGGTCTGACGGTTAGTGTAACTATTTATGTTACTGTGGCCTGACGGTTAGTGTAACATATTTATGTTACTGTGGTCTGACGGTTAGTGTAACATATTTATGTTACTGTGGTCTGACGGTTAGTGTAACATATTTATGTTACTGTGGTCTGACGGTTAGTGTAACATATTTATGTTACTGTGGTCTGACGGTTAGTGTAACATATTTATGTTACTGTGGTCTGACGGTTAGTGTAACATATTTATGTTACTGTGGTCTGACGGTTAGTGTAACATATTTATGTTACTGTGGTCTGACGGTTAGTGTAACATATTTACATCTGCTAAACACATTGTACATACCTTTTTAATTTTTTATTATTTTCCAACAAATGCATTTAATTGTTACAGGTTCATAATAATACATTTAAAAATATGTGGGAGTGGAATGTTTTAAATATATTGTTATGAACCTGTGACAATTAAATGCATTTGTTGCATAATACCAAAAAATCTAATTATTATTGCACGGTATGGAAAGTATCAAGACATTGTAGATATACAATGTCTTGATACTTTGATTGTGTTTGTCATAAACTTACAAGAGAAGCATTTTGCTATTCATGAAAACGTAATTAGTATTGCACAATTATAAGACATATTTCTATATTAAACACTTATACACATATACAGCACATATTAATTGCTTCCTTTTAATTTTGAAAATCTGTGTAGTGTTTTGAAAAACTGTGTAGTGTTTTGAAAATCTGTGTAGTGTTTTTAAAAACAGTGTAGTGTTTTGAAAAACTGTGTAGTATTTTGAAATACTGTGTAGTATTTTGAAATACTGTGTAGTATTTTGAAAATCTGTGTAATGTTTTGAAAAACTGTGTAGTGTTTTGAAAAACTGTGTAGTATATTGAAATACTGTGTAGTATTTTGAAAATCTGTGTAGTGTTTTGAAAAACTGTGTAGTGTTTTGAAAAACTGTGTAGTATTTTGAAATACTGTGTCGATTATTTCCTGTTCACTATAAGCCACCAGCAACTCAATAGTGAACAGGAAATAACTCACACAGAATTCAAAACACTACACAGTATTTCAAAATACTACAGTTGACGACATTTATTTCAACTTGTATCTTAATGTGTACCATGAATATATAGCTGATGTAATTTGAGAAAAATAAGTCCTGAAGATGAACCATAAATTAGTTCGAAACATGTCGGGCATTTTTTTAATAAAAATTATGTTAAATAACATAACAGTGTACATTTGTGGGAGTAAAGATTTATTGTAATCAAAATGGATGTACGGTGTAAGTGACATAAAGTTGACGGAAGTAAATCCCACATGGACTAACCCCGGGATCGAACCCGGGCTTCCGCGGTGGGAGGCCGGCGACTAACCGGCTGAGCCATGGCACTGCCTTAGCATATTAGTAAAATCTTCTCAAACTTTTTACAAATGATATTCTTTCTTTGCCATCATTTCTTTGTTTTAGAATCCTACTGATTTTGTTTTTGTTATATGATCGCTTATTCTTTGTAACACACCAACTCCTCTTTCATCTTCTTTATCGATGTTTCCAATCTCGCATATCATTCTGCTATTTGTAACCCTGTCTATTATACCCTTTACTCTCCATATGCTTAACCCAATTCGTCAAGGACTTTTACGGCGGGTAATTGTCTGTATGTTTTTGTCATTTGCTGGCGGTCACAATATTGCACCATAAACAAAACAAATGACGATAAAAGCAAAGTTGAAACAAGTGACATTGCTTTTCCAATGTTATATAATTGACTCTTCACAAGCGATGTGCGTTTTTATCCGTCTCCATGGTTTTATTTGACATTGCAACTTGACTGTTTGGTTTTTAAATACTGAATTAAAGTTCCTCGAAAGGTCACGTTAAATAGACAGCAGGAAGGACATTTAATTCCGCAATTCAAGTTAATGTTTATCTGCTAACCTAAGGCTGTTATATTATTTCCCAATAACAATTCGTGAATTTATTTCCCACTGAATACGTACGTTCTTCTGCAGTAAGGTCAGGGCAGAGGTCAATGAGAAATTAAAGCTTAGCGGCCTAAAATACAACGTGAAAGTACTGCTCTATACAATGCTCCGCGCCATTCAAAACAGCATTGTTTTGTTTCAAGGTCCCTAAGCTTCGCCCGCTCGTCCTTCTGACAAGAATAATATGGAGTTTAAGACGGGTGTGGAGTAATAGTGGAATCATAATGAGAGGGGAAAGCCGAAATACTGGGAGAAAAGCCTGTCCCTCTGCCCCCTGGAAGGCTAACATTAATGTACTTTAGCGACTCGCTACGAGCTGGACGGTCCGGGGATCGAATTCCGGTGGGGGCGAGATTTCCAGCACCTGTCCAGACCGGCCCTGGGGCGTACCCAGCCTCCTGTACAATGGGTACCGGGTCATTCCCGGGGGTAAAGCGGCCGGGGAATGGCGTTGATCACCTACCCCTATCTAGCGCCGAGGTTAAAGAAAGAGTAGAGCTATACCTCTACTACCCCTCTGGGCCTTCATGGCCTGTTCTAGGGAGAACATTACCTTTAACCTTTACCTTATATATAAAGGCTAAACCTACTCCACAGAGAACACACTGTGCTTTATTTAGAAAGGTTGATTAGTAAGTGTCGTATAGAAGAATACGAGTGTTTATTGTAAGAGTCATAAGCAACAAATAAATACACTGTGTGAGAAAAATATACAGTTCTTAATGTTAAACGTGGTGGTACGTATAGCAACAATAGACTTTAAAGTGTTACAGTGGATTGTTGTGTAATACTATAGCAACAATAGACTTTAAAGTGTTACAGATGGATTTGTTTCTGTCGACTTTATGAAGGCGTATGGGGGCGTGGAAAAGATAGAGCTCCATTAATTCTTAACCTCGGTACCAGCCGAAGGTGGCTTGTTAGCTCCATCCCCTTACCGCTGTACCTCCGGTGCCCATTTAACAGGATGAGCCGGCATAGCTACGGGCTGGACGGTCCGGGGATCGAATCCCGGTGGGACGAGATTTTTCCGCGGTCGCGGTTTGGCGTTGACCACCGACCCCCACCTAGAGCCGAAGTTAAAGAACGAGTGGAGCTATACCTCTACTCCCCCTCTGGGCCTTCACGGCCTGTTCTAGGGAGAACTTTAGCTCTTTTAACTTTTGCACATTTAATAGGAGGCTGAGTGGGCCAAGGGCGTCTAAACGTTTAGGAGAAGGGAAACATCTCTTGCCTCTGCCGGGAATACAACCTGGATGTCTCGGTTGTACATAAGTAGTGTAGTCACTGTACCGACTGAGCTGTTACCGGCTCGCGATTACGAGTGTCACATTTGCGGTACGTACAATGGTAAGGAAAATACGGAACAGTTTGAAGGACCTGCATGACCTGAGCTGGTGTCTACTTATGCTTTCTTACAGATGAAATTACGAAAGATACGCAAAGTTTTGTGATTAACAATGAACAGTTTAACCTATGTTTTTGTATATAATAGATTTATCCATCATCCATTCATAGTGTTTAACTCTTTAAGAACTGGTGGTCACTATATGTACCGCCATGTTTAACATTCAACAATTCTAAGTTCTGCCCACACAGTGTATTTATGTGTTTTGTGTGGATCTCAGAACAAACAGCGATTATTTCACTGTACAACATTAACTGACTGGTTTGTATAACTGAGACGGAGTGTGTTTACTGCGCGGTACGGACTGTATTTATGTGTTTTGTGTGGATCTCAGAACAAACAGCGATTATTTCACTGTACAGCATTAACTGACTGGTTTGTATAACTGAGACGGGTGTTTTTACTGCGCGTACGGACTGTATTTATGTGTTTTGTGTGGATCTGAGAACAAACAGCGATTATTTCACTGTACAGCATTAACTGACTGGTTTGTATAACTGAGACGGAGTGTGTTTACTGCGCGGTACGGACTGTATTTATGTGTTTTGTGTGGATCTGAGAACAAACAGCGATTATTTCACTGTACAGCATTAACTGACTGGTTTGTATAACTGAGACGGAGTGTGTTTACTGCGCGGTACGGACTGTATTTATGTGTTTTGTGTGGATCTGAGAACAAACAGCGATTATTTCACTGTACAGCATTAACTGACTGGTTTGTATAACTGAGACGGAGTGTGTTTACTGCGCGGTACGGACTGTATTTATGTGTTTTGTGTGGATCTGAGAACAAACAGCGATTATTTCACTGTACAGCATTAACTGACTGGTTTGTATAACTGAGACGGAGTGTGTTTACTGCGCGGTACGGACTGTATTTATGTGTTTTGTGTGGATCTGAGAACAAACAGCGATTATTTCACTGTACAGCATTAACTGACTGGTTTGTATAACTGAGACGGAGTGTGTTTACTGCGCGGTACGGACTGTATTTATGTGTTTTGTGTGGATCTGAGAACAAACAGCGATTATTTCACTGTACAGCATTAACTGACTGGTTTGTATAACTGAGACGGAGTGTGTTTACTGCGCGGTACGGACTGTATTTATGTGTTTTGTGTGGATCTGAGAACAAACAGCGATTATTTCACTGTACAGCATTAACTGACTGGTTTGTATAACTGAGACGGAGTGTGTTTACTGCGCGGTACGGACTGTATTTATGTGTTTTGTGTGGATCTCAGAACAAACAGCGATTATTTCACTGTACAGCATTAACTGACTGGTTTGTATAACTGAGACGGAGTGTGTTTACTGCGCGGTACGGACTGTATTTATGTGTTTTGTGTGGATCTGAGAACAAACAGCGATTATTTCACTGTACAGCATTAACTGACTGGTTTGTATAACTGAGACGGAGTGTGTTTACTGCGCGGTACGGACTGTATTTATGTGTTTTGTGTGGATCTGAGAACAAACAGCGATTATTTCACTGTACAGCATTAACTGACTGGTTTGTATAACTGAGACGGAGTGTGTTTACTGCGCGGTACGGACTGTATTTATGTGTTTTGTGTGGATCTCAGAACAAACAGCGATTATTTCACTGTACAGCATTAACTGACTGGTTTGTATAACTGAGACGGAGTGTGTTTACTGCGCGGGTACGGACTGTATTTATGTGTTTTGTGTGGATCTGAGAACAAACAGCGATTATTTCACTGTACAGCATTAACTGACTGGTTTGTATAACTGAGACGGAGTGTGTTTACTGCGCGGTACGGACT
Organism: Reticulitermes speratus; assembly: GCA_021186555.1. NCBI lineage: Eukaryota > Metazoa > Arthropoda > Insecta > Blattodea > Rhinotermitidae > Reticulitermes > Reticulitermes speratus. The sequence continues at coordinate 2,651,466 of JAJKFL010000002.1, forward strand.
GTATTTATGTGTTTTGTGTGGATCTGAGAACAAACAGCGATTATTTCACTGTACAGCATTAACTGACTGGTTTGTATATACTGAGACGGAGTGTGTTTACTGCGCGGTACGGACTGTATTTATAGTGTTTTGTGTGGATCTGAGAACAAACAGCGATTATTTCACTGTACAGCATTAACTGACTGGTTTGTTAACTGAGACGGAGTGTGTTTACTGCGCGGTACGGACTGTATTTATGTGTTTTGTGTGGATCTGAGAACAAACAGCGATTATTTCACTGTACAGCATTAACTGACTGGTTTGTATAACTGAGACGGAGTGTGTTTACTGCGCGGTACGGACTGTATTTATGTGTTTTGTGTGGATCTCAGAACAAACAGCGATTATTTCACTGTACAGCATTAACTGACTGGTTTGTATAACTGAGACGGAGTGTGTTTACTGCGCGGTACGGACTGTATTTATGTGTTTTGTGTGCATCTCAGAACAAACAGCGATTATTTCACTGTACAACATTAACTGACTGGTTTTTATAACCGAGATGGCTTGTGTTTACTGGGCGGTACGAGCTGAACCTTTATATTTAATTCAGGTTCATTTTAGTCTTGAAAGGGTTAGACTGCAGATAGTTAAATCTTCATGACGTATTGAATGTACTAGAAGCAGTTAACAGTCTCTCCCTGTGTGTCTTCATAGCCTGGACAAAGACAACGTTAAGTAGTTTACCTTCAGCAAGTATGTGTTTCCGAGGGCTGAGGCAGGCAAAATGAGGTTTTCTGCAGTACAAGTTCTTGCGTTCTGTATGCTTTAGTGTACGTTCTGTATCCAATAATCTATTGGTCAGTGCGTACAATAATTCTTTATTCTGTTCCTCAGACCTCTTTGCCGTTTCCATCCTGCAGTTGGTATTGTATCTTATCTGCACATTTCCGTACGGTCTTACTGCCGCTAATTAACTGCATGTGCTGTATCTAAACATTTACTGTTCAGAATTTTTGGCACGTTTCAAAGGTACAGGCACGTTATTCTCTTTCCCTCTTCTTTGGGGACATTCTCCTTTCTTCCCCTCTCCTCAAACCCCCCCCCCCATTTCCAAATTCCAAATCGAAAAGATTCAATTCCATGAAAACCTAAAACAATAGTAGTGTTTGTTAAACAACGCCCTTTTTAAACAGTCCTGTTTTTATTCTCGCTGAAAATTAAACATTTATAATCAGGGGTGCACAAATTCCAGGCGCCAAATCGCCGTGGCGACTAAGTTTTATACGGTGGCGCGTAATATGTGTGGGCCCTCAGTATCGAACTTGCTTCGTGTTACCCTACTGGCGCCTAGAATATTGAGGTGGCTCCTAACTAACTAACAACTAACTAACTAACTAACTCCATAGAGTAGAGTCGTTCTTGAGAAGCTAACAGGTCGTCAGCTAGTCAAGAAATTCCCCGCGTTTTATGGAACCCGAAGGTTCATTACCGCATTCACAACAGCCCGCCATCTATCCCTATCCTGAGCCATATCAATCCAGTCCATGCCCCCCATACCACTTCCTGACGACCCATTTTAATACCCATCTACGCCTGGGTCTTCCAAATTGTCTCCTTCCCTCAGGTCTCCCACGAAAATCCTGTATGCACCTCTCCCCTCACCCATACGTGCTACATGCCCCATCCATCTCATTCTCCTTGATTTGATCACCCGAATAATATTTAGTGATGAGTACAGATCATTAAGTTCCTACGATTTTTGAAAAATTTGTGCTCCGATGATTTACATGTCGATATCTGTGACTGCATGTCGTTGGCACATGGTTTTCCTCGAATATCATGAAAGCGGTAAATGCTGTTAGAAATCCGTTTGGACTAATTTTCGCAGATGGTAGTATCGGGTAATTAGATTGGCATGCTTTCGATGGGAATTCTGAACGGAGGCTCACCTGTTGCGATGGACGAGTTGGCTGAAATAAGAGAGGTGAAGGGGAATGTCTCACTTCATCGACGACGTGAACAAGACCAGTTACCTGTTGCCATGGTAACTTGGGGTTTGTCCGTAACGTCCCGTGTGCGCTGCTGCTGTTTCTAGCGCGCGACTCTTTGAGTCACGTTCCAGTGCCGCCGACCATTTCCCATTTGGCGCTAGTATCGGAAGCACGTAGCGATATCCGGCCTGTGCACGTAGGGCATACAATAACAAGATATCTCTAAGTACTCTAGTGTTATCGGCTTTTTTTTTGCCTTCTGTTTAATTGTTATCAGTGTCCCTGACTGTAGAAAGGAGGCAGCACTGTCAGCGTACTGGACACGTTAATTCAACACTGTAAGTAGTTGTGTTTTGTAGCTCTAAGCTCCAGTTTGAACGTAACAGTATTTGTTCTATTGCGAATATGGTAAGGTGATTGTGGATTAATTTTTGAGCGGTGTATAGCTTTTAGCTTTATATTAGAAAGTGTTTAAGAAATTTATTTTTAGTGTTAATTTATTAGGATCTCAGAGAATTATTTTTAGTTACACATAATAATTTCAGTTTATGATTTATCAGAAACAACATATAGAAGAAAAGGTATATATATCAGCTATAGGCCTATATCTGTCTCTCTCACCTGCATGTATAAAAATATGTATTTCACTTTATAGTTTTTTTCTGGGATATATATATATATATATATATATATATATATAGGGTGTTTGAAGAAATAATATGTTAGATTTTCCATTACCGACTCTTATCACATCGCCATTTAAAGGGTCCGGCATCAGACTGGACGAAGTCTCGTAACTTATATTCAGGCCAGATTAATTTTTTTTTCGGGGGGGGGGGCTTCAGGGAAACCCATTTATTAGAAATGAAAACAATGGGGAAACCTTTATAGGCAGTTATGTGTTTTAAATCGGAATTTCAAAAGAATAAATTTTCAGCAATGCAAAAGAAAGCAGGTTTATCGTAAAAATGTAGGAAAAGCGATATATGTTGTGTCTGTGTAATTGTGGTTTTTACTAAATGCGTGTGTGTGTGTGTGTGTATAAACAAGTGTGTTCTTATTCTGACACTTATTTTGTACTTCATTGCTTATTAAAGAAACTATAAATTTGTACAGTCGAGGGCTAAAGAAATAAGGTCACGGAAAAACTTTCACCTATGGCTCTCAAAGTGTTATACGAATGTCCACTGTTCTAATCCTGTCTGGAACACAGCTGTCTCTTCTGCTGTTACAGATACACAAATACATAACTGCACACAAACTTACAGAATTTAGGACTCAGCAAGATGGCCGAAGCAGTAACCTTTTGACTTACATTTTGGACTTACTCTTTTCGTAATTTGGCGTTAACACTGCCTGTTCTGGCTTATATTGTTCGTGGTTTTAGTCAGTCAGTCCAAACAAATGCAAATATGTGACGTTTAATTAGACCACGACCGCCTTGTCCACGTCATTTCCTGTTTATTGTTGTCCTATCGTCCTGTAAATCTGCGGTATATATATATGTGGTATCGTCCTTGGATGAGCTACAAACAGCAGTACAAATATTTACAGAAATAAACATAAAAAATTAAATATTTGTATTTAAATTAAGATGTAGTACTTATTGTTGGGCTCTTACGTTGTTCAGATCTGTCGTAGATGAACAAACATTTACATTTTTTGTACTTATATTAATGAAACCCCATCTTCAGATCGGATATGACGTAACAGATATTACTCTACCATATTTCCCGCCTCATACGACGCTACAATTAATAAGACGCACCCTGTAATTAGCAAAGTATTTTTGCGCATTTAACCCTTTAAATACGAAGCATAAACTCTTTTATTTAAACATTCAGCTCGTACCGCGCAGTAAACACACTCCGTCTCAGTTATACAAACCAGTAAGTTAATGCTGTACAGTGAAATAATCGCTGTTTGTTCTGAGATCCACACAAAACACATAAATACAGTCCGTACCGCGCAGTAAACACACTCCGTCTCAGTTATACAAACCAGTCAGTTAATGTTGTACAGTGAAATAATCGCTGTTTGTTCTGAGATCCACACAAAACACATAAAAATCAGTCCGTACCGCGCAGTAAACACACTCCGTCTCAGTTACACAAACCAGTCAGTTAATGTTGTACAGTGAAATAATCGCTGTTTGTTCTGAGATCCACACAAAACACATAAATACAGTCCGTACCGCGCAGTAAACACACTCGTCTCAGTTACACAAACCAGTCAGTTAATGTTGTACAGTGAAATAATCGCTGTTTGTTCTGAGATCCACACAAAACACATAAATACAGTCCGTACCGCGCAGTAAACACACTCCGTCTCAGTTACACAAACCAGTCAGTTAATGTTGTACAGTGAAATAATCGCTGTTTGTTCTGAGATCCACACAAAACACATAAATACAGTCCGTACCGCGCAGTAAACACACTCCGTCTCAGTTAACAAACCAGTCAGTTAATGTTGTACAGTGAAATAATCGCTGTTTGTTCTGAGATCCACACAAAACACATAAATACAGTCCGTACCGCGCAGTAACACACTCCGTCTCAGTTACACAAACCAGTCAGTTAATGTTGTACAGTGAAATAATCGCTGTTTGTTCTGAGATCCACACAAAACACATAAATACAGTCCGTACCGCGCAGTAAACACACTCCGTCTCAGTTATACAAACCAGTCAGTTAATGCTGTACAGTGAAATAATCGCTGTTTGTTCTGAGATCCACACAAAACACATAAATACAGTCCGTACCGCGCAGTAAACACACTCCGTCTCAGTTATACAAACCAGTCAGTTAATGCTGTACAGTGAAATAATCGCTGTTTGTTCTGAGATCCACACAAAACACATAAATACAGTCCGTACCGCGCAGTAAACACACTCCGTCTCAGTTATACAAACCAGTCAGTTAATGCTTGTACAGTGAAATAATCGCTGTTTGTTCTGAGATCCACACAAAACACATAAATACAGTCCGTACCGCGCAGTAAACACACTCCGTCTCAGTTATACAAACCAGTCAGTTAATGCTTGTACAGTGAAATAATCGCTGTTTGTTCTGAGATCCACACAAAACACATAAATACAGTCCGTACCGCGCAGTAAACACACTCCGTCTCAGTTATACAAACCAGTCAGTTAATGCTGTACAGTGAAATAATCGCTGTTTGTTCTGAGATCCACACAAAACACATAAATACAGTCCGTACCGCGCAGTAAACACACTCCGTCTCAGTTATACAAACCAGTCAGTTAATGCTGTACAGTGAAATAATCGCTGTTTGTTCTGAGATCCACACAAAACACATAAATACACTGTGTGGGCAGAACGTAGAATTTGTGAATGTTAAACATGGTGGTACGTATAGTAACCACTGGGCTTTAAAGGGTTAATAACCCCTACTTACGTGACAATTCATCATCAGGTAATTTTGGGGCTTTTTTTTCAGGAAAATATTCGTTTTATGAGACGGGAAAACAGTATCGAAATGCAGCCATGGCAATCTCTGGTAATACCTTTTGTAGCAGCCCATGTTTCTTTAAAGTTTGCGGGTATCCTGTATAAAAACGTTAAATGTTGCTGCATTTTCTTACTGAATAATGAGAGCTAAGGCGTAAATTTATGTACCTTTGCGAAAGAAAGTACATTATGAGGCTTCCGTACTTAAGTACCTGTAAATGTACTTAAAATGTATTTGCTTGGATATTAGCTGGAGGGAATTTAAAAGACGAAGTGGACAGGTCTGTTCGGACAGACGGACAGGTCTCGAAATGTAAAGAGGCGAAAGCATATTTGACTAAATCTTCACCGATTTGAACCTCTGCCGGTTGAAAATCAGACCTTAGGTAAGACTGCTTAGAAGTGGACAGGCTCATCTTACTGCAATATACTGAATACTGTAATTACTGACCTTGGTGACTTTACTTCCAGCTGTACAGGACAGACGCGATACTGATCTGTCATAAATCGCAATGTTCTTGTCAGGCGTAAAGTGTGTAATTCTTTTTTTTGGAGAAGGGCCCCGCAGCAAATGCTACAGACGCACCGCAGCCTTAAGGCTTATTGTGCAACCCTGCGATGAAGATGAAAGATGATCAGTATTTTTCATTTTTACAAGTAATGACGCACCGGTTGAATGAAATTGACAGGGGAAAACCGAAGTACTAGTGGGGAAAAACCTGTCCCAGTGCCACTTTGTCCACCACAAATCCTACATGGACTAAGCCGGGGTCGAGCCCGGGCCCCCGCGGTGGGAGGCCGGCGACTAACCACCTGAGCCCAATTTTTGTGTTACATATTTAGTTCCGGAAGTAACTCTGTATGTGTCTTCTGAACTGAAACACATAAACACTTTATCAAGTTACTTTTGTTCCCTTCTTTATTAACTCCATATTTTGTTACGTTTTTTAACTTTATCACAACGTTCACCTTTTAGGCACTTTCATATCAATTGTTTTTATAAACAATATGTTAATATTCTGAATGCTGTCAGACGAAAAATTTGATTTGTCTTAAATAGATTTTGACAGCACTTTCCTGTATAGTTATGTTCTGCGATACGTAAGTTGACTTAAGACAAGGGGTTCCCCCCCCCCCATGGCTCGACAGCCCCTTGGGGGCCTAGGTCCGCCTCATTTTTCGAGGCTTCACGATCACACTCAGACACACCACACTCGGTAGGACTCCTCTGGACGAGTGATCAGCCCGTCGCAGAGACCTCTACCTAACAACACACAACAACACAACACAAACATCCATGCCCCCGGTCGGATTCGAACCCACAATCCCAGGAAGCGAGCGGCCGTAGACCCACGCCTTAGACCGCGAGGCCACTGCGATCGGCCAAGGGTTCTTTGCATGTCATAATTAAGACAACTTTTATTCGTATTTTATATGTTCTCCCTGATGAAGGTCCAGCCTGGACGAAACATGTAGTAGGAGAATTAAAATTAAGTGTGTTCTCCCTAACTTTGTGTGTACTGTCTTTGTTTATTGCTGAAATACGATATTATGATATTTCGTATAAACTGACCTTAAGGAATGCTTTCAAAACAAACATAAATTTGGAAGTACCTGTTTTAGGATCTACAAGCAGGTGTCGGATTTCCTGAGAGAATTTTTCTGTATATTCTTCAGTGCTCTCATGCAAATATCGGGGCAGCTCTGTGACAGGTTCCCTCCAAAGCCTCTTCTCAGTTTTGCAAATTACTGCCTTTCGCAAATTTTATTAGCATTAAATAAAGAAATATTGTGTAGTGTCTTTAAATAATTCGCGAACAAATTTTAAAAATTAAAAGCAATTTAAAAAACTGACATCACGTGTTCACCTTACATCACGTGTTCACCTTACGTCACGTGTTCCGTGTTCTTGCTCTGCAGTGTGCTGATATGCTTACAGAATGTCACGAATATACCGCAACTGTCCAAACACGTGACGTAAGTTGAACACGTGACAGTGACACCTTTATCATCTCTTCTATTCTCTAAGCATGCATATTTAGATTTTTTCTCCCTATGGCTCGACAGCCCCTTGGGGGCCTAGGCCTCCTCATTTTTCGAGGCTTCGCGATCACACATTTTAGACACACCATACTCGGTAGGACTCCTCTGGACGAGTGATCAGTCTGTCGCAGAGACCTCTACCTGACAACACACAACACTCACAACAGACAGACATACATGCTCTCGGTGGGATTCGAACCCGCAATCCCAGCAAGCGAGCGGCTGATTTAGATTTTAGACGAACCGTAATATCAACATAATCCGCTTATGCTTCAAACCAATTGTTTTATAACTAAGTTTATATATCTTTTTCAGTCGACGGCTATCTTCACTTTATACTTAACTTACAATTTCGTATTACAGACAGAGCTGTAAGCAAACTTCTGCTGACATTTGTATTATTGACTGTCATGATTTGAGACGCCAGTGTAAGGTCTAGGCTCAGGTTGGACGATCCAGGATTCAATTCCGGACGGAATCAAGAAAATTTTATATTTTCCAAAACATCCATTGATGCAGTGGGCCGCACCCAACCCCTAGACAATCTCTGCTGGGGGGGGGGGGGTTGGACCGAACCTCAGAAGCACTGCGTCAAATTTGGAGTAATGCATTTATTCTCTAGAGATCTGTAGGCCGTTCATTAAAAGCCCTGCACTTAAGTTCGAAGCAGTTCAGTATCTCGCACTGTATATTCAGTGTTTACAACGTTCCACGTCTGCTCTTTTCTCGTCTTCTTGTAAACACTAAACTTATCCGTCTCGACGCCCTGGAGGCTTGTAGAGGAAGCAGAGGTACAGCTTAACTAATTCTTGACCTCGGTGTTAGATGGAGATGAGTGGTCAGCATCACGCTACGGTCGCCTTACCCTCGGGATTGGTGGGTCCCAGAGCAAGTCTGGGCGATTCGGAGAAGAGAAAAATATCTTGTTCCTGCCGGGATACGAACCCCAGACCACAGCCTGGTTACTATACTGATTGAGCTATCTCGGCTGTCACTTCTTGTGATTACAGATTGTTCATGTGCTTATTGTATACGGTGTGTTGTGTACAGCGCTCGAGGGTGAACCAGAACCCGTTTAAATGTTAACACATGCTACTCCCCGCTAACCAGTAGATGGACTGTGTGGATGGTACTAGACCAATAGCTATTCACAAGATGTCATATTTGACAGAAATCTCAAAACATCGAATACATGAAATATACCTATAAACAAAATATTATTGCAATACAAGGCGTTTTTGGTGACGTGGATTAGGTTTGGGTTGTGCCAAATTTCAGCTGGGTAACTTTGTTATATATCGAGCGGAATTTAGGGCTTTACAGTATCCTAGAATTAATTGCTGTGGCAAACGAACGTACAATTGGAGCGTGGAAGTATTTTGTTCGTGATTTGTATTAAATTGTTGGTGTGGTAAAAGAAAAATTAATTTGGGATTTTGTGATATTAAAATTAAATGTAGTCGATTGGTTGGTACTATGTAAAAATAATTAACTTTTTTCAGTAGTGGGAAATACATATATATGCAAATTGTAACAATTCAAGGGACATAGAGGTAGAGCTTTTAAAGCATACGATCCTTTTAAAGCCTACTGGTTACTATATGTACCACCGTGTTTAACATTCAACAATTCTACGTTCTGCCCACACAGTGTATTTATGTGTTTTGTGTGGATCTCAGAACAAACAGCGATTATTTCACTGTACAGCATTAACTGACTGGTTTGTATAACTGAGACGGAGTGTGTTTACTGCGCGGTACGGACTGTATTTATGTGTTTTGTGTGGATCTCAGAACAAACAGCGATTATTTCACTATACAGCAGTAACTGACTGTTTGTATAACTGAGACGGAGTGTGTTTACTGCGCGGTACGGACTGTATTTATGTGTTTTGTGTGGATCTCAGAACAAACAGCGATTATTTCACTATACAGCAGTAACTGACTCTTTGTATAACTGAGACGGAGTGTGTTTACTGCGCGGTACGGACTGTATTTATGTGTTTTGCGTGGATCTCAGAACAAACAGCGATTATTTCACTGTACAACATTAACTGACTGGTTTGTATAACTGAGACGGAGTGTGTTTACTGCGCGGTGCGGACTGTATTTATGTGTTTTGTGTGGATCTCAGAACAAACAGCGATTATTTCACTATACAGCAGTAACTGACTGGTTTGTATAACTGAGACGGAGTGTGTTTACTGCGCGGTACGGACTGTATTTATGTGTTTTGTGTGGATCTCAGAACAAACAGCGATTATTTCACTGTACAACATTAACTGACTGGTTTGTATAACTGAGACGGAGTGTGTTTACTGCGCGGTACGGACTGTATTTATGTGTTTTGTGTGGATCTCAGAACAAACAGCGATTATTTCACTATACAGCATTAACTGACTGTTTGTATAACTGAGACGGAGTGTGTTTACTGCGCGGTGAGGACTAACTGTAATTGAGGTTATGTTGGTCTTTAATGGGTTACTTGTGTTTTACCGTAATTTTCTGTGGCGCATTGTAGCATTACGTAACGTGATTTTCTTAAATATTACCTTTCTTCTCTGACTCTTGTCCCACGCCTCATCCCGTCGAACAAACTGAGCAGACTCTGATCATATCCCTAGTGTCATTAGTGAGTTCCTCACGCTTCAGACAACGGCATATTGCTTGGTTTATACGCAGATGTCTTTGTGCTACTGGCTAAGGAAGGAATGGTGCTACAGAGCATGATTGATAGACTAACTGAGATTGGAAGACGCTACGGAATGGAAATGAATGTGGAAAAGAATAAGGTAATGAGAATCCCAAAGCAACCAGTCCCAATACAGATTATGATAGATCAGAAACAACCGGAGAATGTGGAATATTTCAATTATTTGGGTAGCATGATAACAAATGATGCAAGGTGTACACGTGAAATTATATCCAGAATTGCCATGGCAAGAGCAGCGTTCAACAACAAGAAAACTCTTTTCACCAGCAAACTGGACTTAAATTTAAGGAAGAAACTAGTAAAGTGCTACATTTGGAGCGTAGCTTTGTGTGGTGCTGAAACGTGGACACTTGGGAAAGTGGATCAGAAGTATCTGGAAAGTTTTGAAATGTGGTGCTGGAGAAGAATGGAGAAGATCAGTTGGACCGATCGCGTGAGAAATTAAGAAGTATTACACAGAGTGAAGGAGGAGAGGAATATCGTACATGCAATAAAAAGAAGAAAGGCTAACTGGATTGGTCACATCTTGCGTAGAAACTGCCTTCTGAAACATGTGATTGAAGGAAAGTTAGAGGGAAGGATAGAGATGACGGGACGACGAGGGAGAAGACGTAAGGAGCTACTGGATGACCTTAAGGAAAAGAGAAGATACTGTAAATTGAAAGAGGAAGCACTAGATCGCACTCTATGGAGAACTCGCTTTGGAAGAGGCTACGGACCTGTCGTAAGACAGACTGCAGAATGATCAGTAGACTCGGCCCTTCGCTTGGTGCTCCAAAAAAAGACGGACTTACTGTAACGCTAGCTGTTTCCGTCCTCAGCTGAGAGGACGCCTCCCCAGAGGCGTCAGGGGGTTATTATGTTTCTGTCACGTGCATTTTTCATCTAGGTTACATTTCTAGTCTTTGTTCAACGAGCCGTGTCCAGAAAGTAAACTAATATAAACTTAAAAACTTTATCTATTGTAAGTTTTCTGTAGTTACATTTACATTGCACTCGTCCCACAGCAGTGTTACAGTTTCCTGTAGTTACATTTACATTGCACTCGTCCCACAGCAGTGTTACAGTTTCCTGTAGTTACATTTACATTGCACTCGTCCCACAGCAGTGTTACAGTTTCCTGTAGTTACATTTACATTGCACTCGTCCCACAGCAGTGTTACAGTTTCCTGTAGTTACATTTACATTGCACTCGTCCCACAGCAGTGTTACAGTTTCCTGTAGTTACATTTACATTGCACTCGTCCCACAGCAGTGTTACAGTTTCCTGTAGTTACATTTACATTGCACTCGTCCCACAGCAGTGTTACAGTTTCCTGTAGTTACATTTACATTGCACTCGTCCCACAGCAGTGTTACAGTTTCCTGTAGTTACATTTACATTGCACTCGTCCTACAGCAGTGTTACAGTTTCCTGTAGTTACGTTTACATTGCACTCGTCCCACAGCAGTGTTACAGTTTCCTGTAGTTACATTTACATTGCACTCGTCCTACAGCAGTGTTACAGTTTCCTGTAGTTACATTTACATTGCACTCGTCCTACAGCAGTGTTACAGTTTCCTGTAGTTACATTTACATTGCACTCGTCCTACAGCAGTGTTACAGTTTCCTGTAGTTACATTTACATTGCACTCGTCCTACAGCAGTGTTACAGTTTCCTGTAGTTACGTTTACATTGCACTCGTCCCACAGCAGTGTTACAGTTTCCTGTAGTTACATTTACATTGCACTCGTCCTACAGCAGTGTTACAGTTTCCTGTAGTTACATTTACATTGCACTCGTCCTACAGCAGTGTTACAGTTTCCTGTAGTTACATTTACATTGCACTCGTCCTACAGCAGTGTTACAGTTTCCTGTAGTTACATTTACATTGCACTCGTCCTACAGCAGTGTTACAGTTTCCTGTAGTTACGTTTACATTGCACTCGTCCCACAGCAGTGTTACAGTTTCCTGTAGTTACATTTACATTGCACTCGTCCTACAGCAGTGTTACAGTTTCCTGTAGTTACATTTACATTGCACTCGTCCTACAGCAGTGTTACAGTTTCCTGTAGTTACGTTTACATTGCACTCGTCCCACAGCAGTGTTACAGTTTCCTGTAGTTACATTTACATTGCACTCGTCCTACAGCAGTGTTACAGTTTCCTGTAGTTACATTTACATTGCACTCGTCCTACAGCAGTGTTACAGTTTCCTGTAGTTACATTTACATTGCACTCGTCCTACAGCAGTGTTACAGTTTCCTGTAGTTACATTTACATTGCACTCGTCCTACAGCAGTGTTACAGTTTCCTGTAGTTACATTTACATTGCACTCGTCCTACAGCAGTGTTACAGTTTCCTGTAGTTACATTTACATTGCACTCGTCCTACAGCAGTGTTACAGTTTCCTGTAGTTACATTTACATTGCACTCGTCCTACAGCAGTGTTACAGTTTCCTGTAGTTACATTTACATTGCACTCGTCCTACAGCAGTGTTACAGTTTCCTGTAGTTACGTTTACATTGCACTCGTCCCACAGCAGTGTTACAGTTTCCTGTAGTTACATTTACATTGCACTCGTCCTACAGCAGTGTTACAGTTTCCTGTAGTTACATTTACATTGCACTCGTCCCACAGCAGTGTTACCCAATCAGCATCTACTGTAAACACTGTTGTTGTTTGACCTAAACCATCTGCCTGTGCATAAAAGCAAATTCATTCTATTTATACATATTTTTATGTGCCTGGCTTTCCGCAACAATCAGTGTAGTATTCTACAATTTTCTTACTTTTATTGTCTAGTTTCTTAGCTCCCTAATATGCAGACATGCTATTGGTCTGACGGTACTGCAGTATTGTTGATATTTCTTAGCTCCCTAATATGCAGACATGCTATTGGTCTGACGGTACTGCAGTATTGTTGATATTTCTTAGCTCCCTAATATGCAGACATGCTATTGGTCTGACGGTACTGCAGTATTGTTGATATTTCTTAGCTCCCTAATATGCAGACATGCTATTGGTCTGACGGTACTGCAGTATTGTTGATATTTCTTAGCTCCCTAATATGCAGACATGCTATTGGTCTGACGGTACTGCAATATTGTTGATATTTCTTAGCTTCCTAATATGCAGACATGCTATTGGTCTGACGGTACTGCAGTATTGTTGATATTTCTTAGCTCCCTAATATGCAGATATGCTATTGGTCTGACGGTACTGCAGTATTGTTGATATTTGCTACGTTATATCGAATTTCATTTGGCTCCAAACGGATTTCTGCTGTTCCTGTGTTTGGCTAAGTCCTGTATGTACCTTATGTGAAAAAAATTTGCGAGTAATTTTGTGATTTCTTTAAAAACAGTCTGCACTTTAGTAATAGAAAAATAGATGGGATTAATAGGCGACGGACTGCAAACTGCTGATCGTATTTAAAGGGTAAGTTCTTCTGATATGGTAAGCTATGTCGTACTGAGTTCCTGACGTTTAGAAAGGATTATAGTGTAGGGTAAAGCAGATCAAGATTCTAGGGAAATATGTAACAAAAGACATAACATAACTTCCCATAAGACTTTAATCGTAACAAAAGACATAACATAACTTCCCATAAGACTTCAATCGTACCAAAAGACATAGCATAACTTCCTATAAGACTTAAATCGTACCAAAAGACATAGAATAACTTGCTATAAGACTTCAATCTTAACAAAAGACAGCATAACTTCCCATAAGACTTCATCCGTACCAAATTACATAGCATAACTTCCCATAATACTTCATCCGTACCAAATTACATAGCATAACTTCCCATAAGACTTCATCCGTACCAAATTACATAGCATAACTTCCCATACGACTTCATCCGTACCAAATTACATAGCATAACTTCCCATACGACTTCATCCGTACCAAATTACATAGCATAACTTCCCATAAGACTTCATACGTACCAAATTACATAGCATAACTTCCCATAAGACTTCATCCGTACCAAATTACATAGCATAACTTCCCATAAGACTTCATCCGTACCAAATTACATAGCATAACTTCCCATAAGACTTCATCCGTACCAAATTACATAGCATAACTTCCCATAAGACTTCATACGTACCAAATTACATAGCATAACTTCCCATACGACTTCATCCGTACCAAATTACATAGCACAACTTCCCATAAGACTTCATCCGTACCAAATTACATAGCATAACTTCCCATAAGACTTCATACGTACCAAATTACATAGCATAACTTCCCATAAGACTTCAATTTTGGGGAGTAACACTGTCAAATACCTCAAATCTTGAAATCGTCATAGTTAATTATAATATTGTCTTTGCTTGCTGAAGGTTTTAGAAAAATTTATGAACTTCGTATGAACTCTGAATTATTGTCTCTTGTGTTGTACTTTTATTCACGTTATAAAATTCATTGATGAATGTAAAATTTTAGTGTTTGTATAATTTGTGCGTTGTGTGTACAACGGACGTCTGCGACACTACGTGCCATATAACGTCGTTAAGGCCGAGTCATTCGTTTCATATTTCAACCTGTCAGTGTAACTTCGGCAGTGTTGGCAGCCATGTGAGCAACATATTTATACCTGCAGTAAATTAATGTCACGATCAATGAGGAGTGGAAAGCCCCAAAGAAGGCAATAAGTAAATATATGTCTAACTGAAATGTGTGTTGGAAACAGAAAAGCACGAGTTTTGTAGAACATGTCGAACTCTCCATGTTCAGGACGTGACTGAACCTGCTAACACGCTTAAAATAATGATTAAAGTGAAAGATTCTGACGACATTATGCAGCATTAGGCTGGACTAGTGTCGTGAAATTTGTATTTTTCTTAGGTTTAAAACGCATCGTAATTTCAAAAATGTCATCTGATTTCATTAGCTCTAAAAGGTGCTGATGGGAGGGGTTTTTCTAACCGCGTGGGCCCCACTGACAGATGCTGCTTCTTAAAAACCGGCCCACCAGATTAGGGTTTCTTTCCTCCGTTAGCACCTGAAAAAAACGGACCCAATTTGCGGAACATTTGAGGTATGAAAAATCTCAAGTCAATGTGCAGTGTCCAAAACATAACTGTGTTGGTAATTATTTAATGTCTACTACCAATTGCGCCACGTATATAAGAATTACGTGAGACAGAAAGCTGTAGGACCTACAGTCACTAAGTTTGTTGACAAGAACTAAGGACTTACTGGCCTCAAAGCCTGTAACCTTTCATTCATTCATTCTGCAGTCTGTCTTACGACAGGTCCGTAGCCTCTTCCAAAGCGAGTTCTCCACAGGGTGCGATCTAGTGCTTCCTCTTTCAATTTCCAGTATCTTCCCTTTTCCTTAAGGTCATCCAGTAGCTCCTTACTTCTTCTCCCTCGTCTTCCCGTCATTTCTCTCCTTCCCTCTAACTTTCCTTCAATCACGTGTTTCAGAAGGCAGTTTCTACGCAAGATGTGACCAATCCAGTTAGCCTTTCTTCTTTTTATTGTATGTACGATATTCCTCTCCTCCTTCACTCTATGTAATACTTCTTCATTTCTCACACGATCGGTCCAACTGATTCTCCATTCTTCTCCAGCACCACATTTCAAAACTTTCCAATATTTCTGATCTACTTTCCGAAGTGTCAAACTTTCAGCACCACACAAAGCTAAGTTTGTTTAATATTCAATTTAACTTCTCAAACACCTTTGATAGTGAAACGTGTAATTCCTACAAATTCTTGATATTTAGGTACTATTATCTCGTTACGAAATGTGTCTAGATCATGTAACAACACTGCTATTATTACAATTTTCAGTCTTCTTCAGTTATACTTCAGTATACATAAAGAGAGTTCGTGGAACATTTTCCATGAACTTACTCCTAATCACTTAATATTGAGCTAATATTGTGCTACATTATGCACACAAGAGGCAGTGTTTGCTGTTAAATTTCGTTCTGAAACTTTCATGTACGACATAACCAACTCTGAAACCTGCTTAGTGCGATGTATTTTCATTACTTCTCAAATTCACAGCAAAATTACTTCGAAGAGAATATTTTGATGTTAAAGGGAAATTCAAAATTTTTTGCTTGTGGTTTCCTTTGACAGAGAAACTAAATGTTTCTGTAATACGATGCAGATTTTTGCTCAAATACTGTTTTTAAGTTCACAGCTATCATTAAACTGAATTTAATTAACCCACATCCACTCTGATCATTATGATTTTCGTGCATAAAATATTGAAAACAATATCACAGACCCTATCTCATCTTTTAATCTCAAATTTCAGTCTCCAGTACTAGTAACTGCACTCGTTATTCCTTTTGCTCTTTCCACATTTGAATACTTGTAACCTCTTCACATTTTAACTCTCCATAACTCCATGCAGCACAGTCCTTCTTGAGAAGCAACAGTTCCTCAGCTAGTCAAGAAATTCCCCGCGTTTTATGGAACCCGAAGGTTCATTACCGCACTCACAAGAGCCCGCCACCTGTCCCTGACCCATGATTCGTCGGTCCCTGTCACCACGGCATGGCGCGTCCTCGGGTTGCGGATGGAGGAACGGCCTCCAAATATGGAGGGTAGCTGCGAATATGCAGTCGCGGACAGCCGACAAGGGGTGGTCCTCCAGCTTGGGGGTTGGGCGAGGTGCTAACAACTCCTCACCGTAAAAAATTACCATGTTACGAAACACTATACAGAGCCTCTTGACATTTTAAGACAATTAAATTAGTACTACATCATAGACAGCAAGAACATCGATATAAATCAGACAACATATATCTTCCGAAATTTATGTTAATCTAAATAACATAAAATATGCTGCATTATCAAAATATTCTCGGCTGGAGGGTTTCTCCTCTCCAAGATGTCTCGACCAGGTCTGGGGCCCTTTTAAACTCCTATTTAATGGGTATCGAGGTCTGTTTTCGCTGGGAACAAGACAGCCGGAGCTGAAGCTCACCACTCACTTCCATCTAGTACTGGAGTTAAGAATGCATGGAGCTATACACCTGGTGACAACGTGCATTTACAGTGTGCATAGGGTCAATACGGACTGCAGAGAAAAGAGACGGACATAACTCTCTGTTGATGAGGAGGAAAATGAAAGCTTTTCGTTCCGAAATGAAAAGATGTTATCAACACAACCTGTAGGCAGAATATAGGGTGTTTAATGTGAAAGACACTGCTATAAATAGCTGCACCGGTCTAGAAACACATAAGCTGTAATGAATGTTTAAACATTACATGTAACCTTGATGTCAGGCCACGTCCGCGATGTTGATGAAATTTGCGGTCTTCTGTGGTATTACACGGCGTCGTGTGGTAATTTTTACAGACATTTCGGGACAACGTATCGGTCCCATCCTCACGGGTCAAGAGTCCGAGTGGGAAAGCTTGACCCGTGAGGATGGGATCGATACGTTGTCCCGAAACGTCGGTAAACAATTACCACACGACGCGTGTAATACCCAGAAGACCGCAGATTTCATTAAACGAAATGTACTCCTGCTTTATTCACTGTTATAATTTTTCTTTTATTTGCCATAACATAAGCGACATATTTGTTTTAGATATTTGGCGGTTATACTCATGTCCTATATATTGGGAGTTCAAACATTTTACATAAAAGCCCTGCTGTATATTTCCAGCAGGTGTGGAAAGGTGTGTGTTAGTTCATAGTATTTATACTTTTCTAATACCTTCTTTGGAAGTTCCCATCTCTCTTTGTTCATGACATTAATTTATTGCAGTTATAAATATGGTTCTGACAGGACTACAGAATGTACAGGCATTAACACTGCTAACACTGCTTAGATATAAATTGTGACCTTGACAGCTTATCATCCACAAAATTATAGACATTTTGCTGAATATGTGTGTAAATTATTTCCCATCGTATATCGTTAAATAGGTCTACAGCACATTGAGAGCCTTGAAAGGTGTGGATATTAAATCGATATATGCTTGTTAACCAAATATTAACAGGTGAACCAGTTTTGTAAATGGTTTTTAGTCGCGTTCGCAAATTTGGAAAAAACGACTATTGGCTTCGTCATGTCTACATGTCTATCCGTCCGTCCGCGTGGAACAACCAGGCAAGATTTTCATGCAATTTGGTATTTGAGTTTTCTTTTTTCGAAAATCTGTCCAGTAAATTCAAGTTTCATTAAAATTTGGAAATAAAATTGGGTACTTTACATGAAGACCTACGTACATGTATGATCGCGTCTCTCCTAATTCTTCTTATAATAAGAAAAGTTTAGAGAAAAGTTGTAGAGAAAATCAAAACACACATTTTACGTTCAATAACTTTTTTCCAAAAATCGTGCCGTTTATGAGATAATGTGGAAAAATATGGTACAGCCAGACAGGCCACAGATGACAATATAATATGGCGCATGCGCATGCGCATTGCATGCTGGATAACTAAGGCTACAGACACACACTGAGAATATGTAATACTTATTGCTTTTGCAAGGCAAGAATGATTACGCGAAAGCTTCTCGTGTTATCTCTGTACCTACATTGCCTGTCTTGTTAAATTTGGTTGAAACGTTAAGCAGGACGCATAAATCTTACATTTTGGACGCTGACGCCTAATACTTGCTGGTCCTCAGCATGGGATTTACTTCATCTCACCCTTTATTGCCTAGAATTTTGAGGTGGCTCCTAGATTTTTTGAACATTTGGTCACCCCATATTTAATGATATATAGGGTTTATATGGGCCCGGTATGGCCCCAAATAAAATTTTTTGTGATCGATAATATGTGTTGTTTAATAAAACTTGCTGTCAGCTCTTTTATTTGTGTCGAAAGAAGAGCTAATAAACTGAGCGTGTTTTGTCGAAGCTAGTAACAAGCTGTGTTGTGCCCAACATGTGTGCTGCCCACACCTTGAGGGCAGTGACCGTGACTAAAGCAGAGTGACGTGCTGATGATGATTATGCTTCTGTGAACAACTCGAATGAAAGTGTTTAGCTGGGAGTGATAGATCTTTCCTGTTACTGGAAAGAGTTTCATTTGCAGGTATTCGGTGTGCTTACTGATAGGGGTACATTGTGTTTGAGATTATAAAATGAAGAGATAGACGGAAGTCTGCCGTCCCTTTTTGTCGCGATAATTAGAGAACTGTTTGTGTTACTGCGTTTGTGCTGACTACGAAGGTAGGGAGAGGAATGAGCACTTTGGTAGTAGACTGCAGTGTGCAGACATGACGCAGTGTTAACGACACACAATGTGGCATTTCACTTTATTGAAAGTAATAACAAAAAGTGCTAGAACAAATAATTAATGGATTAAGAGGCGAATGAATGGATTAAGAGGCGAAAGAATGGATTAAGAGGCGAATGAATGGATTAAGAGGCGAATGAATGGATTAAGAGGCGAATGAATGGATTAAGTGGCGAATGAATGGATTAAGAGGCGAAAGAATGGATTAAGAGGCGAAATGAATGGATTAAGAGGCGAGAAAAGCGAATGATGGATTAAGAGGCGAATGAATGGATTAAGAGGCGAATGAATGGATTAAGAGGGGAATGAATGGATTAAGAGGCGAATTAATGGATTAAGGGGGGAATGAATGGATTAAGAGGCGAAATTAATGGATTAAGGGGAATGAATGGATTAAGAGGCGAAAGAATGGATTAAGAGGCGAATGAATGGATTAAGAGGCGAATGAATGGATTAAGAGGCGAATGAATGGATTAAGAGGCGAATGAATGGATTAAGAGGCGAAAGAATGGATTAAGAGGCGAATGAATGGATTAAGAGGCGAAAGAATGGATTAAGAGGCGAATGAATGGATTAAGAGGCGAATGAATGGATTAAGAGGCGAATGAATGGATTAAGGGCGAATGAATGGATTAAGAGGCGAAAGAATGGATTAAAAAAAAAAAAAAAAAAAAAAAAAAAAAAAAAAAAAAAAAAAAAAAAAAAAAATAAGAGGCGAATGAATGGATTAAGAGGCGAAGAATGGATTAAGAGGCGAATGAATGGATTAAGAGGCGAATGAATGGATTAAGAGGCGAATGAATGGATTAAGAGGCGAAATGAATGGATTAAGAGGCGAATGAATGGATTAAGAGGCGAAAGAATGGATTAAGAGGCGAGAATATGAAAATGATAGCGATGAATGGTAAGAGGCGAAAGAATGGATTAAGAGGCGAATGAATGGATTAAGAGGCGAATGAATGGATTAAGGGCGAATGAATGGATTAAGAGGCGAATGAATGGATTAAGAGGCGAATGAATGGATTAAGAGGCGAATGAATGGATTTAAGAGGCGAATGAATGGATTAAGAGGCGAAAGAATGGATTAAGTGGCGAATGAATGGATTAAGAGGCGAATGAATGGATTAAGAGGCGAATGAATGGATT
Source organism: Reticulitermes speratus (assembly GCA_021186555.1). Classification (NCBI taxonomy): domain Eukaryota; kingdom Metazoa; phylum Arthropoda; class Insecta; order Blattodea; family Rhinotermitidae; genus Reticulitermes; species Reticulitermes speratus. The sequence continues at coordinate 2,672,028 of JAJKFL010000002.1, forward strand.
AAGAGGCGAATGAATGGATTAAGAGGCGAATGAATGGATTAAGAGGCGAAAGAATGGATTAAGTGGCGAATGATGGATAAGAGGATGATGGTTAAGAGGCGAATGAATGGATTAAGAGGCGAATGAATGGATTAAGAGGCGAAATGAATGGATTAAGGGCGAATGAATGGATTAAGAGGCGAATGAATGGATTAAGAGGCGAAAGAATGGATTAAGAGGCGAATGAATGGATTAAGAGGCGAATGAATGATAAGGAATGAAGGATTAAGAGGCGAATGAATGGATTAAGAGGCGAATGAATGGATTAAGAGGCGAATGAATGGATTAAGAGGCGAATGAATGGATTAAGAGGCGAATGAATGGATTAAGAGGCGAATGAATGGATTAAGAGGCGAATAAGATTAGGGAGGTGAGGCGAAGAATGGATTAAGAGGCGAATGAATGGATTAAGAGGCGAATGAATGGATTAAGAGGCGAATTGAATGGATTAAGAGGCGGGAATGAATGGATTAAGAGGCGAAGAATGATAGGATTAAGAGGCGAAATGAATGGATTAAGAGGCGGAATGAATGGATTAAGAGGCGAATGAATGGATTTAGAGGCCAATGAAAGTAAAACTAATTGAGGTTGTCAAATTTCAGTTTTAAGTTTTACAATTTTTTTTTTGGAATCAATTTGAAAATTGGAATATCAGGGTTTCAGTAGGAGAAGAAACCCAGAAACGATTCATTACTGACATGCACGACACAAATCCCTGCTGGACACTTCCTGTAATCCACTAACACTTTTACGTGATTTTAATGCTATTTAGATTTAATCACTGCCTTCAATTAGCTTGATTTTTGTAGCAAAGTTCTTGTTTGCTACATTGCTACCGTACAACGACTAAACAAATAACGATGGCTGTATGATTACTGAAGTACTGCGCCATCAAAATTAATGGGGGGGGGGGGGGTGAAGATGTGACTACACATTTTTAACCTCAGTTAAAGGCGAGTGTTCAGCTTTACGCCCCGGCCGTTTTACCCGGGGGCATAATTTCTTGGTACAGATTGCACGGTAAGATGTGTGGGGTCCAATGTCTGGATCTCCGCCTTCCCGCCCCCCGGGCGCTTAGTAGCTTAACAAAGGTGTATTTACGTGAACTTCTTGCGAATGCGCAGGATTGAAATGTGTCTGTTTGTGCTGTGGCCTGCTGTAAGTTTGTGCTGTGGCCTGCTGTAAGTTTGTGCTGTGGCCTGCTGTAAGTTTGTGCTGTGGCCTGCTGTAAGTTTGTGCTGTGGCCTGCTGTAAGTTTGTGCTGTGGCCTGCTGTAAGTTTGTGCTGTGGCCTGCTGTAAGTTTGTGCTGTGGCTGCTGTAAGTTTGTGCTGTGGCCTGCTGTAAGTTTGTGCTGTGGCCTGCTGTAAGTTTGTGCTGTGGCCTGCTGTAAGTTTGTGCTGTGGCCTGCTGTAAGTTTGTGCTGTGGCCTGCTGTAAGTTTGTGCTGTGGCCTGCTGTAAGTTTGTGCTGTGGCCTGCTGTAAGTTTGTGCTGTGGCCTGCTGTAAGTTTGTGCTGTGGCCTGCTGTAAGTTTGTGCTGTGGCCTGCTGTAAGTTTGTGCTGTGGCCTGCTGTAAGTTTGTGCTGTGGCCTGCTGTAAGTTTGTGCTGTGGCCTGCTGTAAGTTTGTGCTGTGGCCTGCTGTAAGTTTGTGCTGTGGCCTGCTGTAAGTTTGTGCTGTGGCCTGCTGTAAGTTTGTGCTGTGGCCTGCTGTAAGTTTGTGCTGTGGCCTGCTGTAAGTTTGTGCTGTGGCCTGCTGTAAGTTTCTGAGCTGTGCTACTGGGGAAATGGCGGCTATTGATTTGTGTGGATTAGAAAGTTTGCTGCGGCCCCAAACTTTTACAAAACAGCCCGCTTGTCAACGTGTACTGTTATGTAAAGTTATATAATTTGGTTATGGAGGCTTTATGTGAAAATAAGTTTGTTAGTGTTACGGATCTATGGGAAACGCCCACTTCGCAGTAATTTCTTGTACTAATGTAACATTTTGGTATTTATTTGGACTCTTTTGGGCATGATCACTTTATTTACAGAACCCATAAACTAGTGGCTTCCTGGTTTTTTATTATAAATGAATCATTTCTTATTTCTAATATGTTGGGCCAACAATCATAAGACCAATTAGAGAGACAGCAAAGAAATACAAAAACCACGCATCATGTAGCAAAAAACAAAAGAAAACAAAAAATATATGAAAAAATCATAACACGTAGTAACGATGATGACGATAATGATAATGATGATGATAATAATAATAATACTTGTCTCTGTAACACGATCGCTTTCCTAGCACACCCTGTAGATATTTTGCAAGGTGCACTAAGAAGCGATTATTTCACTGTACAACATTAACTGACTGGTTTGTATAACTGAGACGGAGTGTGTTTACTGCGCGGTACGGACTGTATTTATGTGTTTTGTGTGGATCTCAGAACAAACAGCGATTATTTCACTGTACAACATTAACTGACTGGTTTGTATAACTGAGACGGAGTGTGTTTACTGCGCGGTACGGAGCTGGGTCTTTATATATAATTCAGGTTTAACATTACATAATTCTTACGTTCTACCCACACAGTGTATTTATGTGTTTTGTGTGGATCTCAGAACAAACAGCGATTTTTCACTGTACAACATTAACTGACTGGTTTGTATAACTGAGACGGAGTGTGTTTACTGCGCGGTACGGACGGTCTATATTATTAGGTTTACATTAAACTACGTCTACCACACAGTGTATTTATGTGTTTGTGTGGATCTCAGAACAAACAGCGATTATTTCACTGTACACGATTAACTGACTGGTTTGTATAACTGAGACGGAGTGTGTTTACTGCGCGGTACGGACTGTATTTATGTGTTTTGTGTGATCTCAGAACAAACAGCGATTTTTCACTGTACAGCATTAACTGACTGGTTTGTATAACTGAGACGGAGTGTGTTTACTGAGCGGTACGGACTGTATTTATGGTTTTGTGTGGATCTCAGAACAAACAGCGATTATTTCACTGTACAGCATTAACTGACTGGTTTGTATAAACTGAGACGGAGTGTGTTACTGCGCGGTACGATATTATGTGTTTTGTGTGGATCTCAGACAAACAGCGATATTTCACTGTAACATTAATGTGGTTTGTATAACTGAGACGGAGTGTGTTTACTGCGCGGTACGGACTGTATTTATGTGTTTTGTGTGGATCCAGACAACAGGATATCACTGTACCATTAATGACTGGTTGTATAACTAGACGGATGTTTACTGCGCGGTACGGACTGTATTATGTGTTTTGTGTGGATCTCAGAAAACAGCGATTATTTCACTGTACAGCATTAACTGACTGTTTGTATAACTGAGACGAGTGTGTTTACTGCGGTACGGACTGGGTTTGTTATTAAAAAACGGATTATCATTACACATACTATTTTTATACGGGGTTACCCACACTGTATTTATGTGTTTTGTGTGGATCTCAGAACAAACAGCGATTATTTCACTGTCAGCATTAACTGATGGTTTGTATAACTGAGACGGAGTGTGTTTACTGCGCGGTACGGACTGTTTTATGTGTTTGTGTGGATCTCAGAACAAACAGCGATTATTTCACTGTACAACATTAACTGATGGTTGTTAATGAGACGGAGTGTGTTTACTGCGCGTACGGACTTATTTATGTGTTTTGTGTGGATCCAGAACAAACAGCGATTATTTCACTGTACAACCTTAATGACTGTTTGATAACTGAGAGGAGTGTGTTTACTGCGCGGTACGGACTTATTTTGTGTTTTGTGTGGATCTCAGAACAACAGCGATTATTTCATGTACAACATTAACTGATGGTTTGTATAACTGAGACGGAGTGTGTTACTGCGCGTACGGACTGTATTTATGTGTTTTGTGTGATCTCAGAACACCAGCGATTATTTCACTGTAAACATTAACTGACTGGTTGAATGAGACGGAGTGTGTTACTGCGCGTACGACTGTATTATGTGTTTTGTGTGGATTCAGAACAACCAGCGATTTTACAACTTTTTTAACAGCATTTTACTGAACGATGGTTTTATATATAACAGTTTACTCACATCCGTACCCACGTTATTTGTGTTTTGTGTGATCTCAGAACAAACAGCGATTATTCATGTGCACATTAACTGACTGGTTTGTATAACTGAGACGGATGTTTACTCGGGCGGTACGACTTGTTAAAATTTATGTGTTTTGTGTGGATCTCAGAACAAACAGCGATTATTTCACTGTACACATTAATGACTGGTTTGTATAACTGAGACGGAGTGTGTTACTGCGCGTCGGTTTTTACGGAAAAATCTGTTAAATTTTATGTGTTTGTGTGGATTTCAGAACAAACAGCGATTATTTCACTGTACAACATTAACTGACTGGTTTGTATAACTGAGACGGAGTGTGTTTACTGCGCGGTACGGACTGTATTTATGTGTTTTGTGTGGATCTCAGAACAAACAACGATTATTTCACTGTCAACATTAACTGACTGGTTTGTATAACTGAGACGGAGTGTGCTTACTGCGCGGTCGGACTGATGTTTTATATAATCAGGTTTAACACACAAATTCTACGTTCTACCCACACTGTATTTAGTGTTTTGTGTGGATCTCAGAACAAACAGCGATTATTTCACTGTACAACATTAACTGCTGGTTTGTATAACTGAGACGAGTGTGTTTACTGCGCGTACGGATGGTTTTTTCGGAACTTCATTTATTGTGTTTGTGATGTGGATCTCAGAACAAACAGCGATTATTTCACTGTACAACATTAACTGACTGGTTTGTATAACTGAGACGGAGTGTGTTTACTGCGCGGTACGGACTGTATTTATGTGTTTTGTGTGGATCCAGAACAAACAGCGATTATTTCACTGTACAACATTAACTGACTGGTTTGTATAACTGAGACGGGTGTGTTTACTGCGCGGTACGGACTGGTCTTTAAATAATTATTTCAGGTTAAATTGTTTTAAATGGTTTTATGGTTTTGTGGTTCGAGACAAAGTAATTAACACTGTGGAATAATTACAGTTGTTACATTGACAGCCCTTCTTTAACTGACCGTAGCTGTGGATTATTTCACTGTACAACATTAACTGACTGGTTTGTATAACTGAGACGGAGTGTGTTTACTGCGCGGTACGGACTGTATTTATGTGTTTTGTGTGGATCTCAGAACAAACAGCTATTATTTCACTGTACAACATTAACTGACTGGTTTGTATAACTGAGACGGAGTGTGTTTACTGCGCGGTACGGACTGTATTTATGTGTTTTGTGTGGATCTCAGAACAAACAGCGATTATTTCACTGTACAACATTAACTGACTGGTTTGTATAACTGAGACGGAGTGTGTTTACTGCGCGGTACGGACTGTATTTATGTGTTTTGTGTGGATCTCAGAACAAACAGCTATTATTTCACTGTACACATTAACTGACTGGTTTGTATAACTGAGACGGAGTGTGTTTACTGCGCGGTACGGACTGTATTTATGTGTTTTGTGTGGATCTCAGAACAAACAGCGATTATTTCACTGTACAGCATTAACTGACTGGTTTGTATAACTGAGACGGAGTGTGTTTACTGCGCGGTACGGACTGTATTTATGTGTTTTGTTTGGATCTCAGAACAAACAGCGATTATTTCACTGTACAGCATTAACTGACTGGTTTGTATAACTGAGACGGAGTGTGTTTACTGCGCGTGACGGATGGGTCTTTTTATATAATTCAGGTTTAACATTAACGAAATTCTAAGTGTCTTACCCTACACGTGTATTTATGTGTTTTGTGTGGATCTCAGAACAAAAAGCGATTATTTCACTGTGCAACATTAACTGACTGGTTTGTATAACTGAGACGGAGTGTGTTTACTGCGCGGTACGGACTGGGTCTTTTATATAAATTCAGGTTTACATTCACAAATTTTACTAAGTTCTACCCACACAGTGTATTTATGTGTTTTGTGTGGATCTCAGAACAAACAGCGATTATTTCACTGTACAGCATTAACTGACTGGCTTTGTATAACTGAGACGGAGTGTGCTTACTGCGCGGTACGGACTGGGTCTTTATATATAATTCAGGTTTAACATTCACAAATTCTACGTTCTACCCACACAGTGTATTTATGTGTTTTGTGTGGATCTCAGAACAAACAGCGATTATTTCACTGTACAGCATTAACTGACTGGCTTGTATAACTGAGACGGAGTGTGCTTACTGCGCGGTACGGACTGGGTCTTTATATATAATTCAGGTTTAACATTCACAAATTCTACGTTCCACCCACACAGTGTATTTATGTGTTTTGTGTGGATCTCAGAACAAACAGCGATTATTTCATGTACAGCATTAACTGACTGGTTTGTATAACTGAGACGGAGTGTGTTTACTGCGCGGTACGGACTGGGTCTTTATATATAATTCAGGTTTAACATTCACAAATTCTTACGTTCTACCCACACAGTGTATTTATGTGTTTTGTGTGGATCTCAGAACAAACAGCGATTATTTCACTGTACAGCATTAACTGACTGGTTTGTATAACTGAGACGGAGTGTGTTTACTGCGCGGTACGGACTGTATTTATGTGTTTTGTGTGGATCTCAGAACAAACAGCGATTATTTCACTGTACAGCATTAACTGACTGGTTTGTATAACTGAGACGGAGTGTGTTTTACTGCGCGGTACGGACTGGATCTTTAAATACATGTATTGTGCAGGTTAATATTGGTTTTTAAATGGTTTTAATTGGTTTATGAAATGCGTTTCGAAAGACAAATGTAATTGTAAACACTGCTGGAATAATTACAAGTTGATTACAATTGACTTAAGCCCTTCTTTCAGGAAGCTACGTATCTCAGTAGCCTCTGTTTGTGTGTGTGTGTGTATACTGCATCATTAGCTGTGTGGATATTCCTCTATAGGTTTCCATGGAAACGTTATGACACTACAGCATACCAGCTAACGAAGGGGGTCTTTATTATGAAGTGCCCATATGTGGTACGTCATACGGGGAAAGGTGAAGGGTAGATACATGTACGAGTATTCGAATGCAGTAGACGCATTTTCTGGAGACCTTATTTGGGAGTTCGCTTCGCCCTTAGTTCTTTGTGTAAATGTATTAAATAGTGAGCCACTCGTTATGCGTTGCTTATGCGTTCTTTGCAAACAAACGAACGCCTCAGTTGGTGGTTTCTGTTTGTCGGTCTGTTCGCCAAGTATTATCAACGTCTAAATTGTGGAATTTGTCCTGTAAATTTGACCTGAAAACTCACTAAAAGCGGTGGAGCAAATAAATGTTTCGCTGTATTTTTTTCCATGATAAAGCCCAGTACACATAAGATCATAAATTAACTGTATTAAGTGTATCATTAAACCTGAAATTTCGGCGAAACTTAATGTGAGAGCTCTCTATACAGAGTTTTTCTTTGAGCAGGGCCCCGCAGCAGAAGCTACGGACGCACCGCAGCCTTAAGGCTATAACCGTCCGGCACACCTTTACTCACTCAGTCGGTAGTATGAAACCTAATTTTCAGGGATTACTGGGTTGAGTCGGGAAAGTAGAAAGGAAGAACCATTAAGGAAATTTACGTTCTTTCTTAATAATCTGAAGTATCCTTTAGATTGTTTTATTATAAATTTCTGGGCGCTAATAGGTTAATGTTTTGATGTATATGATGATAAACGTAGCACGGATCACTTTGTTGTTTGGCGTTGTCACTGCACTTCAGAGATATGTTAAGTAATAGTACCGAGACTGGTGTAAACCACTTAAGTCCAATTTAACACAATTATACACTCTCTGTACCCCGTATCAATAATTTATTGATTTCTAATTAAAGAATTTTGTCTGTAGCTCTTCGAAATTTAGGAGTAATACGATCGTGCGTCCTCCCTCTAAGAAAGCCGAAATACTTCTGTGTCGTTCGCTGTCGTAAGCAAACTTGGTTGTCTTGTTCAAAATCTTCCCTACTCTAATTTTTCTAACTAGCCTGATTGGTCATATGTTAATTTAGCAATCCCCCTATAGGTCCAAAACTTTAAAATATTTTATTCTAACTCCCCATTGGTCCCTAATGACTGACGCGGTATCCCTTAACGTAACGTATGTAAACCCCGTATAACGTCTTCTACCGGACAATTTTAATGTGCCACCGTGACTAACACGGTATCCACCCCCTCGTGATTTACATCTCGAAAAAGTGTCAAACCCTCGAATTTTGACTGACCTAAGAAACTCCTAAACCCCATTAACTTTGACACTGACAAATGTGTGATAACTAAAGTCTCCTTTTGTACTAACAAACGGTATCTCCTATCCTATGCTACCCTCTACTTCTCTCACTCTCTGCTCTTTGTAACTATCTTCGTCCCTCCTGCCATAATGACCCTTTTGTTAACTACCAGATGCTACTGACTTCCTTCCTAATACCTGCATTCTCTGTCACTGCATTCAAAATTAACTTTAATTTGCCTAAATAAAGTAATAACTATTTCCAACGGTTATAAGGCTTATTGTGCGATCCTGTGATGAAGATGAAGTAAAGATGATCATTTTTTTTTATTTTTATAAGTAATGGAGCACCGGTGGAATGATACTGACAGGGGAAAACCGAAGTACTCGGGGAAAAACCTGTCCCAGTGCCATTTTGTCCACCACAAATCCCACGTGGACTGACCCGGGATCGAACCCGGAACTCAGCGGTGAGAGGCCGGCAACTAACCGCCTGAGCCATGGCACGGCCTCTACACAGAGTTAATTGGACAGTTTGACTTACAGCGATAATTACCGATTACAAAACTTACTTTACGTAGGAGCAAAAATTGACTTTACTATGTTTTTTCATACACGTTGTCACGGATGTCGTAATTGTACGTTGTGCTGTTGGAATATTAATTGTTTCCCCGTTTTTATTGAAAACATTTTGTGTCTCTTTGAAATTTGGTTCACAAACCGGTCTCAAGTAAGCTTACTAAATTGTAAGGAAAGCCGTTGGTAAGTTTTTATACGTAATTACCATTACGCCACTCGCCAGCAAAGCTTTATATTTCGCATTTCACATTAAGGGAAGAATATAGGCTGAGGGTGTTAAGAAGATATTTGGACCCAACAGGGAGAAAGTGACAGCAGACTGGAGAGAATTACATACTAAGGACCTTAAGTGATTTGTAGTTCAAAACATGTTATTCACATGAGGAGGGTAAGATGGGCAAGAGACGTGGCGCGTATGGAAAGAAGAGAAATGTAAACAGAATTTTGGTGCAGAAACGTGAAGGAAAGAGACCACTTGGAAGACCTGGGCGTAAATGGGGGGACAAGATTAAAGTGTTTCTTATTAGACGGCGTTGACTGGATTTATCTGGCTCAGGATTGGGACAAGTGTCCGGTTTTTGTGATGAGGGTAATGAAAATACGTGACTAGCTGAGGAACTATAAGCGTCTGAAGACTGGAGCTGCTCTATGGAGTTAGTTCATTGTTGCATTATCACCCAGCATGTTGCTGTTAGTGACATTTATTGCTTCAGGCTTAGGCTGTCCGTTCAATTATCACTTTATATGATTTTTTAAAACTATAAAATCAACATTAGTTTCGTTGATGAAAAGGCTTCTTAAGTTATTCTAAATTTATTTTGCGGATGGAAATATTCAGTAGGTTTAATGAAAGCTGCAGAAATAAACAAACTCTTAGCCTTTATGTCTCCGGTACACATATTTGCACCTCAACCAAATTAGTAACAATTTTTAACGTACATAAATCCAAGGAAACTAACTTGGAACTCCAATATATACAGGGCATACACAAAAGAATGGTGCGGTTTTAATAATGAACACTATTAAAACCGCACCATTCTTTTGTGTATGCCCTGTATATATATATAAGGACACTAATATTATATCAGATATTAAAACTATAAGACTGGAGTGGCTGGGACATGTGCTTCGAATGGAGCATTTTAGATTACCAAAGACGATTTTGAATGCCAAACTGGATAAAAAGCGGAAAATTGGTAGACCTAAATTAAGATGGTTTGATGACGTCCAAACTGATATAAGAACGTTAGGAGTTAAGAGATGGATGTGCAAAGCGCGAGATAGACTAGAATGGGCAAGAATCACAAGGGAGACTAAGGTCAAACTGAAAGGACCGTAATGCCATAGAAGAAGAAATCTAAGGAAAGGTTTTCTCTGTGCAAGATCTGAAGTCGCAATGTCGAGTGGAGGTAGAGATCCACGTATTCTTAACCTCGGCACTAGATGAACTTGGAGTTGTCAATTCCACGCCTAGAGGTTTTCTTTATTTTTCCAATGCCGCAACAGTCCCTAGGTGGCCAGGGCCTCCTCATTATCGAGGTTTCACGATCACACTCAGACACATCACACTCGGTAGGACTCCTCTGGACGAGTGATCAGCCCGTCGCAGAGACCTCTACCTGACAACACACAATACTCACAAGTGACAGACATCCATGCCGCCGGTAGGATTCGAACCCACAATCCCAGTAAGCGAGCATTCACAGACCCACGCCTTAGACCGCGCGGCCACTGGGATCGGACTTAGTCGTTTTACTCGAGGAGAAATATTCGCAGTGCTCTTTGACTAGGAGGCTTGGTGGACCTCAGTGGTCCCCAGTGGACCTCAGTGGACCCCAGTGGACCTCAGTGGACCCCAGTGGACCTCAGTGGACCCCAGTGGACCTCAGTGGACCTCAGTGGACCCCAGTGGACCCCAGTGGACCTCAGTGGACCCCAGTGGACCCCAGTGGACCTCAGATTACCTCAGTGGACCTCAGTGGAGCCCTGCAGTGAATAGAAGCAAGATTCCTTCGTTTTCAGCCCCCAGCCTAGTCTCTGTGCCGACTGCTAATGCATCTTACATAGCCTAATATTTGTAGCCTACGAAACTACCGAATTATGAAGTTCTTCCAGATGTCGCTATGGACGCAATTTTCAGTTGGCGCCAGTGGTTCGCCATCCCTGATACCGGCAGTATCTGCAGGTACTAACACCGGAAATCAGAAACTTAATTGAACGCACAGTGAACGCACAGTGCGTGGAAATTCCACATCCCGGTAAATTACATTTACTCGAAAGCCCAATACATCTCTCAGAATACAAATAATTTAATGTCAGTAGCAAATGTTAACATTCATATCACCTTGTTCATCAATTTGGAACAATTAAACTCACAACAGAAGCGAGAGTTCCCTTTTGCAATTAATGCAGGCATGTGGAATTATTGGTATATTAGTTTTGTTAAATGGAAAACCATTGATCTGGTTTTCCTTTTGTTATTGTGACTCGCCGGCTGGCAGAGCACTGCACTGTGTTTAATAAATTTCATATCCCAGTATAATTTTCGTTACAGTATATCTAACAGGCTTTAGATTAACACACGATCAACATATTGGCTATCTTCAAAGTTTTTAATTAGCTGGATGTGTCTCCTGTAGCAGCTGTTAGGAAGTGTTTGATTAGTTCTGACTCGTGGAACACAGACACTATAAAGTGTATGCAATTTGTCTACCTGCATACCAAGGATTGTTATAGTGGCAACAATGTAGACACAGCAACTTTAAAGTTTATGCAGTTTGTCTACCTGCATACCAAGGATTGTTGTAGTGGCAACAATGTAGACACAGCAACTTTAAAGTTTATGCAGTTTGTCTACCTGCATACCAAGGATTGTTGTAGTGGCAACAATGTAGACACAGCAACTTTAAAGTTTATGCAATTTGTCTACCTGCATACCAAGGATTGTTGTAGTGGTAACAATGTAGACACAGCAACTTTAAAGTTTATGCAGTTTGTCTACCTGCATACCAAGGATTGTTGTAGTGGTAACAGTGTAGACACAACAACTTTAAAGTTTATGCAATTTGTCTACCTGCATACCAAGGATTGTTGTAGTGGTAACAGTGTAGACACAGCAACTTTAAAGTGTATGCAATTTGTCTACCTGTATATCAAGGATTGTTGTAGTGGCAACAGTGTAGACACAACAACTCTAAAGTTTATGCAATTTGTCTACCTGCATACCAAGGATTGTTGTAGTGGTAACAGTGTAGACACAGCAACTTTAAAGTGTATGCAATTTGTCTACCTGTATATCAAGGATTGTTGTAGTGGCAACAGTGTAGACACAACAACTCTAAAGTTTATGCAATTTGTCTACCTGCATACCAAGGATTGTTGTAGTGGTAACAGTGTAGACACAGCAACTTTAAAGTGTATGCAATTTGTCTACCTGTATATCAAGGATTGTTGTAGTGGCAACAGTGTAGACACAACAACTCTAAAGTTTATGCAATTTGTCTACCTGCATACCAAGGATTGTTGTAGTGGTAACAGTGTAGACACAGCAACTTTAAAGTGTATGCAATTTGTCTACCTGTATATCAAGGATTGTTGTAGTGGCAACAGTGTAGACACAACAACTCTAAAGTTTATGCAATTTGTCTACCTGTATACCAAGGATTGTTGTAGTGGCAACAGTGCAGACACAGCAACTTTAAAGTGTATGCAATTTGTCTACCTGTATACCAAGGATTGTTGTAGTGGCAACAGTGTAGACACAGCAACTTAATTTATTGAATTTGTCTCTTGGTTGTATATAAATGAGTGTTCCTGGAACTTGAATATAATAGCAGTGAAGAGGCTTTTAGCACATTCTGCATTAGCAGTGTCCATTAAATCCGTGGCGCTGTGATCGACAACAATCCGACAACAACTGTCCATTCGCACAGCATACCTGTGACGAACAATTACACCATCAGCGCTGTATTATCCACAGCACTCGCATAAAACAGTGTTTCGTGTCAATCAGTGAATACAATTGTTGCTTCTCAATTTGACGAGATGCACTCATGTGAAGCCTTTTGCAAACAGCTGCCAATTACGAACGTGAAACACATGTAGAGGCCCTTTGTGTAGCCTTCAGAGAGCGCCGTGTTAAGCGCGTGTATAGTCGGTGTAACATAGAGACACGGTAAGGTGGTGTAACGTGGATCAAATTGTCAGTCAGCGAATATTTGGAATGAACCGATCTTGACCTTTTTAAAGACATTGCGGCAAAAAGGAAGATAACAAAAAAATCTGGCTCACTAAACGCATAAGTCCGAGTATAATATTTTTTGGTTACTTACAGACTGCAATTTATAATTCGCGTAATTTGCCTTCTGCGCATTCTTCTATGTATTCTGTACTAGAATCGTTTAGTGATTGTTTACCGACGTTTCGGGACAACGTATCCTACTCGGACTCTTGACCCGTGAAGATGGGACCGATATGTTGTCCCGAAACGTCGGTAAACAATTACCACACGACGCCGCGTAATGCCCCAGAAGACCGCAGATTTCATCAACATCGCGGCGGAAGTCTGAAATCAAGGTTAGAAATATGTAGCTCTATTTTGTTATTTGGAATGTTTTTTGTCGTGAAAATGTATGTTAAAATGGATGCTTCTTTTCTGTCCCTGAATATACAGTCCCTAGGGCTTATTAAAGTCGTAGGAGAAGAGATGAGAACAATAAACAAAGGAGAAGCAAAAATACACATAAAAATTACAATCTTTAATCTATTTACTGTTATTATTATTATTATTATTATTATTGTAATTTTTCTGGTGAGGCAGAAAGCTAATAAAACAACACTGAATTGAAATGGGCTGAATTACTCTTTGCTGAGTCTGAAGGTGGTGACGCCATCTTGTCTGCAGTGAACTCTCCTTACGTTAAATATTTATTACATACATACATACATACATACATACATACATACATCACTGTATAATATATAAGCTATCTATTTCTTTTGCACTGCTTCTGGTTTTATGTCTTACATTTTATTTTGTATAAACATTTACCTGGATTTCTCATTCTTATTGCCCTGACACAGTTAATTAATTTTTCATACGCTATCTCGACATGTATATTTAAACAATTCTAATTCAAATATTTCCCTCTCTGTCTTTCCGCTTCCTTTCCTATCAAGGTTTTATCTTTTTCTTCCTTTCGACATAGGGCACATCTTCCGTTTATGCCCCCTCTCCTCATTTCTCTCAACTTCCACTTTCTCACTGCAAATAACGCAGTCTCTTCCTTTTGTCTCTTCAGCACTAAACATAATTCTCTCAGGACCGTTGGTTGCTGCATTCATTCAGTTCTAAATCTAACGACAGAATGCGTTGCTTAGCATTCAGTTATTTGATTTTCTACCCACAGTGCTGAAATCTGTTGACGACTTCGCCAAACACTAAGATCGTGTATTAAAGCTTGTCCATTCACCTAACCCACACGAAACAGATCTAAACCTGCTGAACGAATTTGAATAAATTTTAATATAGCTGAGGTTTACTGAAAGTCCCGTGATACGGCCCTTTCTGTTGTTAAATGTCGTGTGTCAAATGAATTTTGCGCCATTCTGTATAGTTTGGAACAATAAGGTGACTTGGGTAAGGCGTGGAGAGCAGCGATTATGACGTCATTTGAGTTACTGTGACGGCATTTGATTGGATGCACTGAGGAGAAACACAGACACTTTGGTCGAGGTTTGAAGCGTGATTCCCTGAATAACGTGAGAGCTACTGCGACGTCCAGCGGCTGACAGTTTAATTTTCTCAACCCGTCTGTTAGTATTCGGGACAGTGCACACGGTGTAGTGACTAGTATTTGGGCCGGAAGATCCGAGGTTTGATTCCCGGCATGTATGAGAGATTTTTAACCATGGCTCTCCCAGCCTTCTATTTAATCAGCGTAGTGGTTTCCTCCGAGGTTAAAGCGGCCGGGTGGTAAAGATGATCACTCACATCCATCTGGTATCGAAGTAAAGAATGAGTGGATTTATACTTCTACTCTCTCCATACGCCTTCATGTAATGTTTTATCATTTTACGTTATCTTCCTGACGATGACGTATTTTTTTTCTGCTGTAACGTACTCTGCAGGGTTCGTCTTCTACACCAGTGGCTCACAAAAATACACCCTGTAGGTTTTGACCCTTTAGAGCAGCGGTTCCCAAACTTTTTCGGTCCACCGCCCCCTTGGTTCCATATACACACCCACAGCGCCCCCCTACCTTTTTTAAAAAACATAAATGCGCTTTTGTTTCCACTTTTATTTTATATTTAAAAAAATTGTTTAAATAAAATTGTAAGAGTTAAACTTAATGTTTCATGTGTTAATTCATAAATGAAAATGTATTATATTTTTTTATGATTAACAAAAATTTTTCTAGCAATATTTTATTAAAAAAATATGTGCTTCAATAAGATTCATAAATTAAAATACTAAGAAATTTAGTTCATTTTTTATTTTTAACAAAAAAATTACTTTATTTGAATTTTATTATAAAAATAAATGCACTACTTGTCTACTAGCGCCCCCTGTGATAATAACAGCGCCCCCTTCCACCTCTCGTACCTATTATCGCCCATCTCGGTAATCCCACCGCCCACTTTGGCAACCAATATTCTACACAGTTGTGGGGCGACATCTGTCGCAAGTCAATTAAAATAAATGACAGTAACTTAATTATACTTATCGCTCGTATCTTTATTATTAAAGCGCCATAACAGGCAGTTTTAAGTCTCACAAATCGCAAGGTCAATCACAGTATGACGATCTACTCTTAGGTACCAACACCTCACATACCTGACTTTGGCTTCTTGTTTTAAATTAACAGTAGCTAATATAGTTGATATGGACATGGTTATAACACAGGAAAGGGATAAGTAGACATTTTAAACACAAGTTTATTACAAATTATGTTATATATACATAAACATAGACACACACACATAGCAGAGCCAAGATAATCGTGAGGGTCGATACAACGATGTCGTCCGCTCTATGGCGAGTAGTCCGGCGATAAACAATACTCTCTACATTCAAGTGACGACTAAGAATGAAGTGAAGCTTGTATGTTGGAAGTGTCATGGCAGACGCGCAGCATCAGCAAGTGCGTCGCGTCGTAAAGCGAGGCAGCTGGAGCAGTCAGCAACCTCCGCATGTCAACGGTTCACCGACGATCAGCCCCGTTCGCAGGGACTCCGGGCCGGCAATACCCAGAGCACCACTGCGACCTGTTGACGCCTGTGACCTCACCTGCAAGGTGAGCCTCAAGTGCGTCTCAGATTACGTAGCGTTGTTGACTGATAGTCTACGGGCTTGATGACGGACGAATCAGTGTTCGCTTTACGGCACGTGTGAGGGATTTTACTGTTGTCTGTCTAGGATAACACAGTGTTGGACATTTAACCTTTTAAAGCCTAACGGTTACTCGATACATCAACAGTTTTAACATTGACAAACTGTACGTTCTGCCCACACTGTATTTATGTGTTTTGTATTTATATTACAACAAACAGCGACTTTTGTCTTGTATAACGTAAATTGATTTGTTTTTTTAATCGAGCTGAAAAGTTATGTTCAATAAACACCAACTAATGCATATAAACTTCTTTCACAATAGTTTATTCTTAAAATTCCCTATACGTATTTCGGTGGTTTTAAAACCACCGAAATACGTATAGGGAATTTAAGAATAAACTATTGTGAAAAAAGTTTATATGCATTAGTTGGTGTTTATTGAACATATCTTAATTGAAAATGCACGGTGAATACAACGTTAAGTTCGAGCTGAAAAGTGTTTACTGCGCGGTACGAACTGGTCTTTAAATGAAACGGTTTACGCTTCGTCTTTAAGGGTTAACTATGGGGTCACGTGGAACGTACTGTGTATGCTACTGCAGTTAGTAACTTTGCGACTTTACAACAGATGGCAGTTACATATTATATTAGTCTAGCCGTGCATTTTACAGTTCACTGTTCATAAAACACCGACAAAATGCATTTCACTTTTAATTTTTATTATATATTAGTAGACCCCTACATATATTTCGGACGGGTTCGATTCCCGATGGTGTCATTGGAATTTTTCATTGACATAATCCTTTCGGTCGCACTATGACCCTGGGGTCGACTCAGCCTCTAAAAGAAATGAGTACCAGGAATTTTTCCTGGGAGGTAAAGGCGACCGGTGCGTAGGGCTGACAACCTTACCACCTTCATGTGCCGATTGTCTAGAAATCTGGGAGCCTCAACCTCCTGGAGCCCTAAGGGCCTGTCCAGGCCTGTAATGGGATTGCTTTACCTTTACATATGTTTCGATTTATGCAAAAACCATCATCAGGGGGTTCAAAACTACATACATTCTACATCCAATGTTATTTCTGCCCTTATAGTTGTGCAATATCTTAGTGTTCAAGTGACATTCACTTATAAATCAGAGTTCAAAACGTATATAAAAGCACCGAGTATAAAATTGTTAAAATTCATGTAGAATTTTTAAAGAGTTTATACTCGGTGCTTTTATATACGTTTTAAACTCTGATTTTATAAGTGAATGTCACTTGAACACTGAGATATTGCACAACTATAAGGGCAGAAATAACATTGGATGTACAATGTGCGTAGTTTTGAACCCCCTGATGATGGTTTTTGCATAAACCGAAACATATGTAGGGGTCTATTAATATACAATAAAAAGTAAAAGTGAGGTGCATTTTGTCGGTGTTTTATGAACACTGAGATGGCGGTTAATTCGCAACAACATAAAATTCTTTAAAGTGTGCAGCAACTCGTAACAGAAGTTTCAGCATGCTAATGGGAGCATAAGGACAATACAGGGCATATACAAAAGAATGGTGCGGTTTTAATAGTTAACACTATTAAAACCGCACCATTCTTTTGTGTATGCCCTGTAGTTTGGGCATTTTCTTTAAATTCTTTTTCATCAAAACAGAATCCTTGAAGCTGGAATACGTTGCTGTGGACTGATTTGCCTTAGACCTTATGTCTAGTCCTTCTCATTGCGAAATAAAGTGGGCCATAACTAAAAAATTAAGCATCCAGGAGTCAAAATCGTATTTATATAGATGTTTTCCTTGTGTTTATATTCCACGGCCCTGAAGTGATGCCATTAATTTTAGAAAAAAAAACTGTATAATTTAAGAAACACCCTGTATAACGTAATTAGTTAAGGCGCTAGTGTTTGTTCGATGTGACTCTGAAATATGAAGAGGGAAAGAAATTATCATCTGTGGCTGATTTGTAAACTGCCCTGTAATTATTAGTCATTTACATTAGAGTCTGCTTTGTACTTTGCCTTACATAAGCAGCTTAGTGAGAAGTAATGCAGAGCTGATATATATATATATATATATATATATATATATATATATCACCTTTTGGCACGGACTCGCAGTTCACATTATATTACCTCATTACACCGACAAGTAGCAAATAGCATGAGACGTTACCCAAATACAGTCGAACCCGGTTATAACGACATCGGTTTAGGCGACACCTTGTCTATAACGTCAGATATTCTGTGGTACAAATTAATTCCTCACTGTTAACCGTAACATTATACTGCTCGGTTATAACGACACTCTTTTATAAAAGGTAAAGCAATCCCATTACAGGCCTGGACAGTCCCTTAGGGTTCCAGGAGGTTGAGGCTCACAGATTTCTAGACAATCGGCACATGAAGGTGGTAAGGTCAGCCCTATGCATCGGCCGCCTTTACCCCCCAGGAACTATTCCTGGTACTCATTTCTGTTAGAGGCTGACACTCGTTTATAACGACACAAAATATTCAGTCCTTTTCACGACGTTATAACCGGGTTCGATTCTAAACCTAACTAACTGCTTAGTATTACTCTTAATACAGGTGATGCTGTTGGGAGATTCCGGAGTAGGAAAGACGTGTTTGCTGGTCAGATTCCGGGATGGTCTCTTCCTCTCCGGCAACTTCATCTCAACTGTGGGCATCGACTTCAGGGTGAGGGGCTCTGCCCACGCTGCGGTGGCCACCAGAACCTCCTCCTACAGCAAGAGTAGTTGAATATCAGTTTCACAAAAATATAATTTGTTATTATGCATTATTGGGTCCTTGTAACAACGGGTGTTACGTTACTTAAAGAATTTGTTATAATGCATTATTGGGTCCTTCTAACAACAGGTGTTACGGTACTTAAAGAATTTGTTATTATGCATTATTGGGTCCTTGTAACAACGGGTGTTATGGTACTTAAAGAATTTGTTATTATGCATTATTGGGTCCTTGTAACAACGGGTGTTACGTTACTTAAAGAATTTGTTATAATGCATTATTGGGTCCTTCTAACAACAGGTGTTACGGTACTTAAAGAATTTGTTATTATGCATTATTGGGTCCTTGTAACAACGGGTGTTATGGTACTTAAAGAATTTGTTATAATGCATTATTGGGTCCTTGTAACAACGGGTGTTATGGTACTTAAAGAATTTGTTATAATGCATTATTGGGTCCTTGTAACAACGAATGTTATGGTACTTAAAGAATTTGTTATTATGCATTATTGGGTCCTTGTAACAACGGGTGTTATGGTACTTAAAGAATTTGTTATTATGCATTATTGGGTCCTTGTAACAACGGGTGTTACGTTACTTAAAGAATTTGTTATAATGCATTATTGGGTCCTTCTAACAACAGG
Organism: Reticulitermes speratus; assembly: GCA_021186555.1. Classification (NCBI taxonomy): domain Eukaryota; kingdom Metazoa; phylum Arthropoda; class Insecta; order Blattodea; family Rhinotermitidae; genus Reticulitermes; species Reticulitermes speratus. The sequence continues at coordinate 2,691,635 of JAJKFL010000002.1, forward strand.
TGTTACGGTACTTAAAGAATTTGTTATTATGCATTATTGGGTCCTTGTAACAACGGGTGTTACGTTACTTAAAGAATTTGTTATAAATGCATTATTGGGTCCTTGTAACAACAGGTGTTACGGTACTTAAAGAATTTGTTATTATGCATTATTGGGTCCTTGTAACAACGGGTGTTACGGTACTTAAAGAATTTGTTATTATGCATTATTGGGTCCTTGTAACAACAGGTGTTACGGTACTTAAAGAATTTGTTATTATGCATTATTGGGTCCTTGTAACAACGGGTGTTACGGTACTTAAAGAATTTGTTATTATGCATTATTGGGTCCTTGTAACAACGGGTGTTACGTTACTTAAAGAATTTGTTATAATGCATTATTGGGTCCTTCTAACAACAGGTGTTACGGTACTTAAAGAATTTGTTATTATGCATTATTGGGTCCTTGTAACAACGGGTGTTATGGTACTTAAAGAATTTGTTATTATGCATTATTGGGTCCTTGTAACAACGGGTGTTATGGTACTTAAAGAATTTGTTATTATGCATTATTGGGTCCTTGTAACAACAGGTGTTACGGTACTTAAAGAATTTGTTATTATGCATTATTGGGTCCTTGTAACAACAGGTGTTACGGTACTTAAAGAATTTGTTATTATGCATTATTGGGTCCTTGTAACAACAGGTGTTACGGTACTTAAAGAATTTGTTATTATGCATTATTGGGTCCTTGTAACAACAGGTGTTACGGTACTTAAAGAATTTGTTATTATGCATTATTGGGTCCTTGTAACAACAGGTGTTACGGTACTTAAAGAATTTGTTATTATGCATTATTGGGTCCTTGTAACAACGGGTGTTATGGTACTTAAAGAATTTGTTATTATGCATTATTGGGTCCTTGTAACAACGGGTGTTACGTTACTTAAAGAATTTGTTATAATGCATTATTGGGTCCTTCTAACAACAGGTGTTACGGTACTTAAAGAATTTGTTATTATGCATTATTGGGTCCTTGTAACAACGGGTGTTATGGTACTTAAAGAATTTGTTATAATGCATTATTGGGTCCTTGTAACAACGGGTGTTACGGTACTTAAAGAATTTGTTATTATGCATTATTGGGTCCTTGTAACAACAGGTGTTACGGTACTTAAAGAATTTGTTATTATGCATTATTGGGTCCTTGTAACAACAGGTGTTACGGTACTTAAAGAATTTGTTATTATGCATTATTGGGTCCTTGTAACAACAGGTGTTACGGTACTTAAAGAATTTGTTTCTGCTGCTTGTAAACATGTATGTAAAATTATTTTATATATAATCTTCAAACAAATATACTGCTCTTGATTTCAGACTTCCGCCGCGATGTTGATGAAATCTACGGTCTTCTGGGGTATTACGCGGCGTCGTGTGGTAATTGTTTACCGATGTTTCGGGACAACGTATCGATCCCATCTTCACGGATCAAGAGCTCCTCCCTTGATCCGTGAAGATGGGACCGACACGTTGTCCCGAAACGTCGGTAAACAATTACCACACGACGCCGCGTAATACCCCAGAAGACCGCAGATTTAATCAAATATGCTGTTCAGAATTTTGTCGCCAAGGAAATCCGTTTTAATATATTATCAAATTATGCCTGAATACTAGAAAATTTTTAAAGTATAATTTGACCCTATACCTATTTACTATAATAAATTGACCATAGTTCAAAATATGATATAAAATGCAATAAAACGGTATTAAAATTTGCCACTGTACGTTTCGGCCATTCCTGTTCATCCTCACTGGAACAATCTGTACACAATGTTAATACTGTTGTTACTGTACTTTTTTATTTTATTGTGTACTATTTTGGATTTGTTGCAATAAATATAGAGCATTATTTACACATGTCAGCACATTTGCAAGGCATGGCATCATGACGTCAGCTAGTCCTGTTTTTACCCACATCGCTAAGCAAACTTCGAATTTTTAAACACAAGTTTGCCAGTGCAGTAAAAACCAAAATAAAATTAACTGTACCTCTGAAGATTGTTGAATTCTCGGACATGAAAAGACCCTTTCACCCCGAAGAATGAGGCGGTACATTCCTCATAATTTTGCTACATTTCTACCAGGTTTTATGTCGTCACATTCCAGACAATAATAATAGTTATAAACACCGTTTTGTAAAGTTGATGTCGCGCGGTCCGTGTAACTTTGAATGTAGCCTGATATTGGCTGCTTACTAATAGGTCTTTTGTACTGCATATTTGTAATTGCCGTAATTTATTACGGCTTTCAATATAACGTGGGATATGTAGACGTATGTGTAGAAGTACTAAGCCAGATATGTAGACGTATGTGTAGAAGTACTAAGCCAGATATGTAGACGTATGTGTAGAAGTACTAAGCCAGATATGTAGACGTATGTGTAGAAGTACTAAGCCAGATATGTAGACGTATGTGTAGAAGTACTAAGCCAGATATGTAGACGTATGTGTAGAAGTACTAAGCCAGATATGTAGACGTATGTGTAGAAGTACTAAGCCAGATATGTAGACGTATGTGTAGAAGTACTAAGCCAGATATGTAGACGTATGTGTAGAAGTACTAAGCCAGATATGTAGACGTATGTGTAGAAGTACTAAGCCAGATATGTAGACGTATGTGTAGAAGTACTAAGCCAGATATGTAGACGTATGTGTAGAAGTACTAAGTCAGATATGTAGACGTATGTGTAAAAGTACTAAGCCAGATATGTAGACGTATGTGTAGAAGTACTAAGTCAGATATGTAGACGTATGTGTAGAAGTACTAAGTCAGATATGTAGACGTATGTGTAGAAGTACTAAGCCAGATATGTAGACGTATGTGTAGAAGTACTAAGCCAGATATGTAGACGTATGTGTAGAAGTACTAAGCCAGATATGTAGACGTATGTGTAGAAGTACTAAGCCAGATATGTAGACGTATGTGTAGAAGTACTAAGCCAGATATGTAGACGTATGTGTAGAAGTACTAAGCCAGATATGTAGACGTATGTGTAGAAGTACTAAGCCAGATTTTAGCTTGGTTATAGTTTTGGAAAACGCAGTAGCAAATTGCTGCTTGCAGTTGGAGTGAATAAAAGAAAATGGCAGAGGTTTTGGTTTATTTTCTTAAAAAATATAATAAAATGTTTATTTTATATCCTACGAATGCTTCGTGTTGCTGGTAAATTATTTGTTGCACAATTCATGGCAAGTTTTGTACTACGCTCTGATTCCTTTATTTTTGTACACTTTAATTCTCACTTCCTGTAAGACAAGAGGTACTGTTATTGTAAGTTGTCATGACAGTTAGGTCTTAGTAGTGTCTGAAATGGCAGAATTGAATTCTGTGCATGGAAATATTACGCAGAAGTTGGATACACAGAAGTGTTTCATGTTTCTCTAATAAAATACACGCCTCTGAACGTTTAGATATGAAATCATAATACAGAGTGTCGCAGAAGTCGCTTGACACTAGAGGCAACAAGTTAAACATCCAAGGTCAGTCGACTTTTGCGCCACGCTGTATAGTGGAAGGGAATATATCATATCGGAGAACTTAACTTTACTAAGTGACCTAAAATAGGCAACAATAAACAAGTAAACAAACTGAGTCCGAATAAATGTGTGACGTTATGTAACAATGGGCTAGTTTATGTAACAATGGGCTAAGTTTATGTAACAATGGGCTAGTTTATGTAACAATGGGCTAGTTTATGTAACAATGGGCTAGTTTATGTAACAATGGGCTAAGTTTATGTAACAATGGGCTAAGTTTATGTAACAATGGGCTAAGTTTATGTAACAATGGGCTAGTTTATGTAACAATGGGCTAGTTTATGTAACAATGGGCTAAGTTTATGTAACAATGGGCTAGTTTATGTAACAATGGGCTAAGTTTATGTAACAATGGGCTAGTTTATGTAACAATGGGCTAAGTTTATGTAACAATGGGCTAGTTTATGTAACAATGGGCTAGTTTATGTAACAATGGGCTAAGTTTATGTAACAATGGGCTAGTTTATGTAACAATGGGCTAGTTTATGTAACAATGGGCTAGTTTATGTAACAATGGGCTAAGTTTATGTAACAATGGGCTAAGTTTATGTAACAATGGGCTAGTTTATGTAACAATGGGCTAAGTTTATGTAACAATGGGCTAGTTTATGTAACAATGGGCTAGTTTATGTAACAATGGGCTAGTTTATGTAACAATGGGCTAAGTTTCAGTTAACAAATTATTGGAGAGGCGTAAATGTCAGTTGCGTATAAACGTGTGTGTGTCTTGCAGAACAAGGTGGTGACGGTGGATCAGTCGAAAGTGAAGCTGCAGATATGGGACACGGCCGGACAGGAGCGCTTTAGAAGTGTCACACATGCTTACTACAGAGATGCTCACGGTAAGTGGCATGGCGATGACTGGGTCCAGGGTTCGGCACCTTGCTGGTTTGTTGAGTCGCCAACACACACTTCCACGGCGATGCCTGCTAACAAAGATGTGATTCAGGTCTTCTGGGATGTGACTCTCTAGAACCCATATATTTTGGAGACGTAACAACTGGATGGAGCAGAGTCCTTGAAAAGCGAATAAATACAGCCTCAGCTTGCCAAACGTTTCCTGGTTTTGTGGAAGCCGAGATTTCATTACCGTGTTTACAACATCCCGCCACTTGGACCTATTCTGAGCCAGGTCAATCTAGACCATGCCCTCTCATCATATTGCTTGAAAGCCCTTTTTTCTATTATCCTCCCATCTACTCCTAGATCTTCCAAGAGGTCTCTCCCTCGCCTTTCCCCACCAAGTCCCTCTATGCATTATAGAGAACTTTAAATTGGTGCCGTTGTTGTAAGACGCATAATTTCGCCAGTACGCACAATTATCAAAATGTGCAGACGTATTAATACTGACCTTAGACAAAAACTTCGCGGAGCAGAGTCCTTCTAAGGCTAATTCTCGGTCAGATATGTAAGATCCCGCAACTGGACTCTAGCCTGAAGTCAATAAACCCAGTAGGTCTGCACACCCATTTAAAAATGATCTATTCTAATATTATTATCTTATACCTGCCTACACTATTAGCTGCTGTTAATTTAAGCACACTTTGTGTTGTTTTTCTAGCCTTACTCCTGTTGTATGACGTCACAAATAAGACAAGTTTCGACAATATCCGAGCTTGGCTTGGCGAGATTCGAGAGTACGCTCAAGACGATGTGGTTTAATGCTGCTGGGTAAGTAGAATTGTGCTTATAATGCTGCTGGGTAAGTAGAATTGTGGTTATAATGCTGCTGGGTAAGTAGAATTGTGGTTGTAATGCTGCTGGGTAAGTAGAATTGTGGTTATAATGCTGCTGGGTAAGTAGAATTGTGGTTATAATGCTGCTGGGTAAGTAGAATTGTGGTTATAATGCTGCTGGGTAAGTAGAATTTGGTTGGTGGTATAATGACTGCTCTGGGTAAATAGAATTGTGGTTATAATGCTGCTGGGTAAGTAGAATTGTGGTTATAATGCTGCTGGGTAAGTAGAATTGTGGTTATAATGCTGCTGGGTAAGTAGAATTGTGCTTATAATGCTGCTGGGTAAGTAGAATTGTGGTTATAATGCTGCTGGGTAAGTAGAATTGTGCTTATAATGCTGCTGGGTAAGTAGAATTGTGGTTATAATGCTGCTGGGTAAGTAGAATTGTGGTTATAATGCTGCTGGGTAAGTAGAATTGTGGTTATAATGCTGCTGGGTAAGTAGAATTGTGGTTATAATGCTGCTGGGTAAGTAGAATTGTGGTTATAATGCTGCTGGGTAAGTAGAATTGTGGTTATAATGCTGCTGGGTAAGTAGAATTGTGGTTATAATGCTGCTGGGTAAGTAGAATTGTAGTTATAATGCTGCTGGGTAAGTAGAATTGTGCTTATAATGCTGTTGGGTAAGTAGAATTGTGGTTATAATGCTGCTGGGTAAGTAGAATTGTGGTTATAATGCTGCTGGGTAAGTAGAATTGTGGTTATAATGCTGCTGGGTAAGTAGAATTGTGGTTATAATGCTGCTGGGTAAGTAGAATTGTGGTTATAATGCTGCTGGGTAAGTAGAATTGTGGTTATAATGCTGCTGGGTAAGTAGAATTGTGGTTATAATGCTACTGGGTAAGTAGAATTGGGAGGTCCATTTATTATTACGCTTAATTATTCAACTTATTGCAGAGTACATTTTTGTATTGCGCTCCTGTAATGTAGAGTGTCCCTTTTATCGTGTCCCCGAGCACAGAAGTTATCACTGAATGTGCCAGTGTATGCAGGGTTTCTAAGCGAGAAAGCTCGGTGACACGATAAAAGAAACGCCCTCTACTTGACCAGCCTTAACACTCCTCGTGCATTCCCAGACCTTATGTGGTAGAGGTAAAGGATGAATTTGTCCGTATGGATAAACGAAACTTCACGAAGGTTTATCGGTGCATGTAGGTAAAAACTCCATATATTCTTAAATTTAGCCCTAGGTGGTGGGCCGGGATAGCTCAGTCGGTATAGCGACTCGCTACAAGTTGGACGGTCCGGGGATCGAGTCCCGGTGGAGGCGCGATTTTCAGCACCCATCCAGACCGGCCCTGGGGCCTACCCAGCCTCCTGTACAATAGGTGCCGGGTCATTCCCGGGGGTAAAGCGGCCGGGGCGTGGAGTTGACCACCCACCCTCATCTAGTGCCAGGGTTAAATAAAGAGTAGAGCTATACCTCTACTCCCCCTCTGGGCCTTCATGGCCTGTTCTTGGGTGAACTACACCTTTTACCCTCCGGCCGCCTTACCACGGGATGAGAATTCTCTTATCCATTAAGTGCGGGGCATAATTTGCACCTAGACTGTCATCATAAAATGCCATAAAAATGCGCAGTTTAAGATATGACAGAGGCCATCACTCTGACCTTGAACAAAATTGTGTTCGGCAGCTAAATCCTTTCTCCATTGCCTTGGGTATCGGCGTTCCTGCACAAATCCAACCAATGCTGTTTTACAGGGAACAAAGCTGACTGTGGATCTGACCGGGTTGTGCGCAAGGAGGAAGGCGAGCGGCTTGCAAGAGAGTACAACGTTACCTTCATGGAAACTTCAGCCAAGACGGGACTCAACGTTGAACTCGCATTCATGGCTGTTGCCAGGTAACCGCAATATCACCTCCTGGTAAGGTTAAATGGCTTCATTTTTTGAGTGACATTAATATCTGCTTAAGACGAAGACGCGAGTTTTCTTGGACATTACACTGTGTTGTTGTGCAGCAGTTGCTGACAGTTCAAAGGGCCATGTTGCCTTTATCTTCAGGGTCAAGCAGTTCAAGAAGGCTGTTTGACCCTGGAGATGAAGATAGGGACATTCTCACTGTCACCACATCTAGACTGGATCTGTGGCACACTCGTCCTTCTGTCAGTGGATACTGTAGGCTGTTCCATGGCACACTCATCCTTCTGTCAGTGGATACTGTAGGCTGTTCCATGGCACACTCATCCTTCTGTCAGTGGATACTGTAGGCTGTTCCATGACACACTCATCCTTCTGTCAGTGGATACTGTAGGCTGTTCCATGGCACACTCATCCTTCTGTCAGTGGATACTGTAGGCTGTTCCATGGCACACACGTCCTTCTGTCAGTGGATACTGTAGGCTGTTCCATGGCACACTCATCCTTCTGTCAGTGGATACTGTAGGCTGTTCCATGGCACACTCGTCCTTCTGTCAGTGGATACTGTAGGCTGTTCCATGGCACACTCGTCTTTCTGTCAGTGGATACTGTAGGCTCTTCCATGGCACACTCATCCTTCTGTCAGTGGATACTGTAGGCTGTTCCATGGCACACTGGTCCTTCTATCAGTGGATACTGTAGGCTGTTCCATGGCACACTCATCCTTCTGTCAGTGGATACTGTAGGCTGTTCCATGGCACACTGGTCCTTCTATCAGTGGATACTGTAGGCTGTTCCATGGCACACTCATCCTTCTGTCAGTGGATACTGTAGGCTGTTCCATGGCACACTCATCCTTCTGTCAGTGGATAATGTAGGCTGTTCCATGGCACACTGGTCCTTCTATCAGTGGATACTGTAGGCTGTTCCATGGCACACTCATCCTTCTGTCAGTGGATACTGTAGGCTGTTCCATGGCACACTCATCCTTCTGTCAGTGGATACTGTAGGCTGTTCCATGGCACACTGGTCCTTCTATCAGTGGATACTGTAGGCTGTTCCATGGCACACTCATCCTTCTGTCAGTGGATACTGTAGGCTGTTCCATGGCACACTCATCCTTCTGTCAGTGGATACTGTAGGCTGTTCCATGGCACACTCATCCTTCTGTCAGTGGATACTGTAGGCTGTTCCATGGCACACTCATTCTTCTGTCAGTGGATACTGTAGGCTGTTCCATGGCACACTGGTCCTTCTATCAGTGGATACTGTAGGCTGTTCCATGGCACACTCATCCTTCTGTCAGTGGATACTGTAGGCTGTTCCATGGCACACTCATCCTTCTGTCAGTGGATACTGTAGGCTGTTCCATGGCACACTGGTCCTTCTATCAGTGGATACTGTAGGCTGTTCCATGGCACACTCATCCTTCTGTCAGTGGATACTGTAGGCTGTTCCATGGCACACTCATCCTTCTGTCAGTGGATACTGTAGGCTGTTCCATGGCACACTCATCCTTCTGTCAGTGGATACTGTAGGCTGTTCCATGGCACACTCATTCTTCTGTCAGTGGATACTGTAGGCTGTTCCATGGCACACACGTCCTTCTGTCAGTGGATACTGTAGGCTGTTACATGGCACACTGGTCCTTCTATCAGTGGATACTGTAGGCTGTTCCATGGCACACTCATCCTTCTGTCAGTGGATACTGTAGGCTGTTCCATGGCACACTCATCCTTCTGTCAGTGGATACTGTAGGCTGTTCCGTGGCACACACGTCCTTCTGTCAGTGGATACTGTAGGCTGTTCCATGGCACACTCATCCTTCTGTCAGTGGATACTGTAGGCTGTTCCATGGCACACTCGTCTTTCTGTCAGTGGATACTGTAGGCTCTTCCATGGCACACTCATCCTTCTGTCAGTGGATACTGTAGGCTGTTCCATGGCACACTGGTCCTTCTATCAGTGGATACTGTAGGCTGTTCCATGGCACACTCATCCTTCTGTCAGTGGATACTGTAGGCTGTTCCATGGCACACTCATCCTTCTGTCAGTGGATACTGTAGGCTGTTCCATGGCACACTGGTCCTTCTATCAGTGGATACTGTAGGCTGTTCCATGGCACACTCATCCTTCTGTCAGTGGATACTGTAGGCTGTTCCATGGCACACTCATCCTTCTGTCAGTGGATACTGTAGGCTGTTCCATGGCACACTCATCCTTCTGTCAGTGGATACTGTAGGCTGTTCCATGGCACACTGGTCCTTCTATCAGTGGATACTGTAGGCTGTTCCATGGCACACTCATCCTTCTGTCAGTGGATACTGTAGGCTGTTCCATGGCACACTCATCCTTCTGTCAGTGGATACTGTAGGCTGTTCCATGGCACACTGGTCCTTCTGTCAGTGGATACTGTAGGCTGTTCCATGGCACACTCATCCTTCTGTCAGTGGATACTGTAGGCTGTTCCATGGCACACACGTCTTTCTGTCAGTGGATACTGTAGGCTGTTCCATGGCACACTCATCCTTCTGTCAGTGGGATACTGTAGGCTGTTCCATGGCACACTCATTCTTCTGTCAGTGGATACTGTAGGCTGTTCTATGGCACACTGATCCTTCTGTCAGTGGATACTGTAGGCTGTTCCATGGCACACTGGTCCTTCTGTCAGTGGATACTGTAGGCTGTTCCATGGCACACTCATCCTTCTGTCAGTGGATACTGTAGGCTGTTCCATCTGTGGCTGCAGCATTTCTATCTAGTGCTTAGTGAAGAATGTGTGGAGCTTTATTCCCACTCTGCCATTAAGGTCGTCATTGTGCTGTTTAATCACACGTACACATTTACCTGTTACATCATCTTGTTGGCACCTGAGATTTCACTGACTTCAGTGAGGTTTTTGTCTTAGTGGCTGTCATGGTTACATAGCAATGAACAATGAAAGACTGATTATGAATGTGAACTGAGGATAAGAGAGGAAATCAGCATATTTTGAGGCTTCTTAGTACAGACCTTAGAAATTTACTCTTACTAGTTCACCTTATCTCTGAGAGTTTAAATGTGGACCTCACAAGTCTGCGGTAGAAATAATGATATCACTTTGTATTCGGTGATGAGATGTTTTCTTATAAAGAGATTTCTAGAAATGGTGTTTCAATCCCAGAATTATGATGACATATGGCTGAAAGGCTTATGAATTGAACCACACAGTGTCCATATACAGTACAGTAATTTATAGAGTTTAAAATGATATAGAGTTTAGAAAGTGACAGATTTCAGAATACAAACAACATTAGGCTTCTCAGTCTTTAATAACTAACCAACTAACTAACTAAGTAACTGCATGGAGCAGAGTCCTTCTTGAGAAGCTAGTAGTTCCTCAGCCACTCAAGAAATTCCCCGCATTTTATGGAACCTGACTTTTCACTACCGCGTCCTGAACAGTCCCTATCCTGAGCCAGGTTAATCCAGTTCAAGTCCTCCCAACCTATTTCTTGAATATCTATTTTAATATTATCTTCCTGTCTATGCCTAGGTCTTCCAAGTTTTCTCTTTCCCTGAGGTTTCTCCACCAAAACCCTGTATGCACCTCTCCTCTCTTCCATACATGCTACAAGCCCCGGCCAAATTTTTTATAGGAGACGGCCAGAGTATAGGTCGTCTTTGGTTCTGTATCTCGATTCTTTCTTTAAACATCCTTATTTACTGATGATATTTTTTTCTTTTACAGGGAACTGAAGTCCAGAAAAAGTGGAAACCCGGATGAGTTCAAATTCAACGTTCAGGATTATGTCAGAGAACAGTCGCAACGCACCTCCTGTCCGCCCTGTAACACATGAAGCTAGGCAGTTGGCAGCTGTGAAGTGCACCGGAAGTGTTGGTAATATACTGGTATTCTGTGAGCGCGGGAACTTGCTCTGATGACTGCAGTTTGTAGCCGTCTGGCTTACAAACCGTTCAGATACTTGTTGCTGTTCTAAACAATATTTCACATCTCATACAGAAATGACAGACTGAGTTGATAATACGAGTTCTGCCGTTGTGAGACATCTGAACACGGAGGTACAAAGGGATGCTTGTTTGAAATAAATATGTGGTCCTATTTAGCCAAAGGGTATTATTTTTTCATAAATGCTGATTTTTTTTTTTTACAAAGAAGAATATTTTATTAATTACAATTCCACAATTACATAACATTTGTATAATATTTAGCCACGTATATCCTGTAAATGGCTAACATACATTATATAACACAATTTATGTTAGGATATTCATTGCCTCTTCTATATTTTGCTTTAAACATTTTGAGTGAAAGAGGTTCACATAATTTCAGCTTTTGTATAGCCATGTTTTTACGTTGGAGTGCCCAAGTTTCGGCGTACACTGCAGTCGCCATCTTCAGGGTGAATGAGGCTGGAGAATGGAACCCAATGGATAGACCCTGCAAGGGAAGTAAGGGTAGGAGGTAAGAAGCATTGTGCTACCCAATTGGAACGGACTGTACCTCTATTTAGCGGTGCTCCTACTGTGAGACACACAGCAGGTCATGGCCCTTTCCCAATGGATAGCACAAGCTGTACACCCCTCGTCAGCCACACCCTTATATCCATTATGAGATCTAAATATCGTGTTTGTGCCTCTCTGGTCATGAGCCTCAGGTGGGGCTTGATATCATCACAGACAGACAGATTGACTGACTGGCTGTCAGTTGTCATCATCATCATCATCTTTATTACATTCAATAAATCCTCTAGCAGGTTAAAAGAAACCGCAGAAATAGTCCAATACAAACAAACAGACAATACACAAACACATTAACAAAAAACAAACACAACAAGCAAGACACAACACCAACACCAGAAGTGCAAGTGAAATTACATCACGTTCATTGATTCAAAGCAACAGATCAAACCTAAATCAAGTTTAGTCAAAATTACAAAATTTGTAATCTTACTAAGCCTAACTGTACAACCACACACATATAATAAAGCAATCTGTAGATATCAATATTTGCGTAATATACACGTATAAACAATACAATACATAGCAAAATTTGGATAATAATTACTAACATACATATGAATAACAAACATTAAAAAACAAATACAGTCATTCAGAACATTACCTGAGCTTAGGTTGAGAACGTATGCACAATTAAAATATTCTTCAACAGTATAAAATGATTTAGAATGAAGAAAAGTACTTAAGGCTATAAACTCTATACCAACACATGCACTTTTATTAAAACATAATAGTTTTAAAAAACAAAGCCCTACATATGTTTCGGCCAGCTAACTGGCCTTCATCAGGGGCAACTAGCGTTCACAGCGTAATCACGTTCAATAGGTTAATCATAAGATATGTGGGTGTTGTATAAAAAACGTTAAAACAATAAAGTTTACGTCGTTCATCGGAGACACTTCCAATGTGCGCTGTATATCACTTGTTGTGATCACTGTACTATAAAACACTGACTTGATTTAAAGCACTGTTGTGTTGCGTGTTTCGGTGAAGCACGTACGTTCCTTTGTCTATGCCGACTAATATCTTGTTCTTGTATGCGATGGTTGTAGGCGCATTATCTTGGCTTTGGCATGGCGTTGTACCGTCTGTGTTGGGTGGTTGTTGCTATAGTAGCGTGTAGGGTGGAAGACGTCTGGTTGTCTACTAGAGTAGAAATAAAATTTGAAATTGTAATTATAACCTAAAACAACATATTGCACTTATTAATGTATTTTAACCTACAATTTCGGTGTTAGTTACATTACATATATAAAATAATCAATATGTGGTTTTAGTTATTATCTCAATGCACGTATGTACAACTTTAAATTGAAATTGTAAGTTTATATTTGTAGTGGCCATCTCAACTGTACCTTCACAACGTTGTACATCAATGCCTTATGGTAATGCCCCATCATTCTATGACATTGCCATACGTTGTAAATAACAACAAGCACCACATGCATCTGTGGAAAGTAACAATTCCTGTCTCCTTATGCAGTGGTTTCCCCACGCCATTTCTGTTGTTAATTGTTAATCTGGAATTAAAGGTGAATATAACCTGTTATGTGTTCAAAAATGCAACAGCCAGAACAATGATGATGATAAAGATGACGAAGATGATGATGACAATGACAGTGACAACAAGTGTCATTTATGTTAATAATAAGAGTGATTTTTTTCTGAATAAAGTATTAGCACTGTGTATTATTGCTAATTTTCCTTCCTTTGCTGCCATTTTAATGTGGGTGCTTGTAAATTTGACAGAGTCTTAATATAATGAATGTGAGATACAGAGCGATAAGAATCTCCATTATTGATAGTGAATATCAATAAGGAGTATATGTATTGAGACTTTAATGGCAATATGTTTAAAGTTTTGAATACATCCCTACACGAATCTCTAGGACATAGTCCACACATAATTCTTATAATTCTCTTTTGACTTTTAAATTCCTGTAAACTAAAAGAGGAATTCTCCCAAAATATAATTCCATAAGCAATGAGGGAATGGAAGTAGGAATAATACACCATTTTCAAAGAATCAATGGACATAATGGGTTTAAGATTTCTCATTATATAGCAAGCCCTGCTTAGTTTGGGTAGAAGCTCAGATATGTAGGCTTTCCAAGTCAGAGAACTATCAACAATTATTCCTAAAAATTTAGTGTTTGTATTATTAGAAATAAAGTTATTATCATAGCTAAGAGATATTTCATTACGAGAATCAGTCTTTGTCCTAAATTGAATAGGTTGGGTTTTGTTATAATTTAAGGTCAAACAAATTTGCATTAAACCATTCATTTAGTTGCACAAATGCAGTAGTTATGTTATTTCTGTATTCCAGATAATTATAATTACTGATAACTAAACTTGTATCATCTGCGAATAGAACTCATTTAACACCATTGTTAAAAATTCTTGGCAGGTCATTTATGTGATATAGAAAAAGAAGAGGACCAAGAATAGAGCCCTGCAGAACTCCATGTTTAATAATGTGCCATCTTGAAAAACTAGTGTGATCAGAAACGGTGTTAAACAATGAGACTTTCTGATACCTATTAGTTAAGTTAGATTTAATTAAATCATAGTAGGTACCTCTTACTCTATAAAACTGTAATTTAGATAGCAAGATATTATGGTTGACACTGTCAAAAGTCTTTTTAAATCACAAAAGGCTCCATCCACTATTTTCTTTATTATTAAATGCTTCTAAGATTCATTGATTAATGTAAAGGATGCTTTTGTAGTTGAAGATTGGGGTCTAAAACCAAACTGTTCATTTGTAAGAATGTTGTTTACACAGATATGTTGATATAATCTTCTATAAATAATTTTCTCAAATATCTTAGAAAAGGAGGTTAGAAGTGATATTGGCCTATAGTTAGATCATCATCATTCTCTAAAGGCTAAGCCTTGTCACTGCAACCACAGATGTCTGTCTTGTGCCAATCTCTTCATTTCGGCGTAGGAGTTGCAAAAGAGTTCCTTCATCAGAGTCTTAATGTAAGAGAGCCTCGGGCGTCCTCTACTTTCCTTCCCCAACACTCTACCTTCCATGATGTTGGTAACAAAACCATTATGTCTCAACAAATGTCCAATAAGTTTGACTTTCCTCATTCCTACCACTCTTAATATTGTTCTCTTTTCACTGATTTCCTTCAGCACTTCTTCGTTGCTTTTTCTATCCATCCAACTAGTTCTATTAACTCTTCTCCACAACACATTTCAGCTGCTTCCATTCAGCTGCTTCCAGCCTCTTTTTCTCTTGCCTCTTGCCTAATTAGATGGATTATTTTTTCCTCCATTTTTAAACAATGGCTTGACTTCCGCATATTTTAACCTATCTGGGAAGTTCCCAGAAAATAGTATTTTATTACACATATAAGTTAATGGCGAGATAATAAATGTGGAGCTAGTAGTGACTTAGACTTAGGCTTTGACTTTGTCTTTCCAACTCAGGTACCCTGAAGATGGCCTCAGCAGTTATGTCAAAATATTGGCACAAATGCAAAACTGCTACACCCCTAAAAGCCAGAATCAGACATTAGCTGTAGGACATCAACATATCAGAACAAGGATAAGAGGTGGTGTTCACTGAGGACCAATTAAAAACTGGCCAAAAAATGCTGCCCTGTCATATATATATGTAACAGAGGAGTGATTCACGTAATTTGGTCCATAACTATGGGCTTCCGGTAACTGTTCACACCTTCAATAAAATTTTTAGTAATGCTGTATTTACTCAGCTGTAAACCTACTGTAATTAACATAAAACAAATATATTTTCAAGGTTCAGAAGCTAAGCAAAATTTCTGTACAGATTAAAATATAGTGTCATGCTACCAGTCAATGTCCTTGCTTTACCTCTGCTTACGATATTCAGGTTTGTAAATACTGTATTTAAATTTGTGTTTTGATAAACATTTTTAAAAATACAGGAAGTTTCTTTTAAGCAGAGAATCTTGTACCATTTGGATATAGGTGTAATGTGATGTGATGTGATGTGAAATGCGACAGTTGACGACAGTTATAAGCAGTACAGAACGCAGCAAAACACTAATCACGAAGTGTTATTGTACCAATACAGAAGTAATGTTGTGTTTGTTCTTGCAGATGTTGGTAGTGGAAATACTTGTACCTGTTCTTGTGATCAAGGTGTCAGCACTGTAATGGATATATGATTGAAACTGAAGAAACTCAGATATATTTAAGCTATAATACAGGTGGAAATGAGGGTAATAAAACAGGTACAGCTACATTTATCGTAATTACATCAGCTATCAGAAAAACAAAAAAACCAGATATTTTTGGTTGTGAGATTACAGACAAACTTTTGCAGATTAAGTGAAACAGCAGAACACAGAGCAAACAACATTTTGTTTTTATAGAACTTAATACGATTACATAAAGAAAACATAAAGTTAAAAAAAAATAACATAAAATTTAATAAGAATTACCAAATTTCTTTCTTGGAGATGAATATCACAAATATTTGTCAAGTCTTAGTACTGCGATTAGTTATTTTTTAATTAGAAATTTACAAATGAACTTTCATTATAGTCCTGAACGGTAGAACTTATTCCCAAAATAGAAATACTGAAAGGAAGCATAAGATATCTCCCACATACAACTTATTATCACGAGCAAAACAAAGAAAAAAGGACTGGGAAGATTGAAGACTCAGGTCTTCTGGGATGTGATACCGTGTTTATCGACAGGAGTGTCACGCGCCAGAAGACTTGAATCTTCAGCAGTACCACTGTGATAACCTCAAATCTCGCAATGGTAAGACAATTCAGCAACTATTCATGTACTCAGATAATTTTAATCTTTGAAGGAATATACAGGGATGGTTTGAGGCATTCTTGAAAAGAGACAGGAAGACGCTGTATATTTTATACTGCCCCAGCCTTCCGTAGACAACAAAACTCCTGATACGCAGTGGACCTGCTTATAACAACAGAGAAAATACACATTTTACATCTCTAACATTTAATATGTGCCAATTGTTTGTTATGTTATAAATATGTGTAAAATCAAGGTTTAAATCCCTGATGATGGTTCCATTGGCGAACCGAAACATGTTGGATTAATTTTATTGTAGAAAGAAGCTGTATGGTGTAACAAAAAAGTGTTCATTTTGTTGGTTAAAAAAATGTGTGAACAGGAAGGCACTATGACTCATTCTGCCTTCTCAAAAAGTTTGTCTTTGTAACGAAGAGGCAGTGGGTTTCCTGCAACATAGGAACTGAATTTTTGAGTTATATTTAATTTAATCTAATGCTTCTTTATCAAAATTCTGCCCTAATGCACCCCACATGAAGTTACTAACTTCTATCTTCTGTTGCATACTCAAAACACTCCAGTTCAATCACCTTCTTCACATCCTGACGTTGTACCTCGCCTTCAATATATTCCTACGTTTGCCAAACGAATGAACAGATATTTCCTGGCAACCTCCAGGGCCATCAGGTGTCTGTTTCCTTCTAATGCAAGTAGTGTCTATACCTACTTCCCCCCCCCCCCCCCGTCATGCTTCAGCAGGTCTGCACAGACAGCAAAAGTTTAATGATGTGTGACCCAAACTTAACAGTCAACAAAAGTCATCAGTCCAAAACTTCTCAACCTTTGTTGTCCAGCCATCTTGTATGCATGAAACAACTCATGAATGGATAAAATGATTGTCTAAATTTGATACTTCAGAATTTCACAAAAGAAATGTCGAGTCGTTTCAGGTTGCATTTAGACCCAGCTGTTTTAATGACCACTTTATACGAACGCCTACCCACATGTCTGCGTATATCTCACTTGCAGCTTGCTAAATATTTATCGCTCCAAAAAAGTTTCGAACAAACATTGTAGAGAAAAGTATAAAACTGATTCTGTGTCCAAAAAAATTTTTTTTGCACAAGTCTTATGGTTTTGAGATAATACTAAAGAAGTAAGCAGATATTGCACATTTTTGTACTATGCATATACATATATCCAAATTTATTTAGCTTAAATTTGTAGCAGAAATTCTACAAAGTGAACTTTCTTCCATTTTTCTTTAACAAATATCAAGACATACATTTTCTTCTTAATGTTTCAAACCCAGAGGAATTATATAGGTTTTGAAACATCGTTCTCCAGCCCTAATAACAAAAAATTTTGTTACCAATACACAGGCTGAAAAAGACTACTTTGCTTTGCTTAAATAATTAACTGTTCAACAAGCGAAACAATATAAATACAGACACCGAGTCTCTGTGATGTCGGTTGGTCGATTCGTTAGATCTAAGTGTGTTGAATACTGTTCATTTTCTGAGGTGCATTTCATACATACTGTACAGAAAATATGTGAGTTGTTTCTGCTCTTGTCGTCTAACAACTGGTTGTCATTAAACTAACAAACAGTGGCCTATTATTATCACGAAAACGCATTGGTCAAAGATGGGGAGTGCAGACACTCCCAGAATGTCACGCGCATGCGTATGCTGTGTACTGTCGGTACATACACACAAGTTAAAACCCCTCAAGCAAGCTATAACACATATTCCTCTATAAAACTCTGACCATTGGGTTCATACACATTGCGTACGAAATGACTGATAAAATATTTGCACCAAAGGACATATTTCATACCTGCTACATACTATGATGTCATTCATCAGGAAATCTGCCCACCCAAGTACTTATGACCCATTACAGACAAATCGCTTTTGAAGAGTTTTAATAGAAGACAGTCTGAAACAACTTAAATATTAACAAAAAGTGTAATGTTTATAAATACATTTTAAGAGTTTTAACGTTCAGCAGAATACAACTTACATGGAGAAACAGTAACAGTCAGACAGGTCAACACTCATACCTCTCACAAAACTTTTAACGTATTTAGTATATCATAAATCAGGAAATATGCTGAGAGTGACGTTTTCTATGTTAAGTTATAAAATTAAATGTAAAAGGACTTAGACCCCACCCTTTCATTAAATGACTAAAATGATATAATAATATTTTTTGTACCATTCCTCTGGAGGTTTTATTCAAATTGGCCTGATGATAGCTTTCCTTTATGCTGAAAATTGCAGCCACATTATAACACAAAGTTTGTTTTATGAAAAAGTTTGTGTCAGGCTGATATGCCATTGCATTTGATCCTTATATTGCAAACATAGTGCGATGTCTTATATCGGGTTTTGACGTGTACCTCAGAACAATGTCTGGCATATTAAATTCTAATAAAAAATAAGTTTTACAAGTGTAACTTAATAGACAAAGGGTATGTATATATGTAAATCAGTAACATTAATGTTATTGTATTTCAAATTTTAAAGAAGAATGTTGCTGTGCTATATGTTGTTTACAAGTGTACAGGTAAATTGTGCAAAGTGTTTCAAGGCTTTGGACACAAATATTGTAAAGGATATACATGTAATTAATTGATTTTCATTAAGGCAGTTGGAAGCAATGTTTTAGTGCTTAAAAGTACCATCAATCCATCACTGTGTGCAGCAGAACTATGTACAGTATTGTACTATGGTACAAGCACTGGTCTGAATGCAGCAGAACTATGTACAGTATTGTACTATGGTACAAGCACTGGTCTGAATGCAGCAGAACTATGTACAGTATTGTACTATGCTACAAGCACTGGTCTGAATGCAGCAGAACTATGTACAGTATTGTAGTATGGTACAAGCACTGGTCTGAATGCAGCAGACCTATGTACAGTATTGTACTATGGTACAAGCACTGGTCTGAATGCAGCAGAACTATGTACAGTATTGTACTATGGTACAAGTACAGGTCTGAATGCAGCAGAACTATGTACAGTATTGTACTATGGTACAAGCACTGGTCTGAATGCAGCAGAACTATGTACAGTATTGTACTATGGTACAAGCACTGGTCTGAATGCAGCAGAACTATGTACAGTATTGTACTATGGTACAAGCACTGATCTGAATGCAGCAGAACTATGTACAGTATTGTACTATGGTACAAGCACTGGTCTGAAAGCAGCAGAACTATGTACAGTATTGTACTATGGTACAAGCACTGGTCTGAACGCAGCAGAACTATGTACAGTATTGTACTATGGTACAAGTGCTAGTATGAGTAAACCCAAATTAGAGAGCTGTACCATACACATTATTATTAAGGATATCAGTCTGTATCTGTAATTATATAAAACACATGAATTTGAACTAAATATTTTGTGTTTCAATTTTTACATATCATTTTTTTTTTGTAATATGTAGAAATGTTGGCATAATGTAGGACTTCACCCTAAACATTCACAAAGTCCTATCCCATATATGTTACTCCTATTTCCCATCATCACATTTTATGCAGCTGCTACTTACGTGAATCTATTCCTGTTTAAGTTTTGAAGCTCTCACTGTGGTGTGTGTTAAGATTATGGTCTCTTACGATGTGGCTGGTACCAGACTATGAGGCCTCACTTCCCAGAAGAAAATAATCTTACTCTGTTTGTCTTCATGTCAGGTTAGTTTAAATAATGTAGATGACTTTGTTTTCACTCTAGTTATTTCTCTTGTACTGATTTTGCTAAAAGAGTTTTTTTTATCTTTATCCTATGCCAGTTAGAGGGATGTCTGCCATTTTCTTTCCTGCAGTCCAGTGTAATTTTGATAGATTCATTTTGCTAAAAGAGTGATAGGGCTGGCATGACCATTCTTGTTACTGATGTTTTTCCAAATTTATTGCAAAATCAGCTGACCTTTGTTGAATTGAAGAAAACTGTAGTAGTTTAAGTTATAAAATAAAACTACAATAGTTGATGGTTTAAACATTTACAAATGTAATTTAAGATCATAATCGTGCCTAGAATATCCCAAAATTGTAATAAAAAGACTAGCCAGATACAATGTAATCTCCCTATAGCAGGCTCACTCAACCCATAGCTCACAGGCGACATGGTGCCCGCCACTGAATGTTATGTTGCCCACGGAGAAAACTGGACTGAGAAAAGCCTTTTAACCATTTATCCAGCCAAACCAAGATAGAATGCCGCAGGAATTTTGAAAACTTATAATCTGTTTATTTATGGAGACATATATTACCTTACTAATTCATTTTGTAAAAATGTGCTAAAAATAGCTACATCCTAACCTAAGTTTGCATTGCATTTTTAACACATTTTTTCTAGCATTATCATCAGTATGTTTTTATTGCTCCTGTTCTATAGAAAACTACAAAGATAAAATTATACATATACTTATTCATTCTTCTTTCTATGTATTGTATTTGACATTGCCCGCATGCAGACCAAATTTTGCCGAAGTTGTCCGCAGTACATAAAATGTTGGGCAGTCCTGCCCCAAAGCTTACAACAATAAAACAATGTGACACTAACACAGAGAATCAGTATGATGAAGATTCTCAGATGATCTTCGATCTGTTTTCCTGTTGCAAAGCATGTATATCAACTGAGACAGTATGTGTGATCAGTAAGTCTACAGTGTGTACCTGTCATTGATTTACTCCCTAAAAATATGTTGCAACATTCCAGTTACCAATAACTTATAGGAATGTCACTAGGATGTGCTAGAAAACTCTGTGACCTCTCATTTAGCTTTCTAATAGAACTGTTTGCAAGGATGGCTGTTAGTTATATGTCTGAGGCTGAGAACATACCACACTGTGGTGACAAGTGCTTCAAGAATTGGTTCAGTTCCAACCATTCCGACCTATGTTATTTTTACAAACGTTTTTTATCATTCTTTAGTGAAAAAGCTTTAGAGTGCTTAAGTATATTTATTATTATTATTATTTACTGCAATTGGGTTTTCACCCGGTGGCAGTTGTCCTTACACATAGATGTGTGGAGTGCAGTAATAATGTAAGTGAATTATAAAGCCAACAGCAGAAGGAATTGCATGAAGAGGATGACTGTGAGTCACTATAAGGAAAATGAAAAAGAATCTCCATCCATATAGTTCCACATGCCAGGAACTTCATTTAATTATTATTGTGGTTCATGCAAGACAGGAAACTGCTATTGACGATACTGCCTTTATTTACGTGGTCAATATTTATTTTGAAAACAAACTGCTTGTAATCAACAGTATCCTCTCATGATCAATATTATTTTCCAAAATTGTGTGATTCAAAACAAATACTGACCATTTGAAGGGAACTTCACCTTCACACCACGGATCATCTCCTTTCATAAATTCATGGTTTGCTTCGTCTATGATTCGCGCTTTTCTCGTATTATGTGGTCGCATGACTACTGCTAGGAAGAATGGAACGTATTTCACGCCCCGTATGACGAATGTGGCGTAGAGATGTAATGTAGGAACATTTGTTTACTATAACGCCCTACGTAAATATATAGGATTATTGATTTTAAAATTACGGTAAGCGAAATTTGTGTACGTGACGTTATCTTTCACTTGCGTGTGTCGGTTTCGATAAAGGACGTATGCAATAGAACATAACCACAAACTAGTTCATTATAATACAAACGTTTATAATATCCTGCGCAAGAATTTGAAGGAAGCTAGTTTTTAATCTATGGCGACCGAAATAACCAAGAAAGTGACGTTGGATTGTTTACCGAATGAGATCCTGTTAAAAATATTTGCATATCTCGACAGTAAAGATGTGTGTTTAGCTGTGGCCAATGTTTGTGAGCGGTGGAATTGCTTAACTCGTGATGTAACACTGTGGAAGAAATTAAACTTGGTTTGCGACAAGAATATGAGTATAGACTACCTGATATTTGTAATGCCGAAAATGCCTCTCTTAAAATCTCTTAAGCTTCAGTGGCGAACCGACGTAGAATTAATATGCCAGCAACTTTGCCTTAGCTGTGAAGATATTCGTCAGTTGGAGCTGGTGTGTTGCGGACAGGTGAAGGAAAGTTGCATACGGCTTTTGACTGATCATTTTCCAAACCTAGAGGTTTTTAGTCTGGGGAAATGTTGGTCCGTTGAACCGAACTGTTTCAACTTAATCTGCAAATTTTCACACCTTAGGAAACTAAATGTATCACATAGTAGATGCTTAGCTGGCCCATTACTTAGAGAGATTGTTGACGCATGTTATTTTCTTCAGCATGTCAATCTGGATTATGTTAGAGGACTTTCAGATGATGACATTGTATATTTATTAGAATCAAAGAAGAGCAATCTGCTGTCATTGGTATTATATGGCGACTGCCTTACTGATATCACATATTATTACATGGAAAATTGTAGCATGCTGTGTACTCTGCATTTATCTTCATGCCTGCTAATGACAGATAAAGGGTTAAGGAGCATCACAAAATTAAATTCACTGAAGTCATTTAAATTGAGACTGGGAACAAAGCTGAGTGCAGAAGCTATATGTAATTTCTTGCTAAGTGACATGGCATCCAAACTAGAGTATCTGATTTTGTCTCGTTTGCATGGCATGAATGACCTTGCAGCTCTTAATATTTCCACAAATTGTATTAATGTGAGATATCTAGAGGTGGTGTATTGTCCAAATGTCACGGATCAGAGCCGAGAATATCTTGTTGCTGGTTGTAAGCAGTTGAAGGTCCTACATTTCAGACAAAATTGGCCCTACAGATTTACTGAGTGTTGATAATTATACATTTGAATGTATTCATTATTCACTGTGTCCACACTGTCATCGATATTAAAGTCAGTACTATCATTTACACACACATGAGCACTGTCAGCTTCATCTTCATTAATACAGGTCTTCCTACATGTTTTGGCTATGCTCAGCCATCTTCAGGGAATACATTTTTGTGTCATGGAAAGCATTACTATTTGTTTGTATTAAAATCTTAAAAACAGATGTTATGTAAGATAAGCAGTAATACAAACAGAAAATACAAAATTGTAAAATTACAATCACAAACAGGTACTTGTGTCATGTTCTCAAACCATTTTATCCGACAATATGCCTGTAGGGACAGCTGTGAATGCTGTTTACTTTGTTGAGGTGCTGTCATGCTTATGGGTCAAAGTGGGGAGAAAATGACCAGAAAAATAGCATAATGGATGGATCCTGCACCAGTACTATAGCCCAAGTCACACAGCTACAGCAGTGCAGGAATTCTTGGCAGAGAAACATATCACACTCATGCCATAGCCACCATACTCACCTGACCTCGCACCCTATGACTTTTGGTTGCCTCCTAGACCAAAAAAGGGGCTCATATTTCGTTTTTGACAGTCGAAGGTATATATGATGCGACAGCCAGCCTGTGCAGCGTTTCAAAGGAGGCTTTCCACAAGCGCTGCAAAGCATGGCAAAACCACTGGAGCAAGTGTCTGTGTGTGTATGTGTGTGTGCGCGCGCATGCAAGCACGCTAAAGGGATGTACTTTGAGGGTAATCAGATTGGAAAGCACTGTGCTTGAAGTGCTTAAGATTTACGGCTGAAGTCCAGGAACGTTTTGATACTGCCACATATGTGCAAGATATATTATCATTTGTAGGGCAGTCAGTACTAAATCCTCATTGCTCTTCGGTTTCCTTCTCTTTATATTCCTTTAAAAAAAAAACTATTTTATCTTCACATAAAATGAAAAATGTACTTGTTGCAGAAGTACACCTCTGATAGGTACGGTACTTTCTTCTTTCTCCCCCAATTTATGCATTGCTGATATCCATGCTATTTTTCTAGTTTTCTGTTATATTTTCTCCAGTTATATGCTTTTCAAATAAATCTCTTGATTTGTACATACATTACATTCGGTTTCTTATTCGTTAGGGATTTTAGTGCTTTAATGATGAATGTACTGAAGTGTTTGTGCTCTCTTTTTGTTTCAACTGTAGACGATCAAATTTCATATTTAAATATTCTTATGTTCACTGTTTAATATACTTTTTAATTATACCTACCAAGATTCTTAAGATACACTCATAATATCAGCATTTCAATTATTTTTACCCTAATTGTATTAATAATTTTCTTGCCCTTTTACTGCATTGTCCACCAGCGTGTTTTTATATACCGTTTTATTTAACCATCACAAACATTTGGGTCCTTCATCCTCATCATCGTTTTTACCCCAAATAATGTGATTTCTTTATTATATGCTCCTGTATATTCTATGCAACCATCCCCAATAAAAATTATGATAGATCAAAAGCAATTGGAGAATGTGGAGTATTTCAGTTATTCACTTGGGTAGCATGATAACAAATGATGCAAGGTGTACACATGAAATTAAATCCAGAATTGCCGTGGCAAAAGCAGCATTCAACAAGAAGAAGACTCTTTTCAAATTGGACTTATATTTAAGGAAGAAACTAGTAAAGTGCTGCATTTGGAGCATAGCTTTGTATGGTGCTGAAACGTGGACACTTGGGAAAGTGGATCAGAAGTATCTGGAAAGTTTTGATATGTGGTGCTGGAGAAGACTGGAGAAGATCAGTTGGACCGATCGTGTGAGAAATGAAGAAGTATTACACAGAGTCAAGGAGGAGAGGAATATCGTACATACAATAAAAAGAAGAAAGGCTAATTGGATTGGTCACATCTTGCGTAGAAACTGCCTTCTGAAACACGTGATTGAAGGAAAGTTAGAAGGAAGAATAGAAATGATGAGAAGACGAGGGAGAAGACATAAGCAGTTACTGGATAGCCTTAAGGAAAAGAGAGGATACTGGAAATTGAAAGAGGAAGCACTAGATCGCACCCTGTGGAGAACTCGCTTTGGAAGAGGCTACGGACCTGTCGTAAGACAGACTGCAGAATGAATGTGTATCCTATAATGCTTGCTGATGCTCCTCATACACTTTCTTCTTAAAGAAACAGTACAATCTCAAAATGGCAGGCAGATTGTTTCTACGTATTTTGAGTTGCCGATGTTAATATTATAAGGAGGTTTGAAGTATTGCAAAATTGGTAGTAAACTGGACTAGGAACAGTAAGATGAGGTAATACTTCAGGATCGCATCATTGATGTGACTTCATGGGTACAGTGCCATGGAAGTCTAAAATCTAGCCTTCTGAAGTTACTTCTGCCACAAAGAAATCACAAGTTATTAAGAATTTCACTTCACATGCTCATTTTGTTACTATTTTAAAGTTGAAATACATTTGTAACATTTGTGGGATAACAGTGTCAACCATACGAAGTGCTGCACATTAAATTTTGTCTGTATATCTGCCGTCTTAGAAATTTACCTATTTTCTTCCATCCTGTCAAGTGGAATAATTTCCTGGGGAGCTGTATTTATAACCAAAGCAAAATCAGGTGCTAAAAGTAATCTTATTTCTTGTAGGGACAGGTCTCCCCATTTGCCAGCAAATGTTTAACAGTAGTAATTTATATATTACCATCAAACAAATTTATTACACCCAACAGTGATTGCTACATGTTTCAGCATTCTTCAGGCACTAAAGTACAAAATTTAAAACCCTAGTGGAAAGGTGTTAAAAGTACTTTGAAGTCTGTGAGTTCTCACAAATTTTACAATTGCCATAACTTTGGATTATTGTATATCCTTTATTCCTTATGCATATGTTTGATTTGTTGTTAAAATCATGCCACATTATTTCTAAGATTACTAAAGTTTTGGGCAGACCATATCCTGTTGGACTTGTTTGAGTATATACTTATCCTGGTGTATTTATATTTATATGTGTGCGTATGTTCTCTGAACACCGGTACATTCTATGTGTACGCCTATTCATTCATTCATTCTTTATTGTCTTCAAGCAATCCATACAGGTGCAAGCAAGTCACCACAAGATAGAGAAGTAGTCCATTAGTTAAATATATTGAATGTAATAAAAGCAGTTATAACTCACAACCTTGTCAAAATGTAACATATATAATCAACAACAATATTTGTATCAATCATAAGTAATATTTTATATTGTACAATAAAGAATATTTAACACACAATATAATATACAAAATATATAGCATATTTATAAATACATGTTAAAAAGACAATTTCGCTGAGTATAATTTCGTTAAGAATGAGCCTTTACGAGGAATTGTAATTTCTTTTTGTTGACCATTCAAGGTATTCATTTATTGAATAAAAGGATTCCTTTAGAAGAAAGTTTTTGATAACTAATTTAAATTTTTTAACATCATATGACAGTTCCCTTATGTTACGTGGTAAATGATTAAAAATTACTATACCCATGTAATAGACACCTTTTTTGTATTTAGTCAGTTTTACCGATGGTAAGTGTAATTTAGTACTTTGTCGTGTATTTATGGTATATATCTCAGTAATAATTACAAATAGGTGTATATTATTTACTACCAATAGTAATAAAGAAAATATATATTGAGAATAAAAAGGCAGTATATTCAAGTGTCTAAAAAATCTCCGACAAGACACTTGGATTCGCATTCATAATGTTTCTTATAATTCTTTTTTGAATTATGAAGACATTTTTACTATTGGTCGCATTTCCCCAAAAGGCAATTCCATACGTAATAATGGAATGAACATAAGCGAAATATACAATTTTTAAATCTTCTGTAGATAAAAGTACTTGAAGAGATCTAATAGCAAAACAAGCAGAGTTTAATTTAGTAATCATTTTATTTATATGTCCCTGCCAAGATAATGTCGAATCTAGTGTCACTCCTAAAAAATCTATACAATGGGTGCTATTTATTTGATTGTTTATATATTTTATTGGAGAACTATCAATTTGACTCATTTTAGTTTTAAAATACATGTAATATGTTTTATTAAAATTCAGTGTCGGTGAATTAGCTTGAAACCAACGCATTATCTTCCCAAAAACAGTATTAAGGTTTTGTTTAAGCTGCATAGAATCAGAAGTGGTTAGTATTATGTTAATATCATCTGCAAATAGGGTAGGTTTTGATATGTCATTTATTACAGCTGGCAAATCATTGATATATAATAAAAAAAACAACGGTCCAAGTATCGATCCTTGAGGAACTCCCAATCTAATCTGTTTCCAGTTTGAGAAATATTTAATAGATTGTTTATCCTTTATTACTACTCTATGATATCTATTATTTAAATATAAAGTAATCAATTTTAAAAATGTTCCTTGTACACCATAGAAATCCAGCTTCGTCAGTAATGTTTCATGATTCACGCTATCAATGCCTTTGTCAGGTCACAAAAAATGCCACCGACCAGCTTTTTATCATTCAGTGCCTGCAATATATTATTAATTAAATTAAATGTAGCTGTTTCAGTAGAAGAATGTTTCCTAAATCCATACTGTTCAGCAGCCAAGATATTATTATGAGAAATGTATGTATGTAGTCTATTAAAAATAACCTTTTCAAAAATTTTGGAAAATGATGTAAGTACAGAAATTGGTCTGTAATTTGTTATTTCAGACTTTTCACCTTTTTTGTATATCGGATGTATTTGTGAATATTTCAATCGTGATGGAAATATGCCTGTAGACAAGGACCTATTACATATATAAATAAGGGGCGATATTATGAAGGGCATACTTAATAGCCTGTAGACAAGGACTATTACATATATAAATAAATAAGGGTGATATTATGAAGGGCATACTCAATTTCAGTATTTTCATTGATATTTTGTCGTAACCATAAGAGTTTTTATTTTTAAGGGATTTGATAATATCTTTTATCTCTTTAGTAGTTACAGGTTTTTGTTTAAAATTTTTAGTGGGTCCTATGGATAATGAAGATAAGTAATGTAAAAACTTATCTTTATTTAGAGTTGTCCCCGATGTTATGTCAGCATTGTTCGGCCGATTTTCCATCATAGTATTACTGTATATGTAATATAATTACACGGCATATGACCATGTTCCCAACACTACCTTAGTAAATATTTAAAAGGGGTTTACTGTACTGGAAGTGATTCACTAATCTTCAACCTGCCAACAAAAGTATCGATGTAAAATTAAGTTTTTATAAAATGTGTAGGAATCGTACTTCAACACAATCACCCTATTGAACAATATGTTCTACATTATTGGCTGAGTCCTGTAAAGGGTTTATGGAATGTAAATAATGTCTATTTGTGTTACATATCTATCACGTTCCTGACTAATAAAAGGAGGAAAACTTGATAACGAGTGGATTATCAATCCCGAAATTCACCACGTTCCCGTGTGGCCTTTATCGTCGTTACAGAGTAGAATTTATTTACATCCCATAGACCCTACACAATGAAATTAGTTTATGTCACGCGATTCTTATTATGTGTTGCCAAATTAATAACAGGCTTCGAAAACTAAGTGGCAATACATTTCTCGTAACCTGCACTGGGCAGTCATTTGTACTTCTGTACATAGACTTTCACTTGAATACGCCATCACCACGGATCACGTACATAGTGGACCAATACGAACCACAGAATACCTTCAACATCAAGGATCACAAAGACTGTTTGCTCACTTTCGTGTCTTACGGGACGCTCATGGTTCATTTTTTCTTTGGATTTGATCGTGGTGTGTTTGGAAAAGTATTGAAGTATTGACTTGTCGGAAATGCTATTGTATTATGTTCGTAATATGCGGGGCGTACCGCTTTCTTAATCGTGTGTACGCAGACGTGGAATGAAGATAAAAGAATAAGCAATAGGCCTAAAATTTCGTATAATGTTCCCGCCGAAGTAATCTTTCAGCGATGGCTTCATGATAGGACAGCCAGCTTCATGTACCATGAACAAGACCCAAGCATCAATTGATTTGATGTCTAGTCAACAGTAGAAATGTAGCCACTAGTGTTTGTGATATGTGATAAAAACCCCAAAATGTTGAATGTGAAAGATGTAGATAATGATGTGCATTGTAAGATGAGTGAAATATGTCGTTTGTGCTTATCAAAGGACGGAGGCATTTTGCCAATATTTGGCGAAGAAGAAAATGGAAATCAAAGTGTTCCGCTTTCATTTAGAATATTGGCTTGTGTTTCAATTGAGGCTAGTATAATATTTTTATGTTTTAAAGCCGACAATAGTGCGGTAACATGTTATTTTGCAATGCATTTGCCAATTTAGCCTTCAAAGTTTTTCTGAGCCATTAATGGAGGCCAATCGTAGAAAATAATTGTATGTGGTTTGTTTGTTTGTTAGGTGTCAGTGAGTGATGTACTCCCAAAACTGATATGCGAGAATTGTTTGTCTCAAGTGAACACATGGCACATGTTCAAGCAGGTATGCGATTCTTCCCAGGCAACACTCAAGGAATGGCTGAACAAATTACAGGGCCAGGCAGAACCAGAAAAGGTTTGGAAATTTTAGGTTATTCTTGTTTTTATATGCAATAGTCTCATCCTAGTGGTTGTTGGGGAAGTAGGATACAATGTAAACTGAAACATCAGTTGCCTGCACATTTCTTTACATATGTCATGAAGTATTTCCTGTGATGAAACATACCATTGTTTAAACATTTGTTTCCTATTGTGCTGTTTAAGTATGAGGAGTGATCATTTTGTTGTGAAAAATTAAGTTCAAATAGTGTAGCACTTGGAAGTATATTTTGACTCCATCATTGTTTTACTATTACATTCAGACAGTTTGGAGTATGAAGGTATTGTAATAACTTTAGGAGACATATCCTGTCGTGATGAAGATACACAAAGTAAAGGGATCTCAACTGTATATATACCAACATGAACAATGGTTTAATGTAATGCACGTGATAACTTTCATTTGGTACTCTAATTCTGCCTGATGATGGCTTTTCGTACTTAAGCTGAAACATGTTGCATTAAAGTTGTATAATAATGTAACATGAAACTTAGTTGTGATTAGTGGCCCTCGCCCCTTTACTTTGAGTTACTGTAATACCAGTACTGATTTTCATTAACCTCAGAGCATGAAAAGGGACTGTACTGAGATGAGTGTTTTTTTTTAATAGTGGAAAAAGCAGTACTGTATAGATGTGCATTTCTTGTGAAATCATGGAACTGATGTATTTCAATAATTTATTGAAATATTGTAATTTTTTAATGTAGGCACTGTCCTCCATATTTTGACACCTTGCATTGCACTGTGATATTAACATTTTATTAACCGTTACAGTTTATGTTATCTTATACTTCATTTTTGTAGCACATTGAGAAAATTTGATTGTTGTTCGTTGCAAGGAGCAGATTTTATACACTTTACATGATGAATTGAAGCCTATACGTAGTTTCAGGATCGGAGCCATTTGTTTGTGGACCTTTACCGGTAGTGAAAGCATTAATTCAGAGCAGTAAGAGAGGCTTGGTGTATTTCATATAAGTACCTAACTCATTCCATGGAGCAGCATTATTGAGAAGCTGGTAGTCGCTCAGCTAACCCTATCATATACCAGAAGAACGGAGTCTTCATCCGAAACATGATTAAAACCTCAAGACTCACAAATGTAGTTCAACTTAGAATTTTGATTTGTTCCAGTTTTGTTTGCCATGCGAGCATTAAGCGCCTTGTTACAGGTGTTTTAAAATTGTCCCTTTCTGTTATTATTGTGTTCAGCCAGTCACCATACATGGAGTTGCTGTTTGGTTTAATGCAGATGCTTGCTGTCTCGCAAATATGTGACGTGGATGTAGTTCTGTAAGTTCCTGTGTTATTGTGAGAGGCCTCAAAAGTGCCTTGAAAAATTGGTAATATTAGCACTATCATGAAGAATTAAGAGAATAAATAAATGTGTAAGTAAATAAGTAAATAAATAATGAATGAATAAATAAACAGACCAATCAATAAACAAGTGAACATGTAGCACTATCATGAAGAATTAAGAGAATAAATAAATAAATAAACAGACCAATCAATAAACAAGTGAACATGTAGCACTATCATGAAGAATTAAGAGAATAAATAAATAAATAAATAAACAGACCAATCAATAAACAAGTGAACATGTAGCACTATCATGAAGAATTAAGAGAATAAATAAATAAACAGACCAATCAATAAACAAGTGAACATGTAGCACTATCATGAAGAATTAAGAGAATAAATAAATAAACAGACCAATCAATAAACAAGTGAACATGTAGCACTATCATGAAGAATTAAGAGAATAAATAAATAAACAGACCAATCAATAAACAAGTGAACATGTAGCACTATCATGAAGAATTAAGAGAATAAATAAATAAACAGACCAATCAATAAACAAGTGAACATGTAGCACTATCATGAAGAATTAAGAGAATAAATAAATAAACAGACCAATCAATAAACAAGTGAACATGTAGCACTATCATGAAGAATTAAGAGAATAAATAAATAAACAGACCAATCAATAAACAAGTGAACATGTAGCACTATCATGAAGAATTAAGAAAATAAAATAAATAATAATAAACAGACCAAATAATAAACACATCAGTGAACATGCAGCACTATCATGAAGAATTAAGAGAATAAATAAATAAATAAACAGACCAATCAATAAACAAGTGAACATGTAGCACTATCATGAAGAATTAAGAGAATAAATAAATAAACAGACCAATCAATAAACAAGTGAACATGTAGCACTATCATGAAGAATTAAGAGAATAAATAAATAAATAAACAGACCAATCAATAAACAAGTGAACATGTAGCACTATCATGAAGAAATAAAGAGAATAAATAAATAAATAATACAGACCAATCAATAAAAACAGTGAACATGTAGCACTATCATGAAGAATTAAGAGAACAAATAAATGTGTAAGTAAATAAGTAATAAATAATGAATGAATAAATAAACAGACCAATCAATAAACAAGTGAACATGTAGCACTATCATGAAGAATTAAGAGAATAAATAAATAAACAGACCAATCAATAAACAAGTGAACATGTAGCACTATCATGAAGAATTAAGAGAATAAATAAATAAACAGACCAATCAATAAACAAGTGAACATGTAGCACTATCATGAAGAATTAAGAGAATAAATAAATAAACAGACCAATCAATAAACAAGTGAACATGTAGCACTATCATGAAGAATTAAGAGAATAAATAAATAAACAGACCAATCAATAAACAAGTGAACATGTAGCACTATCATGAAGAATTAAGAGAATAAATAAATAAGTAAATAAATAAATAATTAATGAGTGAATAAATAAATAAATAAACAGACCAATCAATCAAGTAAGGTCCTGTGTTATTGTGAGAGGCCTCAAAAATGCCTTGAAAAATTGGTAATATTAGCACTATCATGAAGAATTAAGAGAACAAATAAATAAATAATGAGTGAATAAATAAATAAATAAACAGACAAATCAATCAATAAACAAGTGAACATGCATGCAGATTATTAGTGCTTTCCCAGTGTACTTTTGTGAAGTGTGAAGTTAAAAACGCTGCATTGTTGCAGTTTTTGTAAAGTGTGAAGTTATAAACATTGCATTGGTGCAGTTTTTGTAAAGTGTGAAGTTACAAACACTGTATTGTTGCAGTTTTTGTAAAGTGTGAAGTTACAAACACTGTATTGTTGCAGTTTTTGTAAAGTGTGAAGTTACAAACGCTGCATTGTTGCAGTTTTTGTAAAGTGTGAAGTTATAAACATTGCATTGGTGCAGTTTTTGTAAAGTGTGAAGTTACAAACACTGTATTGTTGCAGTTTTTGTAAAGTGTGAAGTTACAAATGCTGCATTGTTGCAGTTTTTGTAAAGTGTGAAGTTACAAACACTGTATTGTTGCAGTTTTTGTAAAGTGTGAAGTTACAAACATTGCATTGTTGCAGTTTCATAAATATTCTGAGAAATTTACACGAAGAGCTAAGCAAGCGGAAAGTTTCTATAATGACATTGATATTACGTCTTGATAATGGTGTTGGGTGCAAATTGTACGTTTGTAGAGCCAAAATGTGTCTGATTGTATCAGACTGTGTTTCTGTTCTATTCCTTCACAGGCAGTACATTCAATTGCAGATTTTATTTCAGAATGAAGGCCGTTAATTAAAACAGGGACACATACATCTTTATCATCTCCTAATACAATATGTTTTTGGGTTTTGTTGAATAATATCTTTGTTCCCGGAGAGTTTTGTGATGGAATCTAATAGCGTGATATATATATATATGTATCTCCATTACTTTTGAAATGTTGAATATGAACAGACTGTTCAATTTTCTTAACTGAAACATATTTTTTCCCATAGACTGTGGAAGTGAAGCAGGAACCACCTGATGGCGATGACATGATAGAAATACACGATGATGGCGTTGATTCAAGGGACAATTCTGTAAGTATTTTGAAGTTACAGAATCATAACCTCGATGATTTTACCATAAATTTAAAATTGTGAGAAACTACATGCATTGTCACCATTAACGTCTGTATTGAAGGACATTAGAAGTCTTGTTGTGAAATGTACCTCATCCTCTTACATTGTTTCTGCTTTTGTGTGGGCTGTACCAAGACGCTATCTACATAGATCTTCCCCAAGCTCCTCGTCAGTATCGTCCCATGTTTTCATTCTGTGTGACATTTCTTACCCATGTATCATCTCAATCTTGGTTTTCCTCTCAGATATTTTTATTTTAGAGCCATGTTTACAGCCCTCTTTGGGATTCTGTTTTCATCCATTCTTAAAAAGTGTGCCCATACCATCCTGCTAGGTTGTTTATTGAGTTATTTTGCAAGGTATTTGTCTTTAAATTTTGACTCTTTTATTTCGTATCCCAGTTCTTTTAGTTTTTAGGTGCATTTGTATAGTCACGAAAAGCACCTGTTTGCGTGTATCAGCGTGGCTCCCACTGTATGGGTTCCCGTAAAATTTGATATTGGGAACTTTTATGAAAATCTGTTGAGAAAACCCAAATTTGGTTAAAACAGGACAAAAATATTGGGCACATTACATGGAGAGTGAAGTTGTTTTATTGTTGCTGGCGATATTAAATCACCATAAAAGAGCTAGCTTTGAGTGAAATGGTATCAGGCTGTTAGGATAGTCAAGGAGGTAGAAACATTGCGTGAAATGGTATCAGGCTGTTAGGATAGTCAAGGAGGTAGAAACATTGCGTGAAATGGTATCAGGCTGTTAGGATAGTCAAGGAGGTAGAAACATTGAGTGAATGGTATCAGGCTGTTAGGATAGTCAAGGAGGTAGAAACATTGCGTGAAATGGTATCAGGCTGTTAGGATAGTCAAGGAGGTAGAAACATTGCGTGAAATGGTATCAGGCTGTTAGGATAGTCATGGAGGTAGAAACATTGCGTGAAATGGTATCAGGCTGTTAGGATAGTCAAGGAGGTAGAAACATTGCGTAAAATGGTAAGGGCTGTTAGGATAGTCAAGGAGGTAGAAACATTGCGTGAAATGGTATCAGGCTGTTAGGATAGTCAAGGAGGTAGAAACATTGCGTGAAATGGTATCAGGCTGTTAGGATAGTCAAGGAGGTAGAAACATTGCGTGCATACATCACAATGTTAGGTGTTATATACATTGCCTGTCTTGTTACAAAGTTACACCCAGCTACTGTTAGTTTGTTCTTACTTGACTTTGTCCATGTCATGTTTCCGCTCAGCATGTTCCTATGAACATACAGTGACTACTGACTACTACTATTGTCTACAGCATTCCCCATTTCCGGAGTATATCTGTTATTAACTTAGTGAACTGTTCCTGCATATTTTATTCTTTTTGTAATTTGCGTTGCCGCTATTTTACTTGCTAAGTACTTTTAAGGTGTCTGCTCACTTTATTTCATTATTATTGCATTTTATCTTTTCCATGTATCCTGTCCTCTGTCCTGTAATCATGCATTCATCCACACGGACGTTTAACTCAAAATCTTCCCATTAACTTTTAACCACCGTGCGTCCTTATATATAGATGGGGCGTACCGCTACCCTGCAGATACTGCATTTTATATATTTAGTCAACAAATATATATTTACTGAATTTTTTGACACATGCTGCACAATGTCGGGTTTTTTTCCTCCACAAAGGTAAAGGTAAAGGTCACCGTAGAACAGGCCATGAAGGCCCAGAGAGGGAGTAGAGGTACAGCTCTACTCTTTCGTTAACCTCGGCGCTAGATGGGGGTGGGTGGTCAACGTCACGCCTCGGCCGCTTTACCTCCAGGAGTGACCCGGTACCCATTGTACAGGAGGCTGGGTAGGCCCCAGGGCCAGTCTGGATGGGTGTTGAAAATCTCGTCCCCGCTGGGATTCGATCCCCAGACCATCCAGCCCATAGCGAGTCACGATACCGACTACGCTATCCTGGCCCATCCTCCACAAAATGCTGTGTATTTAATAATGTTGTCTTGTTTGGTTTATAAAATATTCACATTTTACATAAAGGGGCACCAAAATTTAAACGTCCAAATCCGTTGCCAAAAGGTTAATTGTAGGCTGGTCCATGTCCTAATGGGGATGCGAAGGGAACTGTAAGGTTTTACTTTCCTGTGTATTGCCTTTTACAGTTCTTGTGTGTTCTCTATACTGTTCTGCATTCACTCCTGGAGTTACAGAAAAAGTGCTTCAGGCAGCAACCTAAGACAGTGAAATTCAAATTCCATCTGACTGTTACATTCTCTCCTGTGACCCCAGAAATATTTGCTTCAACAGGAAATGCTGTTGTTGTATCTGATGCTACTGGTGTGACGGTTTGTCCTTGCTGGCCTTGGTCATTCCCAGAACTAGTAGAGCCACCCAAGTGTTGGCAAATCCACCAACCTTGGGAACATTTCAGAGACAAACCAACTAAGCAGTACTCATTTGATTTATCCCCTGACATGGATGATAAAAGGAAGGGATCCTGCCTTGACCCAAAGTCACCATAGACACCTCACATTTCACAGCAAGGTCTCGGCTTGAACAAGAACTGGAGGCTTGAATAAGCCCACCTAGATGTGCTTCACACCAATTATTGACATCTCTGAATGTGACATCACATACAGTAGGTATTCTTTTGCCAGCAGCTGTTTGTGCAGAACACACCTTTGTCATTTGCCTGCTGCATCGCTCCTAAGTACTGGTAAAGAGCTCTTGTCACCATAGTAGCTGTTGCCTGATGTTTTACCAATTGTATCGGGAAACGTGTGAACCGCAGATAAGAATAAGCAGTGTTACCAACCCAGTATTATAATGACTCACTTTAATTAGCATCAAAGTACAGCTGAGTTATGAAGATTATGCAGAACTGTTTTCTTGACGGGTTAAATTCTGGCGTTCTCTCCTGCTGTTAACAATTCTTAAATTTTATTACGTTATGAATACGGCAACAAATAGTATGGAATATGCACTAATTCTTTGCCGCAACAGGCCTGGATATTTAGTCTGTCATTTAAAATATGCCATATACAGACTGGTGCAGAAGTCATTTGGCACTAGACACTTGTTCTGCGTCGAATGTGTAGTGACTTTACGCCACTCTGTATAACCTTGTCTTGTCCCATTATGACCCCAAACTCAAATCACTTGTACATTTTTCTTTGCTTTGCCCTACTTAGCCCTTTGTTTAAAACATCATATGTCAGCTTCTCTCTTGGCTTTTATTTTGGACAACTTAATTGCATTGTAAAAGCTATTGTGATAATGTAATGGTGAATGTATGCATCTTGTGCTATGGAACGCTGGACTGTAAGCAAGCTTCTGTGTCTGTATTGCAGGTTCTGTTGGACATAAAACAGGAAGACATAGAAGTTTGTGATGTTGATGATGAGGAAGGACATGAAGACCTAAATGTTGAAGTGTTGCATGATCCGTTAAGTTTGACAGCTGCCGATTCTGCCAG
Source organism: Reticulitermes speratus (assembly GCA_021186555.1). NCBI lineage: Eukaryota > Metazoa > Arthropoda > Insecta > Blattodea > Rhinotermitidae > Reticulitermes > Reticulitermes speratus. The sequence goes on from JAJKFL010000002.1 coordinate 2,728,953, forward strand.
GGTAGTGGCAGTCAAACCTGTGAAGAGTGAACCTATTGATGCGGAACTACTATTAGAAGAACATTTAGGTACAGAGACTTTGAAAGAAAATGACAAAGTGGGCCCTTTTGATTCCAGTGTCCTGTGTTTTGATGGAAAAAATGATACGGACGTTGAAGAAGGGAAAGTAATTAAAGTGGAGTCTGGCAATCAAAAGAAGAAACAAAAAAAGAGGAAACCGTTAACACTTCGCAAAAGGAGCTTGTTGTCCACAGCATCAGAAATCAGTCAGGCTGAGAACACTGTCCTCTCAGGTCCAAAACAGCGGTATTTTTGTTTTCCTGCAGCTGATGGAAAACAGCATTATTATTGTATTCCCTGTGGGAAGTCATTTCCATATAGGTCATATTACTTGAGACATGAGAAAGTTCATCGTAAAACTCGTCACGTTTGTGGTTATTGTGACAGACAGTTTTCATGTAAGTCAAATCTAGATAGGCATGTTAGGTTGCATACTGGACAGAAACCCTATACCTGTCAAGATTGTTGTGAATGTTTCCAGAACAGGTCTGAGTACACAAAACATAGGAACACGTGTAGCGCGGTCACTGCCAAGTCAGAACCTCCAAAACCTGAAGTGAGTTTGCCTGCGACAGCAGATTCTAAGAGCGGGGACTCATTCCCCTGCTATATCTGTAGACAGACATTTGACACTATTCATAAACTACAAATGCATAGAAGAAGCCATCAAGATTACATTTGTCGTAGATGTGGTAAATCCTTTAATGGCGGAATTGCCCTTAGTAATCATCTGAGAACACACAATTTTGACGGTTTCAAACGGTATTCATGCAAGATATGTAAGAAAACATTTAGCAATGTTACATCACTGGTGAGTCACAAGAGATTCCATACAATGAGAGAAAATGCTTCTGCTGCTGTAGCAGGGATTAAAGCCAGTAGGAAGCCGAATACTTCAGTGTCACCATCAGCACCAAAAGATGTGAATGTGAGCCATAATAATGGCTATAATTGTTCAGTTTGTAAAAAATGGGTCAAAACTCAGTCTGTTCTCAGAAGACATATGATAAGTCACACAAAACTTAAACTGTTCTCCTGCGTAATCTGCAATATGTCAATGGGATATGCCTCGTCTTTACACAAACACATGCGGTTGGCTCATGACGTGGTGATGAGCTACAGGGATATTCACGCCATGTTCAATGTGCCAGCACTCGAAGAACAAGAAGCATTGTGCATGGTAGAGCAAGGTAAGTCGTCTGTTGAGAAGAATAGGAAACCAACAGCTGAGAAGGATGAAACATCTGACATTGATGATCTAGATGATGACTTCATTGGCACAGAGTCTGCAGCTGAGTATGCCTACACATGCACCATCTGTTTGAAGAGATTCTCAAACAAAAGACTGCTTGAGAACCATACAAAGATCATCCATATGGGTGGAAGAGCATATAAATGTAACACTTGTTCCAAGCTGTTTGCGTACAAACACTTGCTAATAAAGCATGCCAAAATCCATTCAGGTGAAGACCCTGAATTTACCTGCACTGTGTGTTCAAGAACATTCCCAGATTTGAAGACGTTGAACAACCATAAGGGTGTTCACACGCGATCGAAATATTATACGTGTCCTATCTGTTCAAAATCTTTCAATGGTTTAAAGAATTGGGAGCAGCATCAGAAACTTCATAATTCAGCCGTAAGGTACAGATGCAAGTTGTGTGGGAAAACGTTTTTGTCAAAAGCGGATTTAATTGAGCATAAAAAAATGCACATTAAGCTCAAGATATATACGTGCGGTGTGTGCAAAAACTCGTACAACAGTAGTTCTACACTAAACAGACATAAGCAGAGGAAGCATGGAGGGGCCTTGGGAATGATCCAGTACGCTGAAGATTCCGAGTATGACGTGGACGAAGAGGACCAATGTTTCATTTGTAACGTCTGTGGTAAGACTTTTGGTGATTCACTATCACTGGGCAAGCATAAACTGATCCATGTGAAGAGAGACTTTGGTAAGATGGAGGAAATGTCAGGTACTTCAGCAGCAGAGAACTCTGGAATTATTGGATCTGGAAATCCACTTTGGAAATTTCCTTGTCTTTTATGTCACAGGGACTTCCCTGATCAGACTTCGTTAAGTAAGCATAAAGGCTGGCATTCTAGGAAACCTTTGGGGCCACAGCATATACTGCCATATAAAGGAAAGAAGGTTTATGTATGTGGGTACTGCAACAGATCGTTTGCTAATAGTGGGTCACTAACCAAACACAGGAAATTAAATTGTCCTCCTAAAAGAAACTACCTGAAGGATCTAGTACCCACGGCGCTGATCGCAGGCAAGTCTATATTTCCAGCAAAAGCAGCACTGAACTCGGTGAAATTGACAACACAAGTAAGGCAGACCATTCTTTCAGGGAAATCAAAACATTCTTCATTTGCAGATGCTCCAAAAATTGAGAGACCGAAGCATTTCCCATGTCTCATGTGTGAGAGAACTTTCAGCAGTAAGAAGGCATTGATAAGACACAAAGGGTGGCATACAAGATGTCACACCTCTCAAAAGGAACAGCCACCACCGGCCGATAGTCCACCTGGAAAGACAGATAAGAATGTGGTCGAGGAACGGCCGTTATCGAAATGCCGCACTTGTAACGTGTGTTTCAAAGTTTACAGTTCTTCTTCAACTTTGAGCAGACACAAACGATTACATAAAAGGAAAATTCTTGCAAGTATCAAGAGTGTCAGAACTCCACTTCCTGTTGCAACTGACAGTAACGAAGAGGCAGGTCACGAAGGTCTTCATGTCTGTAAGTATTGCAGGAAGGCGTTCCGAATACGGAAACACCTAATAGATCACGAGCGCGTCCACACAGGAGAGCGACCTTTCTCGTGCAACCAGTGTCCGTTGTCTTTTTCAAGAAGGGCCATCTTGTGGCGTCACAAAAAGACTCACTTAGGCTTTCGTCCATATTCCTGTGCTCTTTGCTCTAGATCGTTCCTCATGAACTTTCAACTCACTCGACATATTGCCGAAAAACACATGCCACCTAAGGACGTATATGCTTGTCATAGATGTGACAAAACATATCGTACAATGCTGGCGTTAAGAAAACATGAACAGTTGGTGCATGAAGCATATGTAGCAACTTAAGTATTTTTGTCATGATGTTTAAAAGTACCTCTTTAGATATGTGTATATCATTAGGAAATTGTTGTACTAATTATTTCCTATGAATGTTTCTGTAACAGCTTAGCTGGAAGGGTTTCTTTTGATCGTACGATCATATATTCTACGATTGGTGTGTTAGAGAGAGAAAGATATATTTTACTACTTTTAATTTTTTTTAATTTCATAGTTTTCCTTTTTTTTTAGTGTGATTCAGCATTTATAGGTCTATGACCAAGAATTCCCTTTTTTGTGGTATTTGTACTGTATAGTGAAATTTGAATTGATTGCTGTGAATGATTTTGGACGTCATCAGAAACAAGATTTATGGAGGACTGCCACGTTTCCTGCCGCTAAACATATTCATTTCATTCATATTGCTGATTAAAAAAATAAAACTTTTTAACTCCGGGATATTCTATCCTACTTTGTAATTCCTCACGCTTCTTGTATGTCTCATCGTCAACATGTGTCTGCTTAGCAGCATTAATTACGAGCAACATTACGACATGCTGGCATTCAATGGCTGTGCCAGACTGAGATCACTTTCTGAGTCACTCCGGTTCAGCGTGCCCGTTGAATTGCTTCTCATCATCCTGGAATTGTTAGTCAGGCTTGATGTACTAGCTTTCAGCCCATGGCACGCTGAACCGGAGTGACTCGGAAGGTTATCTCATTCTGGCACAGCCATTGAATGCCACAGCGGCATCAAGAGTGAATCGCTTGGTGCGGCCCACCATCAGTTCCCAGATCAAAGTGACAAGTTTAGGTGGCAGCAAGAACGTGACCAACCAAAATGCCAGACGAACAGGTCTGACTGCTGCTTACTCTTCAGCTAGAAAAAGCCTATCATCTCGATTTCACGTGCGAGCTGACCAGGGTGGACTCTTATCGTCTCCAGCACCTCGTAATGGTTGCAGTCATTAATGCTGCTAAGCAGACAAGTGTTGACGATGAGACATCCAAGAAGCGTGAGGAAATTGTAAAGTAGGATAGAAGAAAAACGTAGGAAATTACAGAGTGATGTTTACTGCTCAAACCTGAAGAGCAGCCAGAGCATCGCTGATTTAATCCGGGATATTTTGTTGTGATACTTTTTAATGAACGTGAACTACAGGACTTGGTTCTTTGGTGGGCACGTATACTTGGTCTGCGTATTTAAACGTTTCATCAAGAAGGAACGGTTCGTTAATAAGAAGATGTCATATACGAATTTTCAGATGTGGATTGATTAATTTAATTGTGACTTGTGTATCCGTCTTACTGTAGAAGCAGGGAAAAATAATGGTGTGTTGGTTTGCAATACGCAGTGAATGGAGAGAAACATTTACATGAAAATACTTTTTTTGTCTCCCCTTTAAGAACTCACAGTTAAATTTCTTCTGGTCTTAAATCTCTCTCTCTTTTTTTTTTTTTTTTTTTTTTTTTTAAAAGAGCTTCATAATTTTCATAATCAGTTGGACACTCTTTGGATACGTGTTCAGTCTGCGTTTTATCACATTTGTGACGACGACATTTTTTTTGTAATTTTTAAAGTCTTGGAACGGACTATAATAGATTTTATGGACTTTGGAGGATACTGAAAATAAGGTGGAATTTTGTGGGGTGGTGATGTGTTGTGTTTAATACAGTAGTGAGCTTGAACTTACCATTGTGTCAGAGATGAATGAATATGATAGCCATATTCCTTGCCCCCATCGAAACTTAGAATTTAGTTAAAATATTGGATAGCATGCACTGTTTGTAATTGGAAAGTGATTGAGTTCATTTAACGAAATAAAATAATCTATTGTTCATATTCTGAGACTTATTTTCAGCGTGTTTTTAGATGCACTTTTTTTTTCAGTACATGCAATTTACATTTGTCTGTTTTAAACATATTGCGCAGTTTTGCGGCTTGCTCGTCGTACATCGCATTTTCAAGGATCCAGTACGATGCCTATAATCTGTGTACCGTGTACGGTGGTCATGAATTTCGTACACCATTCCACCCTCCAGTTTCACCTGTTGTAAAGAAGTATTAGAGTGGAACACAAAAGCGTGTGACATATTCATTCTGCAGTCTGTCTTACGACAGGTCTGTAGTCTCTTCCAAAGCGAGTTCTCCACACGGTGTGATCTAGTGCTTCCTCTTTAAATTTCCAGTATCTTCTCTTTTCCTTAAGGTCATCCACTAGGTGCTTACATCTTCTCCCTCGTCTTCCCGTCATTTCTATCCTACCTTCTACCTTTCCTTCAATCACGTGGTGTGACATAAATGGAGCAATATTTTGACGTTTGTGCCAGTAACTGCGCAGTCATCATCTCTTGTCTTTACAGAAGACGCTCCGTAACCTCTCGTCGTACAAGCAGTCAGTTTTGAGTGTCCAGCTATACGAAGTGCGCAGATGAATAACTGTTTTAGAATTCATGAACCGGTCTTTTTCTTGTATGAGCCCTTCCCCGCTGCAAACCGAGTTGTTCCCGGTGCCTCATCCCAGCCATCGTTGGTTCCCAGATCTCAAATGCACAGAATGTTGCAGCATCACGTCGCAGCTCGTTCTTGTAGCTTTGTGGTGGAGTTCGCTGATACGGCTGTTAATTTTGCATTTATTAAATCTTAATGAATTTTTGTGTTTGATATAATAAGTACGGTACCTGATGTTTGTGCATTTTCTCTGTAACTGTAAATATGTTACTGTTTATGCGTAGGTTAATGACTTAAGAATATTATTTAAATATAGTACTTTGACCATTACTGTCAATATTTTTTTTATACCTCGGTACCATGTTGAGGTGAATATCGTATGTCTGGAGAGACATTTTTGACCTCTGGAACAAATTAAAATTTTGTAACGTGTGAAGTAATGGGAAATCAATTTTAATTTCATGTTATGTAAATGTGGATTCTGATATCACAAATATTTTGTACATAACAAACTGCATTATGCATTAGCTCTATGTATTTGCTTAGCTAATCAGTATACCTGTATTTACATGCATATATATATATATGGCAAATGAAAGTTGCCAGTCTTGTACCTATTAATGTGACAGACCCCCTATAATAAACATAAATCTGACATATCTAGAGACTGATGGCCGATTAATATTGGGCAGAACAATGTTGTGAATATTGGCAGCACTGCGACAAAGTTAAGGTATTTTAAGTACAACTGTATGCAATCGAACTGAAAACACTACATTCTTAGCTTGAATCAGCACCACAAAACGTTCCAGTTGAGTGTCATTCAAATCCTGGTAAACTCCTGATGTTCCATTTATATCTATTTAGGTGTTGGTTTTCCTGTCCACCCCCAAGTAGAGTGGTATTTGTGGGATAAATAAGCCTGCCTTGTGCAGCTTTGGTGGGGGTTGGGGGAGGTTCAGGTCAATTGTCATGTTCAATGAAGATCGCATAACATTTTGTGATTTTTTTAAAACAGAAAGCCTCTTGGCCTGAAAAAGATCAGTACACAATAGAGTAATATGTGAGGCCTGTGTGGTACACTCTGTATGTGAAAGTGTCCATTGCATGAACTGGCCAAATGGCTGACGATGCAGTACAGTGAAATGGCCCTTTCTCTTGGCCGTTTCACGAATTAGGCCGAAATTTGGCCACTTCGTAATGTGGACAACGTACGAATGTGAGCTCGGTTGCGAGATTAATCGATTTATGTGGTTACATCATGGGTATACTGCTTTGTGATAGGACGTTGTGGCAACCGTGTTTAAGGTGTTAATGTGTATGAGTTCATATATTTATTGTGAAGACAAACAGACATACTGAGGTGGTAAGTAGGTTTCTTCTGACTTTGTTATTTTCACCGTACATTTTTATTGTACATAGTCTTATTACGACAAATGTACAATTTATTATCTTCTATTTAATACATATAATATATAATAACCATGGGCCCGGGCCTCCTCTTGCCTCCTCTTTTCGAGGTTACTAAGTTATGCGCATTCGTGGCAGCTGGTGACTGGTCAACTGGCCGCGCATAGTGTTCTATCGATCCTGATGTGTCGGCTAGAGCCATCTGGCAGGCAGTCAGGAGACTTGGGTGAGAAATGGAGGCAATTTGGCTTACGCAACATTTTTATTCATGCCCGTAAGGTTCTTTTACATGTCGTAGATTTACGACATGGGACCGACGGCTTTACTTCCGTAGGAAGTGGTGCTACGGATTTTTATCACCCTTAAAAATCCATCGACCTCGGCCGGGATTTTTTTTTTTTTTACTAATTCCTGGGTTTTCCCCTTTGATCCATTTTTGTTCTGTATTAGTCCTTTTTCGTCCTTTCATGTCACTTACGGTCCACAACCGTCTTTTTACAACACAACACAAACATCCATGCCCCCGGTGGGATTCGAACCCACGATCCTAGTAAGCGAGCGGCCGAAGACCCAAGCCTTAGACCGCACGGCCACTGGGATCGGCTTGAAAAGTTGTCACACTGACCACTAATGTGCCACTCGTTTCAGCCATTTTTAATTTGAACCCTAATCGAACCCGCGAACCTTGGGTCCAGTGGCGAGCACGCTAACCACTAGTCCACCGATGTCGACCTATTTAATACATGCTTATGTCAATTTATTGACATAAGCATGTATTAAATAGGAGATAATAAATTTTACATTTGTCGGAATAAGACTATGTACTAATATAGGTTTCTTCTACTTCACTGTTGCTGAAAGTTTGTTGTTCATGGTCTGACTTTGAGGTTTTCTTGCTTTAAAATGTTTGTTTCAATAAGACGCACTTATTTGTTTCGACTAACCACTAAATGATCAGCTTCACAGCGCAGACTTCTGCTTCAGAAACAATTACTTCCTCAGCTAGTCGAGAAATTCAGCGCATTGTATGGAACCCGAGAGTTCATTACCGTCTTGACAAAAGCCTGCCACTTGACCGTATCCTGACCAAGGTCAATCCAGTCCACGCCGTCACATCCTGTTTCTTTGAGATTCGCTTTGAGATCCATCTACTCCCAGGTCTTGCAAGCGATTTCTTTGCTTCAGGTTTTCCTACCAAAGCTCTGTATGTAGGCCTATTTCACTTCTCCCCGATACGTGCTACATGCCCTGCGCTTCCCATCCTCTTTGGTTTGATCACCCCAGTAATATTTTGATTTCAGACTTCCACCGCGATGTTGATGAAAATCTGCGGTCTTCTGGGGTGTTACACGACGCCGCGTAATGTCCCAGAAGACCGCAGTAATATTTGGCGAGGAGTGCAGATCGTGAAGCTGCTCAGTATGCAGTTTTCTGCCGTCTCACATCAGTTCTTCCCAAATGTCTTCTCCAGTCCTCTTCTCGAACACCCCAGCCTGTATTTCACACTGTTGCCACCGTGCATCTTCGTCATATTAAATTAAGTTATAAACCAATCGATGCACACTAAAACCACTCTTTAAGTAGCTTTATTATAAAATTGTTAAAATTGTACCCCTACACGTGTTTCGATCCTAGGATCATCGTCAGGGGGTTTCTTGTTAAAAGCTACAGTCACTTCAACACATGATTTAAAATATTCTATCTGCACTTTGAAACATAAGATAAAATCTTGTAAAAAGATTCGCTAAAAGTTGTAAAATTATAAAAGCACTGTAGATGGTAGAATTGTGGAACTGCTGGCGTGTGGATTAAAAGCTGTAAAATAAACGATTTTGTAAGTAATATAGAATTTGTAAATATATTGGTTGCTAACATTAATCATTATTGATTTTCTATTTAAACACGTGTAGGGGTACAATTTTAACAATTTTATAATAAAGCTACTTAAAGAGTGGTTTTAGTGTGCATCGGTTGGTTTATAACTTAACCCCAGCCTGTGTTCTATCCTTAGTTAAAGTCCAAATTTCACATCATGTTAACCAGCAGTCGCACTCCGACGTTAATAGACGTAACTTTCCATTGACTTGTAGAATTAAACGTTGTAAAGACTAACAAAGTTAGTACGGGAGCCGGGATAGCAGTCGATATCCTGAAGAGGCTACTGGCTCGACTGAGGAGGTTCGAATCCCGGCAAGGGAAAGAGACTTTGTGTTCTCCAAAACGTCCACACAGGCTACGGAGACTACCCAGTATCGTATTCAATGGGTTCCGGGTGCTTCTTTCGAGGGATAAGGCGGCTGGGCCGTGAAGTTGACCACTTCCATTTATTGCCGAGTTTAAGAATTTGTGGAGCTTACCTTCGCTTAACTTGTATGGCTTTGGCAGCGACGAATGCAACCATTCGCAACACGTGGTACTAAGCGCGTGTCGCAGAATTTTGAAATAACCGCAAGATGTGTCAGCAATTGTATTTCAACTTTTTGCCAAGCTTAAACGGTTTTCTTGATGAAGGTTGGACATGGAGCAAATCCCCAAGAGTATTCTCTTCTTTCTCTTGGCGTAATACGTCATCATAACTTGGGACGTTGTGTTCTCCGATAAGAAAGTACTTGAATGTCATTGGCTTCAAGCGCAAAGTCCTGAAATAAAGTTATTGCTTCACAGTATTTATTTTTGTGCTGAGGGGATTTTAATTTGACATCGTAATGGCAGATACATGCTGATTGATATAGACGTTAGCAGAAATCTTACAGTCGTTAGAGGGGGAACTTGTTAATCCACATCAACACAGAGATACCGTCGTAAATGCGGCTGTTTCTGATTGGTTAGTGTACTTGGACTTCGTGTTACAGCTAATAGTTTGTTGAAATGAAAGGCGATGATGAATCATGATGGGAAAAACATCGCAGAACGCATTTGTGTTGTCAGGGCGATTTGTAGTAAAGGTTATGATGGTAAAGTGACGAACCCCTAGGAAGCACGGGTACTAGAATACCCCTAGTATTTGCGTTTTGGAATTAAGCGTTTTGTGGTGCGTTTCAGCTTACCGCATTATTTCGCTCACATACGGGCTAAGATAAATATAGAATTGGAAAGCTGTTCTTTGTGTATCTAAATCAAGTCACTATAAAGTAATGCCCATTCATACATTCATTCATTCCGCAGTCTGTCTTACGACAGGTCCGTAGCCTCTTCCAAAGCGAGTTCTCCACACATTGCGATCTAGTGCTTCCTCTTTCAATTTCCAGTACCTTCTCTTTTCCTTAAGGTCATCCAGCAGCTGCGTACGTCTTCTCCCTCGCCTTCCCGCCATTTCTATCCTTCCTTCTAACTTTCCTTCAATCACATGTTTCAGAAGGCAGTTTCTACGCAAGATGTGACCAATCCAGTTAGCCTTTCTTCTTTTTATTGTATGTACGATATTCCTCTCCTCCTTCACTCTGTGTAATACTTCTTCATTTCTCACACGATCGGTCCAACTGATCTTCTCCAGCACCACATTTCAAAACTTTCCAGATACTTCTGATCTACTTTCCGAAGTGTCCACGTTTCAGCATCCAACATAGCTACTCTGTCCGGATATTAATAAACGAATTAAAAAAAAAAATCAGCAAAAATTTTAATTTATTATTGCAGTAAAATTTAACATTGTATGACATTCCACGGAAAATATCCGAAAAAGGACTGACCTATCACATTAGACGTGACGTGACATTTCGATACACCAAACACACTCACATACTCACACCCAGTAAGCCAGTATGCTGTATGGAAATCGTAAGGAAGACTTTGGAAGGCAAAACCATAAACCGTCCGCACCGTAGGTCAGGTGCTTAGTCTTCGGAGCCTTGGGTTCAGTTCGCGGCTTTCCGTGTGATATTTGTGGTAAGCATACAGGCAATGACATGTCGTAGATTTACGGCATGTAAAAGAACCTTACGGGCATGAATAGAACTAGTAATGCTAGTAAGCAAAATTCACCGGCCATTTCTCACCCAAGTCTCCTGACTGACTGCCAGATGGCTCTGGCAGTCACATCAGGATTGAGTAGAACAGCGCGGCCAGTAGGCTGGTCACTCACTGCCACAAATGCGCAGACCACGTAACCTCAGAAAGAGGAGGCCCAGGCCCATATATAGGGCTGTCGAGCCATGGTTATTATTATTATTATTATTATTATTATTATACAGGCAATGAGGAAGGCTTCCCTTGAGCGATGATGTGTGTCGCTGCCAGGTGTCATTCCACCTCTAGCCGGTGAACAGTTCCGTAGTCATTGCCAATAACCTCGAATTTTAAGAAAGAGACGGGTTGAGGGCAATTGCCTTGCACCCGCAATATTTTTCTACCTAAGAATTTTATTTTGGCTACTCAGTCGAAGAGGGGCAAATATAAAAATTGGGGGGGGAGAGGTGTGTATGTATATTAAGGGCTGGTTCAAACCAATCTCCCCCCTATTTCTAGCTTGACTCCTTCGTAAATCAAAGTTCCTAATTCCCGTGGTTTTGCCCCCCAGATGCTATAACTGTTACAGTCGATAGCCAATATTGCACGCATTCGTGACGATTCAATGGGACAAACGAAATGTGTATCAGAAAGTGTGCAAGTTGTGCACGCGCAATGCGAATGCTTCTATTGATTTAGCTACTGATCGCAGAATTTAAGGCGAGAAGCTTGGACCAAGTTACAGCTCAGCTAAGTAACTTTTTCCAGTACATGATGACGTAACAGGTTACTGTAAGTAATTAGCCGCATGGCCCAGGAGTCTGCTTGTAAATGTGCTATTCAATCAGCTGCTGCAGGACCGCTGAGGCCACCACCAGATTCAAAATAAAGGCGGCCGGCAGTGAATAGAATCGGGAGAACGTAGTTGGTATACTGACTAGGCTACGGATTGGACGGTCCGGGATTTGAATCCTGGCAAGTTTAAAAAGACGAGTTACACGACCTTTTATTTAATGGGTACTGCGGTTCTTTCCCGGGGGTAAAGCGGTCGTGGCGTGAAGTGGACCACTCATCTCCATCTGGCTCCGAGGTTAAGAATGGGTGGAGTTATACCTCTACTCTCCCCATATGCCTTCACTGTGTGACAGGGACAATTTTACTTTTTTCTTACATTGATGCTACGAGTATGTGTTCTGCCTCATTTTCCTCGATTTAATCGCACTACTGACCACGAACCCGCAAATTTTCCAAAAGCCAAGGAAACATCTCCAAATTCTAGGCGTTAGGATGACGTGAATCAAGTTCTATAGTGAGGAGCCACAGCTTGGAGTGGCTGTGGACTGACTGCTGTGATCAGTGCTGCTATCTGTCGCTTTCTGCTCAGTGCGTGTGGATTGATACGCGTTTTTGTATGCGAGGAAATAACTGCAGTTTCTCTTATTGACTAACTAACTAACTAACTAACTCCATGTAGCACAGTCCTTCTTGAGAAGCTAACATATCTTCAGCTAGTCAAGAAATTCCCCGCGTTTTGTGGAACCCGAAGGTTCATTACCGCACTCACAACAGCCCGCCACCTGTCCCTATCCCGAGCCATATCAATCCAGTCCATGCCCCCCCATCCCACTTCTTGCAGATCCATTTTAATATTATCCTCCCATCTACGCCTGGGTCTTCCAAGTGGTCTCCTTCCCTCAGGTCTCTCCACCAATATCTTGTATGCACCTCTCCCCTCACCCATACGTGCTACATGGCCTCCCCACCTAATTGTTTTCCTTATTACCTGTAAGCAAATACCGGTATTATACCGCGGCTGTTTCCTTCCCTATTCCTTCCCATTAATCATTCACTATCATCCTACCATTCGACCCTGTCTATCCTGTGTAGTTGAGAAGTCATCGTTAAATAGCCATAAATCAAGCGTGGGAGGCTAACAGTTGGCCAAATATAAGTTTAAGTGTGCAGTGTGTCCTCGCCCCTGTGAGTATCGTGGGCTGTGACACGCTGTACACCAAATATAAGTTTAAGTGTGCAGTGTGTCCTCGCCCCTGTGAGTGATCGTGGGCTGTGACACGCTGTACACCAAATATAAGTTTAAGTGTGCAGTGTGTCCTCGCCCCTGTGAGTGATCGTGGGCTGTGACACGCTGTACACCAAATATAAGTTTAAGTGTGCAGTGTGTCCTTGCCCCTGTGAGTATCGTGGGCTGTGACACGCTGTACACCAAATATAAGTTTAAGTGTGCAGTGTGTCCTCGCCCCTGTGAGTATCGTGGGCTGTGACACGCTGTACACCAAATATAAGTTTAAGTGTGCAGTGTATCCTCGCCCCTGTGAGTATCGTGGGCTGTGACACGCTGTACACCAAATATAAGTTTAAGTGTGCAGTGTGTCCTCGCCCCTGTGAGTGATCGTGGGCTGTGACACGCTGTACACTAAATATAAGTTTAAGTGTGCAGTGTGTCCTCGCCCCTGTGAGTGATCGTGGGCTGTGACACGCTGTACACCAAATATAAGTTTAAGTGTGCAGTGTGTCCTCGCCCCTGTGAGTATCGTGGGCTGTGACACGCTGTACACCAAATATAAGTTTAAGTGTGCAGTGTATCCTCGCCCCTGTGAGTATCGTGGGCTGTGACACGCTGTACACCAAATATAAGTTTAAGTGTGCAGTGTGTCCTCGCCCCTGTGAGTGATCGTGGGCTGTGACACGCTGTACACTAAATATAAGTTTAAGTGTGCAGTGTGTCCTCGCCCCTGTGAGTGATCGTGGGCTGTGACACGCTGTACACCAAATATAAGTTTAAGTGTGCAGTGTGTCCTCGCCCCTGTGAGTGATCGTGGGCTGTGACACGCTGTACACCAAATATAAGTTTAAGTGTGCAGTGTGTCCTCGCCCCTGTGAGTGATCGTGGGCTGTGACACGCTGTACACCAAATATAAGTTTAAGTGTGCAGTGTGTCCTTGCCCCTGTGAGTGATCGTGGGCTGTGACACGCTGTACACCAAATATAAGTTTAAGTGTGCAGTGTGTCCTCGCCCCTGTGAGTGATCGTGGGCTGTGACACGCTGTACACCAAATATAAGTTTAAGTGTGCAGTGTGTCCTTGCCCCTGTGAGTGATCGTGGGCTGTGACACGCTGTACAGACGTGTCACACAAATCATCACACAATCACCAGTTGTTTCCTGCAATAGCTACAGAACTTTCTCGTCTTTAAGCCGAATCTAACAAACAAAATGTTCCTTTTTTTTTTTTTTCGCCATGAAATTAAGGCAGCTACTTTTTCTTCTTCTTCTTTGACATACACGATTATTTTCCAAAATCTTTAGATGGCATGCAAGACGTGCCGGCGTACCCCAGTCGGACAGATATGCTGACTAAAAGCAACAAATGCACACAAGTTTTTGAAAGTACAGGGCATACACAAAAGAATGGTGCGGTTTTAATAGTGTTAAAACCGCACCATTCTTTTGTGTATTCCCTGTATATTATGAACGTAGTAATACCTCCTACATGTTTCGGCCACTCATTGTGGCCATCCTCAGGGCGGTGTGTTACGAAGAATAAATACATTAAAATGTTACAAACTTTTGTGAACCAACTTACACGTAAAATATTAAAATTAATAGTCTTAGTAGTGTTAATTAATAATATTATTAAAATTAATATTAAAAATAATAAAATTAATTAATAGTTAATTAAAATAAAAAAATTTAGTCACTGTATCTAACTGTTCATTGCACGGTTATGGGCCATTTAAAAGTCAGTCAATAAACTTAATGACGGAGAGGATAAACCACTGCAAGTTTCTTCCCTTTATCGAAAGTCGACCTAAAAATTGAAACTATTCAGTATGAAAACTGCGACATATCTGTAAAAAACAAGCATAAATAGACGACAACATAGCCCTAATAACTATCTTTATAATACTCTCATTTTTATCTATGAATGTAATAGAATTAGAGGCGAGGTCACTCTCTGCTCTGACGTTCGTTTTATGAAGCTGGAACCTGTCAATCACATTTATCCATAATCAAATGACTACAATCGGAAATTCGTTTTCATTACGTCATTAATTCTGACAATAACACTGCTTGTCACATGAAATCATTATGGCAACTCTGAAAGGGATTGCGTTTGTGAAAGTTGCAAGGTGTGACTTTGATACTGCTCAATGCAGGAATTGGAAATATGAGCGGTGCCTTTGATAAATTTTGTGAAGACTCAGGTATTGTGTGACGTGACGCTTGTGTCGTTGTGTGAGTGGTTTCCGACGTTTCGAAACATCTCAGGCGTGAATTTCGTGAAAATGGGCTCAGTGACCGTAATACTTTATTTAGGAGTGTCAATTTCTGTTCGCACTTTCTACATTTCTTGACCAAGTTTTGTGAAATTCGGTCTAGGGAATTGTCAGATGATTTCACTGAGTAATTGTCAGTTTCATGCAAATCGGTCTACAGGAAGCCATGCTTCACTCATGGGCGTGAATTAAATCTTTCCGGCATTTTCTACATTTCTCTTACAATTATAATAATATTTCCGTATTTTGGAGTTCCTATGAGTTTCCTGCAAATAGGTGAAGTGAAATCCATGCTGTGCTTAGGGGCGTAAGTAAGTTTCTATCCATACTTCCCACGTGTATTGCCCGATTTCGGAGAAATTCGGTCTAGGAAGTCTGCACCTAATGCTGTTTTGTATTCATGAGTTTTAGTCAAAATCGCCGCAGAGAATGCCGCAGTTTTCTTATGGGCATAACTGAAATTATATTTACGCGTACACCGTGAAACCGTATGACATTTTGAAAGTAAAGGACGCCTAGGTAAAGTGTGTGTGAACTACGTCACGGAGTACACCACCTACAATTTTCTCAGGCGACGTTTTTTTGTTAAAAGCGACGAAGTTGATAAGTGTGTTTAAGCAAAACCAACGCATAAACTCTATTTTAATGGAATCCATCCAGTTGTGCTGTGACATATTAATATTGACAAAGTTATTACCGTCGTGTTTGACGGTAATATATCTGTCGATATTAATAAAATCTAATTAATTCAAGGAATTTAGAATAACTTCCGCTTATATCAATTATTAAACAAATCAGCTTTTGATAATTCAGAGGGTTGGTGGGGGAAGGAACAGCCCACCCCCAGCGTCATGATCTACGAGTAGATCGATACAGAATCGATATTAGCCTCGGAACATCAGACAGTGAGTGTCGTGTGCGTTTGTTGTGTTTGTAGTGCAGTTGGATGAAGAAATAATTTCGATACAGCATGTGATATAACACGCTGAAGGGTTTATTTTTCTAGTTTTAAGTATTAATTCGCAGTGTAATGTGTTAAGACGGGAATACAACTGTTCAGACATGAAACGTGACCAATAGTGTCAGGTGCACATGGAAGCAGAACTCGGCCGACTGCATTTACCTATGATGGCGGAGGTAGTGGTGTGATGTGGAGTGGAGTGCGTCTTTGCCTGTAAGTCTGATTGAATATGTTGTTAAAACGGAATACACATTGCCTTGCTTTTATAACTGTGTGTTTTGAACGCTTGTTGTAACGTGTAAGGGTCACTTAATGATAAGTTTATATCGTGTTGTGGTTATGGCATTTTGTGGGCCAATTTACGTAGTGTAATGTGGTGTGTTCCTTTGTACACTGCTCTTTGCATTGTGAGTACTGCACCGTGCGGTTGTAATGTTCTACACGAGCCGTTAGCAAACTGTGATTCGCGGAGTGGAACGGAACTGCGAAGGATCTTAGGACCCGTGGTTACGTTGGAATGACAAGGTTTGATTTTAGGGAATTCTTGAATACGTATTTTTATGTGACATGCTTTACGTGTGCCATAAATCGAAGTGGCACTGTTGCTGGTGAATTACCTAGGAAACCCGTTGACAGTATCGGTAAGGGGCCGGAATAATTCGGTCGGTAAAGTGTCTTTACGGGCACGACGATCTCCGGTTCGATTTCCGGCAGACTGGCATTGGATCCACCCAGCTTTGTATTCTGTGGATACCGGGGGCTCCTTTATCGTGGGTAAATCGGACGGAGAGCGAATTTGACCACTCACCTCTATCTAGTGACCGAATGAGTGGTGCTATAGTCCTACTCCTCCTAAATGTCTTCACGACATGGTTAGAAACAACTCTACCTTTTAATTTGGGAAGTAATTTTTCGAAAATGGGACCCCCAGTGAAATTACTGAGATTGTGGTTCAAAAACCAGGAGATTCGCAGTAAATTTCAGTTATACCAAAATAGTCTTTTCAATTGTACTACGTTTCACTCTATTGGAGTGGACTTGTCTTTCATTTTAGATCTGTATTAACCTGTTGCATCAAATTTAATTTTTAATAGCCTTTGTTTTTTAAGGTCATCCGCTAGCTGCTTACATCTTTTTCCTCGCCTTTCCGTCACTTCAATCACATGTTTCAGAAGGCAGTTCCTACGCAAGATGTGACCAATCCAGTTAGCCTTTCTTCTTTTTATTGTATGTACGATATTCCTCTCCTCCTTCACTCTGTGTAATACTTCTTCATTTCTCACACGATCGGTCCAACTGATTACACTATACGAATAATTTAATTATACGGCTAAATTGTGTAATCCTGGCTTTTCAATTTTTGTAGTATTTCTATATATTACAAATTCTTTACATATTTACTTTTATATTCTGTATGTCTATCATCATCATGTTCTTTATTCCATAATTTTTATATTATGCCTGTGGCGAAGTTTCTGTTATTGGCTGAATTCTAAGCTCAGACGCATTTTCCTTCAAGCTGGAGTTGTTTAAATATCTCGATCACATTTCTCTGATCTGTGAAGTTCTGGTGGCACCTAGGCTGAAAAAGGTTGACTCCTCATGGCCTAATATATGTAGATGATTGATTGATTGATTGATTAAGTGAAAAACTACAGCTGAATTCAAGCGCAGCGCCTGTCATAAATGTCACTTGTTTCAGTTTGTTCCATTTTATCCACCTCAAGGAAAAAGAGAGGCCCCTGTGCACGCCATTGTAAGCCTAGGGGGGAGTGGAGGTATAGCTCCTCTTGTTCTTAACTTCGGCGTTACATGTAAGTGACTGGTCAAATTCAAGACCAGGCAGTTTGATATCGCACAATTCCTCAGTTGTCCAGCCCGTAGCTTAGTCACTATAGCGACTGAGCTATCCCGGCTCCGCCCCTCTACGAAGTTCTTCGTTATCGGCATTTGTACTTTAAATAATGCGTCTTGACGGTGAAATGAATTAATAGTTTTGATCTGTGTTCTAGTTGACAGCGCTGGAAACGTTTCAAGAGCGGTTTTAAGAATTATTGTGCATTGTTGTGAATTGATTAGGCCTGAAGTTTCGTATTTGTAAGAGCAGGGTTCGGTGCAGAGGGGAAAGAGATGGGAGCACGCGCTGCGCGCAGCAACCCATAGTAGTGATTTTAAGGCACTTTTAGGGTTCAATCCAGTGACCTTTACGAAAGGTCAGAATGCCATGACTCTGTCTTGCAGAATCTGCATGCGAGAGGTTTTAAAATTACAGATAAAACATCGTCTGTTTTGTACAGGAAGAGGATGAGAAGCAGTCGGTGGTATATTGAACTGTTGCATGCTATGGCCTTACTGTCAGACTTGGTCTTTGATTGTTGTTAAACGACACATTACTCACGTTCCGTACTGGACAGATTTCAGAATGCGGCCTCGTTTTAAGGATTTCTTTTTGTTACAATTTTGACTTCTGACCTTCAGTGCGAGGATTGGGGGCGCCGTTTTGAACGTGTAATATGAACTTTATATATTTCGTGTTCTGTTTCACTTTCATGTCGAGTCTGTTTGTGACATAATGATGAACTGCGGAGCGACCAGATGTTAAAACGTGACGTCATTTAAGGAATGCGTTTTGATTCCGATTTTAGACCTTGCAAATGAAGTGTTTTGCATGCAATTCATGACGAACCGCGAATGTAATGCTGTAAACTGTAATGGCATTGGCAAGTCTCCGCCCACTGTAAATGTAAAGTTTTTCCCTATGCATACTATAAACGCATATATGGGGAGTAGAGGTGTAGCTCCACTATTTCTTAACTTCGGCACTGTATGGACATCAGTGTGGTCAGTCTCACGTTCCGGACTCTTTACCCCGGGGAAAGCCCCCCCCCCACCCCCGGTACCCATTGAGTAGGAGATTGTGTGGGCCCCAGAGAAGTTTTGGGAGTTTGGAGAAAAGAGAAATTTCTTTCTCCTGTCGGGATTCGAACCCCTGAATCGCCCAGTTCGTAATTTGGTCACTATACTGGCCTACTCTCTCAGGGCTACTCCCACCTACTTTGTTTATTCTCGAATACGTAACGCTCAAATCAGTCGAATTTAACTCAAAGACTGTGGCCATGTCGTGGTGTATGGTCTGCAGTCGTAATGCCGTACAACTGCTGTGTACACGTGTGTAGATGTGGCCCGTGTCACGTGATGACGTAACTACTGCTGTGTCGGTGCCTTTTACGCACAGCTCTGCAGTTCCTTTCTTCCCCACCCCCTCCCAATGACTCGACAGCCCCTTGGGGGCCTAGGCCTGCTCATTTCGACGCTTCACGATCACACTCAGACACACATCACACTCGGTAGGACTCCTCTGGACGAGTGACCAGCCCGACGCACAGACCTCTACCTGACAACACACAACACTCACAACAGACAGACATCCATGCCCTAGGCGGGATTCGAACCCGCAATCCCAGTAAGCGAGCGGCCGTAGACCCACGCCTTAGACCGCGCGGCCACTGGGATCGGCGCAGTTGCCTTCAGTCGAACGAATACAGTGTGTGTGGAAATTAAGGGACCGCTGTGATTATCTTCAACTCGTCAGATTTTAAAAAGGAAGGATTTATTTTCATTTATAAACTATAATTTACCAATTGCTGTATAAGTAGGAATAACATCATATATTACCTGAAAAATTTTAGTAATTTCTATAATTGCTGTGCTCTTAATTATTACCACATATTCTGTTTTCCGTTTGCCTAATGCAGTGGTATCTATTCTGTGCTCTGTGGAAAACTGGGAATCCGTGGGCAACTTTCAGGGGTTCCGCAAGCACATTTGCTATGTGATGACATTGGTACATACAATTTTTGATAATTTTTAATTGAATTTTTTATTTTATTCTGCATCTTTGTTCATAATCACCGCTGGACTTATTTTTAGTGTAAATCACCAATAATCAGTTTTTTTTTTTTTTTTTTTTTTTTTTTTTTTTTTTTTTTTCATAAATTTGCGTAAATATTTTGTTTTAATGTAAAGGTTTGTTTCAAAAAGTTTGATTGCATTTTGCTCCCAAAAAGTACACGTTTCCTTTGCGGGGCCTCACGAACATTAGAATTATTCACAAAGGTACCACTGACGTAGAGTTTGAAGGCCAGTGGTCTAATGAATGTGCCTTACAAGTTGGTACCCCTGCAAGGTAAAATGTGTTTATCCTCGTCTTTTATCTAGCTTAGTGTGAAGGTGTGTTAGTTTCCTAAAAAAATGGAGACGTACACTTTACATTAAACTTATAGACCATACCATTTAAATATTCACAAGTGTAAATTAGTTTTGAAATAGCTACCTGTGCCACGTATAATTACTTTGTAACTTTGCGTTTTAGGCGCGTTAGCAAAATTGCGAAAAGCGACTATCATCTTCGTCATGGACGGATTTTCATGAAATTTGGTATTTGAGTATTCTTTGAAAATCTGTCGAGAAAATTAAAGTTTGATTAAAATCTGACATGAATAACGGGTACTTTACGTGAACACCTCTGTACATTTATGATAATATCTCGCTGAGTTATTCTTAGAATGAGAAAGGTTTCAGATAAAAGTTGTAGAGAAACTCAAAACACGCATTTTATGTTCAATATTTTTTTTCCGAAAATCGTGCCGCTTATGAGATAATGTGGAAAAATATGGTACAGCCAGACAGGCCACAGATGACAATATATTACGGCGCATGCGCCTTGCATGCAGGATAACTCATAATATGTAATGGTTATAGCTTTGCCACCGCA
This sequence comes from Reticulitermes speratus, assembly GCA_021186555.1. NCBI lineage: Eukaryota > Metazoa > Arthropoda > Insecta > Blattodea > Rhinotermitidae > Reticulitermes > Reticulitermes speratus. The sequence goes on from JAJKFL010000002.1 coordinate 2,749,916, forward strand.
ATAATGGTTACGCGAACGCGCCTAAGTGTTACGTTATAGTACATTGCCTGTCTTGTTCTTTATTACAGCAGGTTTTGTTCAAATGATGTTTGCCTTTTGGTTCTTTGCACCTTGCGGTGTATTTCTTTCAGACTTATGCCTATTTACCTTGAAGATGGAGGCATTACGTTCCCCCGAAACGTCGCATCAAACCGCGTAAAAACCCAAAATACGGTCATCATATACTTACCTAAATTTCCATCAGCGTTGCTTCTGGTCCGTTGATGTTACACACTGGCCTGTGACAGGCGACGGAGTCACACCAAGCCCGTTACATCTTTCCCCTCAAGAAGCTGCTACAAATCAATATCCACCACAACGAAACGGACTTTATAAGACCCAGGATGTAGGTATCGGTTATGCAAAGACGTACCGTAAGAAATGGTCTCCATTATTTGAATTTCAGGATGGTGAATATATCTGGAAATACAAATTGACGCAGAAGGGAAACAGAGAGGGAGAGAGAGAGAGAGAGAGAGAGAGAAATAGAGAGGGCTAGACAGAGAGAGAGAGAGAAATAGAGAGGGCTAGACAGAGAGAGAGAGAGAAAGAAAGAGGCTAGACAGAGAGAGAGAGAAAGAGAGATCTAGACACAGAGAGAAGGAAACTCATTGGTCGCTTAGCAACGTGAAAGAAAACTTTACGTCATCGTGAAGAATTAAATGGAGATGTTTTTGTTGTAGAAGGGGTAGAAACAGAAGAACTCGCGTGTGACGTAAGTGGGAGTATGTTGAGATAAGATCAGGAAAGAAAGTGGGCGAGGAAGGGGAGTGTGTTCTCATCCACAGTTTGTGATGACAATGCTAAACGAAATATAGAACAAGTTCCAGCTATCTATCGTGTCATTTTTCGTTTCCACCCCCCACCCCCCACACAACCCACATCGCGTTTCGATATTAAATTCCGTGTGTACGAAATTAGAAATATGACAGGCGGTGTTTTTAGTCGCGTTACCTGCTGCGGTAGGTCCGTAGCTCAGAACTGACAGCTGGCTAACACATGGCAGCCACATATGTAACTGCCTTCATGATACACGAGACAGGAAGCGTACGTACAACGTAACATTGAGGCGCGTTCGCGTAATCATTGTTGCCGTGGTAAAGCAATAAGTATTACATATTATGAGTGTGTGTCTGTAGTCTCAGTTATCCAGCATGCGAAGCGCATGCGCCGTATTATATTGCCATCTGTGGCCTGTCTGGCTGTACCGTATTTTTACACATTATCTCATAAACGGCACGATTTTTGGAAAAAAGTTATTGAACATAAAATGTGTGTTTTGATTTTCTCTACAAATTTTGTCTGAAACACTTCTCACTCTAAGAAGAATTCAGCGAGATATTATCATAAATGTACATAGGTCTTCATGTAAAGTACCGTTATTCTTATCAGATTTTAATGAAACTTGAATTTTCTCGAGAGATTTTCGAAAAGTAATCAGATATCAAATTTCATGAAAATTCGTCCAGCGAGAGCCGAGTTGTTCGATGCGGACAGACGGACAGACATGACGAAGATGAACAGTAGTCTCTTTTCGCAATTTTGCGAACGCGTCGGAAAGTACTGTCGTAGTTGCACAAGCAGCTGTGACAGGGACGTGCTCAGTTTTAGCTGACTGTACTTAACAGTGTGAGGAATATTACGGCGTGTTGTTCTGTGACACTTGTGCGTGTTGTTCTGTGACACTTGTGCGTGTTGTTCTGTGACACTTGTGCGTGTTGTTCTGTGACACTTGTGCGTGTTGTTCTGTGACACTTGTGCGTGTTGTTCTGTGACACTTGTGCGTGTTGTTCTGTGACACTTGTGCGTGTTGTTCTGTGACACTTGTGCGTGTTGTTCTGTGACACTTGTGTGTGTTGTTCTGTGACACTTGTGTGTGTTGTTCTGTGACACTTGTGCGTGTTGTTCTGTGACACTTGTGCGTGTTGTTCTGTGACACTTGTGCGTGTCCCTCATAATTTTTGAAACAATTTGCCATTTTCCATTTTTCTTGTCACTAAAGGTTGGAGGGTCCGGGGTTCGAATCCCTGCAAGAGAAAGGGATTTTTCTTTTCTCAAAAACGTCAAGCCCGTCTTTGGGGCCCACCCAACCTCCAATTCATTGGGTACCGGGCTTCTTTGTGGGCCGCGATAGCTCAGTCGGTGTAGCGACTCGCTACTGGCTGGACGGTCCGGGGATCGAATCCCGGTGGGGGGCGAGATTTTCAGCACCCGTCCAGACCGGCCCTGGGGCCTACCCAGCCTCCTGTACAATGGGTACCGGGTCTCTTTCCCGGGGGTAAAGCGGCCGGGGCGTGGAATTGACCACCCACCCTCATCTAGTGCCGAGGTTAAAGAAAGAGTAGAGCTATACCTCTACTTCCCCTATGCGCCTTCGTGGCCTGTTCTAGGGTGACCTTTACCTGTACCTTTTACCGGGCTGCTTTCCCCGGGGGTAGCGTACAGAAAAACATTTCATTTCTGTGTCACATGGCCCTTTCAGTTTCTCCGTGTTGTGGTGTTGCCTTCTGCAGTGCAGACGATAACAGTGCAGATAGGTCAGGCCCGCTCAACCGTAGCTCGCGGGCAACGGTTTGCCCGACACACAATGTTATGTTGCCCCCTAAGACAATCGAAATGAGAAAAAGATTTTTAACCCTTTCTCCGGCGAAGCCGAGATAGAACGCCAAAAGGAATTTTGAAAACGTATGAGCTGTTTATTTATGGAGACTTGCGTTACATCAACTATCTAATCCATTTTATAAAAATGTGCTAAAAATAGCGACACCCTAGCCTAGGTTTACATTGCATTTTTAATAAATTTTTATTATCGTTATTTTTTTATTATTATTATTATTATTATTATTATCATCAGTATATTTTATTGCCATGTTGTATAGAAAAATACACAGGTAAAATTGTACATATAATTATACGTATACTTACTCCTGCCGATCGCAGTGGCCGTGCGGTCTAAGTTGTCGGTCTACGACCGCTCACTTACTAGGATTGTGGGTTCAAATCCCGCCTAGGGCATGGATGTCTGTCTGTTGTGAGTGTTGTGTGTTGTCAGGTAGAGGTCTCTGCGACGGGCTGATCACTCGTCTAGAGGAGTCCTACCGAGTGTGGTGTGTCTGAGTGTGATCGTGAAGCCTCGAAAAATGAGGCGGCCTAGGCCCCCAAGGGGCTATCGAGCCATTGAAAAAAAACTCATTCTTCGTTCTGTGTGTTGAAGTTCACGTTTCCCGCGTGGAGACCAAATTTTGCCGAAGTTGCCTGCACCACATGAAAGGTTAAGCGGGCCTGAGATAGACTATGCACAGGTTTATCAGGGTTCGAATCTAGGATAACGATTGATAACATGACGATCCGTTATTCCACCATTGCATTTTCAAGCAGAATTGCAAGAACTTGGACTGTTTCAGCCGACGTAAGTCTGGGCCTCGCTGTCGTATGTCAGGCATGTCAAATGACGCACGAAAACTGATATCATACTGATATACTGATATCATACTCATATACTGAAATCATACTGTTATCATACTGATATCGTACTGATATCATACTGATATACTGTTATACTGATATACTGATACCATACTGATATACTATTATCATACTGATATACTGATATTATACTGATAACATACTGTTATCATACTGATATACTATTATCATACTGATATACTGATATCATACTGTTATCATACTGATATCGTACTGATATACTATTATCATACTGATATACTGATATCATACTGATATCGTACTGATATCATACTGATGTACTGTTATACTGATATACTGATACCATACTGATATACTATTATCATACTGATATACTGATATTATACTGATAACATACTGTTATCATACTGATATACTATTATCATACTGATATACTGATATCATACTGTTATCATACTGATATCGTACTGATATACTATTATCATACTGATATCACGCTGATATACTGATATCATACTGTTATCATACTGATATTCTGATATCGTACTGGTATCATACTGATATACTATTATCATACTGATGTACTGATATCGTACTGATATCATACTGATATACTATTATCATACTGATATCACACTGATATACTGTTATACTGATATACTGATATCGTACTGATATCATACTGATATAGTATTATCATACTGATATACTGATATCACACTGATATACTGTTATCATACTGATATACTGATATCGTACTGATATACTATTATCATACTGATATACTAATATCATAGTGATATACTGATATCATACTGATATACTGATATCATACTGTTATCATACTGGTATACTGATATCGTACTGATATCATACTTATATACTATTATCATACTGATATACTGATATCGTGCTGATATACTATTATCATACTGATATACTGATATCGTAAAGTTTTATTGCAAAGTACGTTATCAGTCAGTGGCGCAGACAATCGCACGGAGCACCTCCCCCCCCCCCTTTAATCATGAACAAAGTTAGTCTCATATGTCATGACGGCGGCACATACTGCCTTCTGTCAGCAGAACGGAATCAAGTCCGAAAGAACCGACAACAAATTTTAGTATTCTTTATTTTTGGGAGGGCCCCTAACCCAGAGGAGCCCCTCGCGCCTCGGAGTCTGCGGGGTACGGTGAGGGGTTTAAAATTATATTGATTGATTGTGAATTAAAAACTGATTTTTTGCAAATGTATTGTTTTCTTTAGGCTCTCCATATAGACGAATGCTGTGTGTTGTGTTGCGGAGTGACCAGGAACAGGCAGTGCGAGGTGTTAACGGGGCGGTCGCTTGCCTGCAGCTGTTGCGGCTACCACAATCGATTTTGTGTTCGCTTTTGCAGCAGAATAGCGCATGAAGAGTGTGGGCGGCCGTTTGTAGGTCAAGCGATCCTCTCCACAGTTGTCCAGGGTTGCTTTAGGATACTGCTCACTGCTTCACACTTAGAAGCAGGTTATGTGGTAACTTTTGTAAACGTCGTTTGTCAGAAATGTATTTGAGATGAAGGGTGCTTGTAGTCAGCAAAATACGGTTAGCAGTTGCACGATGTAGAATTGTAGCTTAACGTGGAGATATTTAGGAGTTGGATGTGGGTAAAGCTGACTTTGTGTCTAGGATCCTGTTCGCAAATGATTGGTTATAAGCCAGACAATAGGCTGTAGCTGTGTCTATCATCTACTCCATATTTAAAGGCCCTGACTATATTAATTACATAAAGGTAAGCTACTCGCCGGCCTCTCACAGCGGAGACCAGGGTTCGATCCCGGGTCAGTCCATTTGGGATTTTTGGTGGACAAAGTGGCACTGTGACAGGTTTTCCCCGAGTACTTCGGTTTTTCCCTGTCAATTTCATTCCACCGGTGCTCCATTACAAGGAAGAACGAAAAAATTAATTAACCATCTTCATCACAGGGTTGCACAATAAGCCTTAAGGCTGCGGTACGTCTGTAGCTTCTGCTGTGGGGCCCTTCACAAAGGAAAAGGTAAGCTATGCTTATACAGGCCTGGACACGCCCTTAGGGCTGCAAGGAGGTTGAGGCTTCCAGTAAGTTGCAGACAATCGGCACATAAGGGCAGCAAGTTTGTTGGCCCTCCGCGCCGGCCGATGCTTATTAAGTGCAACATACAAATTACGAAACTCATTAGTGCCTCATTTCCGCACTCCTGTTACGTCACTGTCTACATACAAATAGCTATAGTTGTACGTTTAATGTTTGTAGTCCAAACCATAAAGTTTTGGTGCATGAAGAGTGTACCTACCGTAGGTGCAGGAAGGATGTGCCTACCGTAGGTGTATGAAGGATGTACCTACCGTAGGTGCAGGAAGGATGTACCTACCGTAGGTGCAGGAAGGATGTACCTACCGTAGGTGCATGAAGGATGTACCTACCGTAGGTGCAGGAAGGATGTACCTACCGTAGGTGCAGGAAGGATGTACCTACCGTAGGTGCAGGAAGGATGTACCTACCGTAGGTGCATGAAGGATGTGCCTACCGTAGGTGCAGGAAGGATGTACCTACCGTAGGTGCAGGAAGGATGTTCCTACCGTAGGTGCATGAAGGATGTGCCTACCGTAGGTGCAGGAAGGATGTACCTACCGTAGGTGCAGGAAGGATGTGCCTACCGTAGGTGCAGGAAGGATGTGCCTACCGTAGGTGCATGAAGGATGTACCTACCGTAGGTGCATGAAGGATGTGCCTACCGTAGGTGCAGGAAGGATGTACCTACCGTAGGTGCAGGAAGGATGTACCTACCGTAGGTGCATGAAGGATGTGCCTACCGTAGGTGCAGGAAGGATGTACCTACCGTAGGTGCAGGAAGGATGTACCTACCGTAGGTGCAGGAAGGATGTACCTACCGTAGGTGCATGAAGGATGTGCCTACCGTAGGTGCAGGAAGGATGTACCTACCGTAGGTGCAGGAAGGATGTACCTACCGTAGGTGCAGGAAGGATGTGCCTACCGTAGGTGCAGGAAGGATGTACCTACCGTAGGTGCATGAAGGATGTGCCTACCGTAGGTACAGGAAGGATGTGCCTACCGTAGGTGCATGAAGGATGTGCCTACCGTAGGTGCAGGAAGGATGTACCTACCGTAGGTGCAGGAAGGATGTACCTACCGTAGGTGCAGGAAGGATGTGCCTACCGTAGGTGCATGAAGGATGTGCCTACCGTAGGTGCAGGAAGGATGTACCTACCGTAGGTGCAGGAAGGATGTACCTACCGTAGGTGCAGGAAGGATGTGCCTACCGTAGGTGCATGAAGGATGTGCCTACCGTAGGTGCAGGAAGGATGTACCTACCGTAGGTGCAGGAAGAATGTACCTACCGTAGGTGCAGGAAGGATGTACCTACCGTAGGTGCAGGAAGGATGTACCTACCGTAGGTGCAGGAAGGATGTGCCTACCGTAGGTGCAGGAAAGATGTACCTACCGTAGGTGCAGGAAGGATGTACCTACCCTAGGGTTTTCTGGAACCTCGTGAAACAACTGATACACGAAAATTCTGTTAACATTTTGTTATTCTGCAGCGTGGTTATGTATGTATAATTGTAACAAATACCATTCCTGGATTTTTGCAGTTAGCCAATCATCACCGCAACACCCAATGTCTCATTAAACGCGAATATCTTCATGTCCTTTCTCTTTTGAGTTACCGTTTTTTTTGTGAAGGGCCCCGCAGCAGAAGCTACGGACGCACTGCAGCCTTAAGGCTTATTTGCAACCTTGTGATGAAGATAATAAATTTTTTCATTTTTCCTTTTAATGGAGTACCGGTGGAATGAAATTGACAGGGGAAAACCGAAGTACTCGGGGAAAAACCTGTCCCAGTGTCACTTTGTCCACCACAAATCCCACATGGACTCACTCCGGGCTTTTTTTTCCCCTGTCCCGTTTTTTCCTTTGATCCATTTTGTACTTTTAAATCCTTCTGTCCTTCACTTTCCATACTACTGTCCTTATACAACAACACAACACAAACATCCATGCCCCCGGCGGTATTCGAACCCATAATCCCAGTAAGCGACGGTTTTTTTTCCTGTCCTGGGTTTTTCCCCTTTGATCCATTTTTGTACTGTTTAAATCCTTTCGTCCTTCATGTCACTTTACGTTCCATGCTACCGTCCTTACAACAAACAACACAAACATCCATGCCCCCGGTGGGATTCAAACCCACGATCCCAGTAAGCGAGCGGCCGTAGACCCACGCCTTAGACCGCGCGGCCACTGGGATCGGCAATCGCGGGAACATGCTCATGATCCCGGGCCTCCGCGTTGGGAGGCCGGCAAATAACCGCCTGAGCCATGGCACGGCACCCTGAGTTACCGTTAACATTTGTATTGATTCCCACTGAAAAACACATTTGGTCAATATGTGGCTTCGTGACAGTTAGATGCCGTTGTGCTTGTGGCTGTAGAAGCAGCCAGACTGTACAGATACAAGACAGGCATCTAATGCATATCACGTCTCCAAAATGGCGTTGTCGTCTATAGAGGACGTTCATACGTCGAGGTGAAACGTAACATTCTTTGTAACGTAAAGATACTTAATGTACACAATGTTTGTGACAGTGATCAATCAATAATAAATGAGCAAGGTTCAGGATGTAGATTGGATCAGTTTTATATAACTGGCACCTTTCTTGATATTCATCATTCGTTCCATGACGTAGTTTCCTGTTTGCTGACGTCATAACAACTTGTCGGCATGTCGATCACTGGTAATAGCATTTGCGACACATGAAACAAACGTCAAATTTCTATTCAAATAATGATGCAGAGTTTCACGAAACAATGTCTGTCACCTCATTCTTTGGTTAAAGAAAATTGGGTTCAGCGTTTAAAGCCCAGTGGTTAATATATGTACCACCACGTTTAACATTCACAAATTCTACGTTCTGCCCACACAGTGTATTTATGTGTTTTGTGTGGATCTCAGAACAAACAGCGATTATTTCACTATACAGCATTAACTAACTGGTTTGTGTAACTGAGACGGAGTGTGTTTACTGCGCGGTACGGACTGAGTCTTTTTATATTAGCCATTTAAAGCCCAGTGGCTACTATATATACCACCACGTTTAAACACTCTCCTTCTCGGTTATAAAAACCAGTCAGTTAATGCTGTACAGTGAAATAATCGCTGTTTGTTCTGAGATCCATACAAAACACATAAATACACTGTGTGGGCAGAACGTAGAATTGTCCGTACCGCGCAGTAAACACACTCCGTCTCAGTTATACAAACCAGTCAGTTAATGTTGTACAGTGAAATAATTGCTGTTTGTTTTGAGATCCATACAAAACACATAAATACAGTCCGTACCGCGCAGTAAACACTCCGTCTCAGTTATACAAACCAGTCAGTTAATGTTGTACAGTGAAATAATCGCTGTTTGTTCTGAGATCCACACAAAACACATAAATACAGTCCGTACCGCGCAGTAAACACACTATATCTCAGTTATACGAACCAGTCAGTTAATGTTGTACAGTGAAATAATCGCTGTTTGTTCTGAGATCCACACAAAACACATAAATACAGTCCGTACCGCGCAGTAAACACACTCCGTCTCAGTTATACAAACCAGTCAGTTAATGCTGTACAGTGAAATAATCGCTGTTTGTTCTGAGATCCACACAAAACACATAAATACAGTTCGTACCGCGCAGTAAACACACTCCGTCTCAGTTATACAAACCAGTCAGTTAATGCTGTACAGTGAAATAATCGCTGTTTGTTCTGAGATCCACACAAAACACATAAATACAGTCCGTACCGCGCAGTAAACACACTCCGTCTCAGTTATACAAACCAGTCAGTTAATGCTGTACAGTGAAATAATCGCTGTTTGTTCTGAGATCCACACAAAACACATAAATACACTGTGTGGGCAGAACGTAGAATTTTAGAATGTTAAACATGGCGGTACATATAGTGACCAGTGGGCTTTAAAGGGTTATGGGTTAATACAAACGTTTAGCTACTTTGAGTTCTCTTTCGCTCCATATGTAGTAGCTAGACCTGTGTGTCTTTGTCAGCAGCAAACAAAGAACAACGAAAATTACACGAAGATCCTCTTTTGACGTGGATTTTTGGTAGGAGAAGCTGATATTAAGTCCCACATATTTTTTGCCGAGGAGAAAACGTAATATGAAATGATTTGGAAGGACAGTGTTGGATTTGAGGGAGATTAAAGGAAGAACTTACAGAATTTTGATTGAAAAATTATTTTGAAATTCACAGCTTGCAACACAAGATGGTGTGTGATGACAATATTAAAAAGAAACTGTCAAGAAAGTGTCTTTCAGTAAGTGTGAACTTCATTTACATGCTTATTTTCCTCGCCGTGGCAGTGAGTCTTCCGATTGCGGTAAGTAAAACCTGATTTAAAGGAATCCCAAGTAACGTGGTAATTAACATTTCATAAGGCGTGTCCTTTAACACAAGTACTATGTAGATATAACAACTAAAAAGCAACCTCAAGTATTTATGGTCCGAATCACATTTCACAATACACCGTACGATTTTTTTTTTCAAATGGCTCGACAGCCCCTAGGGGGCCTAGGCCGTCTCAGTTTTCGATGATTCACGATCACACTCAGACACACCAAACTCGGGATTCGAACCCGCAGTCCCACTAAGCGAGCGGCCACATACCCACACCTTAGACCGCGCGGACACTGGACACCGTAGGATACGTTTTTTAAATTTTCTTTCTGTTATAATTTTTTCATTTTTTTTACCTTTATTTCTCCTTTCTGTTTATTTCCTTTTATTTCCGTCGCTTTTTTTTACCTTATCTATCTTTACGTTCTACCTTTCTTCTGCCCCTCTTTTCTTCATTTTTTTTTGTAGGACGGACGTAATTTTTCACCAGTTCGTGACATTACGTTTCTTCTCGGCTAATGAACATTATCTCAATGCTGATCATTGCACGCTGGAACACAAAACATCTTACACTTATTTCTTGTCTGCCATTTCTGTTTCCACGTTAACTATTTCCTGTTTCATAGAGACCATTTTGAATTAGGTTTTTATTAAGATTCTAGGGACGAAATAGGTTTTTATTAAGATTCTAGGGACGAGATAGGTTTTTATTAAGATTCTAGGGACAAGATAGGTTTTTATTAAGATTCTAGAGACGAGATAGGTTTTTATTAAGATTCTAGGGACGAGATATGTTTTTATTAAGATTCTAGGGACGAGATAGGTTTTTATTAAGATTCTAGGGACGAGATAGGTTTTTATTAAGATTCTAGGGACTAGATAGGTTTTTATTAAGATTCTAGGGACGAGATAGGTTTTTATTAAGATTCTAGGGACGAGATAGATTTTTATTAAGATTCTAGGGACGAGATAGGTTTTTTTTTGAAAACAGGTTTTCCTTTAATTCGGTTTTTTTCTAATTGTTTGTTGCGTTAACAAATAACAAGTTGACGTCATTAGACAATATTTTGTCGTATTCGTAAGTAGTTATTCAAAATGTACAGTCAGACAGTAAGATCAGCTGTTGTACTATTTATGTTTACGTCTGTCATTCCGTTGTGTTAGATATAGTAACAAGAGAAATAAATTGCCGTCAGCTCAACTACTAAGTTTTTTATCTTTAATTTCGCAACATGTTTCGACATCAGAGTGCCATCTTCAGAAAAGTAGTATAAAATACGTAAAAGGAATTGTGTTACAATTGTATTAAGTTTTGATCTGAGATCTCAGTTTTACAGCATAATAAAATACACGTTTCTCTGTCAAATCAGTTGTATAAAAGAAAAGGTTAAAAGGTTAATTATACTAAAATTGTTATGTGCCACCCTATAAAATTTAGTCTCCTGTGATTTGTGCACCCCTGCCTTAAGTGTGTGGTGTATATGTGACAACCCTGCAATAAGCTGATGTATGTGGCGCAGACATAGCCTCGTGACCCATCTGCTTAACAAACAACACGCGTGTTGTAACGTGTTGTAATTACTGCAAACAACAGGGCTTTGTTGATTCATGTGCAAGGCTGTCGGTGTGACATGGATGTCATTGCAGTAATTAACTTATAGGAAGGTTTTAATGCTTATTTCTAGGTTCAAGTCACAAGAAGAGTTCAAGATATGTTACACATCATTTGCTACTCTTCATAATAATAATAATAACCATGGCTCGACAGCCCTATATGGGCCCAGGCCTCCTCTTTTCGAGGTTACTAAGTCGTGCGCATTCGTGGCAGTTGGTGACTGGTCAACTGGCCGCGCTAGTGTTCTATTGATCCTGATGTGCCCGCCAGAGCCATCTGGCAGGCAGTCAGGAGACTTGAGTGAGAAATGGAGGCAATTTGGATTACGCAACATTTCTATTTATGCTCGTAAGGTTCTTTTACATGCCGTAAATCTACGACATGTGACCGACGGCTTTACTTCCCCTCCGGATTTTTATCACCCTTAAAAATCCATCGACCTCGGTCGGGATCGAACCCGCGAACCTTGGGTCCAGTGGCGAGCACGCTAACCACTAGTCCACCGAGGTCGACTGCTACTTTTCATGGTAATCTTCAGTCTTGGGAAGATCCAAAAAGTTTGGAAGCAGAACTGAGAGTTTAATAAAAACAGTTTCAAAGCTATCTGCAAGTCTTACATACTGCCAACGTAATTTACTGTACTCGTATGTAGCTGTACTTTGGTCTTGAAAGCTGGAAGTTAACCGCCTTTCATAGACAAAACTTTCGATAACTTACCATAACAAACTTTTACGGCAGTGATGCCCACATATTCAGAATTCTGTTACCAAAGCCCAACATTCGACATATTCAGTACTTATTTCATTCCCACATCCGACTTCATTGAGATTCGTTTATACATTCGACTGAATTCTCTCACACGAGTGACACTTTTTCAAAAGGCTTCTCCACATCAAAATTTCGTCTTATGTTACAGCAACAAGGCCACAGGATGGACTACCATCAGATTGTCGATTCCTGGTAGGGGAAGAGGTTTCCTCTTCAAATCGTCTAGACTGGTTCCTACTAAAACGCCGCTTTTCGTGAGGTCCTTAGATGTAAATTCCGTGTCCTTTAGTTCCTTCTCATTCGCCCTTCATGTTCTGTCAATAAGTCTTTCTCAACTCACTGCTTATGTAATAATAAAGTTGTCCTTAGTCCGGTATTATGGGCAGCGTGTCGTAATCAAAGAAACAGATGGAATAATTGACAGGTTTTTCAGAAATATCTTACGATTGAGGGTTGTGAGTGTCACTATGTTATAACACATGGTGTCCTTTTTATGGTGTTCATCAGCATGACATCTCACGGAAAGTCCCGGCGGTTACAGGGTTTCTGTGCGGCAAGCTGCCGTGTTCGGGGACGCATTAAAAGGGACACTCTGTGCTAGACTAAGCAGTTACTTTAAGGTGTAATTATAGTGATATCTTTATTGTACTTTCGGGTGTAATGTCAGTAGCTGAGACTGTCTCAACTAACGGTAAGGTAAGTAGCTGTAATAAATTGGAAAAGATTGTAAAGTTTGTGTCTTCTACACGCGGCCCGCGGCCACATTTGTAAATTATGTATGCACTATAAAATGACACAGTACTTTGGTACCGTACTGTAGCGGGTGACCGGCTAGACGAGTTTCGGCAGCTGTACGTTAGGAGGCATCTTAGACAAGAAGTCATACAGTCAGTAAAAATACTTGATTATATTAATAAAATATAAAGAAAAAATATTTACGTTGTTGATAGAGCTTAGTTTGTGAGTGGCGTCACAACCCGTGTTACGATAAGGCTTAGTCTGTGAGTTGCGTCACAACCCGTATTACGATAGAGCTTAGTCTGTCAGTGGCGTCAAAACCCGTGTTACGATAGAGCTTAGTCTGTCAGTGGCGTCAAAACCCGTATTACGATAGAGCTTAGTCTGTCATTGGCGTCAAAACCCGTGTTACGATAGAGTTAAGTTTGTGAGTGGCGTCACAACCCGTGTTACAATAGAGCTTAGTCTGTGAGTTGCGTCACAACCCGTATTACGATAGAGCTTAGTCTGTCAGTGGCGTCAAAACCCGTGTTACGATAGAGCTTAGTCTGTCAGTGGCGTCAAAACCCGTATTACGATAGAGCTTAGTCTGTCATTGGCGTCAAAACCCGTCTTACGATAGAGTTAAGTTTGTGAGTGGCGTTACAACCCGTGTTACAATAGAGCTTAGTCTGTGAGTTGCGTCACAACCCGTGTTACAATAGAGCTTAGTCTGTGAGTGGCGTCACAACCCGTGTTACAATAGAGCTTAGTCTGTGAGTGGCGTCAAAACCCGTATTACGATAGAGCTTAGTCTGTGAGTTGCGTCACAACCCGTGTTACAATAGAGCTTAGTCTGTGAGTGGCGTCAAAACCCGTATTACGATAGAGCTTAGTCTGTCAGTGGCGTAAAAACCCGTGTTACGATAGAGTTAAGTTTGTGAGTGGCGTCACAACCCGTGTTACGATAGATCTAAGTTTGTGAGTGGCGTCACAACCCGTTACGATAAAGCTTAGTCTGTGAGTGGCGTTACAACCCGTTACGATAGAGCTTAGTTTGCGAGTGGCGTCACAACCCTTGTTACGATAGAGCTTAGTTTGTGAGTGGCGTCACAACCCGTTACGATAGAGATTAGTTTGTGAGTGGCGCCACAACCCGTTACGATAGAGCTTAGTCTGTGAGTGGCGTCACAATCCGTGTTACGATAGAGTCTGTTTAAAGCGGGGCTGATCAGCCCGTGACTGCTATGGTCACCCCATCATGACCGGGCCATTGCTGGTACATGTACACCGTTCATATGGATATATGTGTGGCTCAGACTGTACGCTGAATTGTGGGCTACGTATTCGTAACCTTCGCAAGTTTTATGTCGGTCATGCTTATTTTCCATGCACTGTACCCTTCACGAACATGCTGCATGTAATGGAGCGTCAGATGTGACCCAATTCTCGGTTTTCCTGAAGTCGCGAACAGTGGGAGGTTGAACGTCGTTATATCGGCCTTCCTTTCAACAGCGAACTCTGTCGGCCTCTTTACTGGTGCACGCGTTCCTACTGCAGTCTATGTGCCTTCTGTAAGCTGAGACCTCTACCTGACAACACACAACTCTCACAAGAAACAGACATTCATGCCCCCGTTGGGATTCGAACCCACAATACCAGTAAGCGAGCGGCCGTAGACCCACGCCTTAGACCGCGCGGCCACTGGGATCGGCCTTAAAATAATTGGGAAGTATTATTTGAGCATTGTATAAACCGGTGGGACGAGACGGTAACGAGAAAATGAACTTTCATTAACGATTAATGATCGATATTATACTAAAAGTATGTAATTTTAAAAACACTTTGAAAGTGAAGTTTTGCTTATAGTGTGACGGGATTACGATTTTTGTTAAAAAAAAGTCCCCGTGAGATTCAATGTTCAAACGTTTTAGGACCAGTAATAGAAACTGCATCGGGGATTAATGTTAGAGAGATATGAATGTTGCTACAGATCTTCTGTTTAACTTTATCGTAATTAATAAAAAAATTTCTGGAGACGAAACATACGGAAAGAAGAAGGGACGTGACCTCCCCTTTGCACGCGAACTGAGTGCGAAGGACGCGTAATAACTAGACCAAACGTACGAAGGATATTCAATAAGGAAGGTTCCCTAGGTCACAAAGTTAAAGAAAAAGTATTCAGTAACGTTAAATGTAGTTCGTTTATTCCACTCGCCATAAACTATGAGCTGCTGCGTTCATGGCCATTCACGAACAGCCATTTGCACTTCCTCATTATTGCGTAATCGGCGACCTTCCACGTGTTGCTCGTATCTTTCCCAATACCAGTTCCTCCACTCGTGCCCTGTTCACATCAGTCCTTGACATGCCGTGCTGACCTGTACGATGACTGTCATCACGGATGTGCCATGAACCATTTCCGAACTCTCTGTGCCAATTCCTCACATGCTGCACTAACATTACGTCATAGCCATACGCTTACAGTGACTCCAATTCAGCTGCTCAATAACGTCATCATTTATGTGGACTTCTCAGGCTCGTTACAGTATTCACAAAATCCTCCATCGACCCGCGCCGTGGGACATTTAAATTCCACGTGTGCTCTTAAGTTCACTTTTAATAATATCGCGTCTCACACACGTGTTATGAGTGGCCATCTTTGGGGCTGCCAGGAAAAATTTTATACCCATGTTTCGTTTGCCCAGTGCATGCTACGTGCCTAGCCCAAGTGGTTCTTAATTTATCTCACCCTAAGAATAAGGGAGGACGAAACTGTAGATTTACACTTCCCGACATATCCTGGTCTAAATATACGTTCATTTTTCTCACACACTGTCTTTGCTTCAAATTTTCTAACGAAAACCTGGTACGTTTCTTGTTTCCCGATTCGTGCTACATATGTCTCCCATCCCATCATTTATTGGTAAATGACGAGTAGAAATTGCGAGGTTGACTGTTAAATAATTTAAACAAATATACCCAACGTTCACTGTTTAAAACACCAACAAAATTCACTTCAGTTTCACGTTTATTATTTATTAATTATCCCCTGCATATGTTTCGGTCTTACATAAGGCCATCTTCAGGGGGTTCATAAACTACGTTCGAACGTATAAGGCCATCTTCAGGGGGTTCATAAACTACGTTCGAACGTATAAGGCCATCTTCAGGGGGTTCATAAGCTACGTTCGAACGTATAAGACCATCTTCAGGGGGTTCATAAACTACGTTCGAAAGTATAAGGCCATCTACAGGGGGTTCATAAACTACGTTCGAACGTATAAGGCCATCTTCAGGGGGTTCATAAATTACGTTCGAACGTATAAGGCCATCTTCAGGGGGTTCATAAACTACGTTCGAACGTATAAGACCATCTTCAGGGGGTTCATAAACTACGTTGGAACGTATAAGGCCATCTTCAGGGGTTCATAAACTACGTTCGAACGTATAAGGCCATCTTCAGGGGGTTCATAAACTACGTTCGAACGTATAAGGCCATCTTCAGGGGGTTCATAAACTACGTTCGAACGTATAAGGCCATCTTCAGGGGGTTCATAAACTACGTTCGAACGTATAAGGCCATCTTCAGGGGGTTCATAAACTACATTCGAACGTAGTTTATGAACCCCCTGAAGATGGCCTGATATAAGACCGAAACATATGTAGGGGATGATTAGTAAATAACAAAAGTAAAACTGAAGTGAATTTCGTTGGTGTTT
Source organism: Reticulitermes speratus (assembly GCA_021186555.1). NCBI lineage: Eukaryota > Metazoa > Arthropoda > Insecta > Blattodea > Rhinotermitidae > Reticulitermes > Reticulitermes speratus. The sequence continues at coordinate 2,766,669 of JAJKFL010000002.1, forward strand.
TAAACAGAGAACTGCAAAAATGCGCGGTGAGACTAATATAAGATACCCAACGTTGTAAACACACTGCAAGCAAATGGACCCAAACAGAAGTGGCAGAACACAGGAGGAACGCAGCAGCTTGCAGTAGTTCTGTCTTGCTAGACGCCACGCAGCAGCCCTTAGCAGTCGCGGTAAAATGGTGTCTGGGACTCGGTTCACGTGCACTCGACAGGCATCGATCCGTCGACGACACCGACGCCACCGCCGCCGCCATCACCACTGCTCTAATGACCTTGACCTGGACACTGAATTGAAGTTTGCTACCTGCTGAAGTAGCATCAGGACCTGCTATTTAAAGACCAGCTGTTGACATGCAGGCTGTTCTTTAACGAGTTCTCTTCCAGGAAGAAGTTTTATGAATAAGAAATAGTGTTGGATATTCCATGGATCTGTACGTAATTGTAGCTGCAGTGTCTACCCAAGCTTTCTATGGAAAAAGTTCGCCTTTACTTTAGCATTATTTAAATATTGTTATTGTAAAATTCTGAGTGCTTAAGACTTGTTTACTTTCTAAATCTTTTTTAACTTTCTTACGCGTAACTTATTGACAGTACAGACAGTGTCGAGTGAGAAATGTAACTGAAAAATATGTGGGAGGGAATCTGCGGTCTTCTGGGGTATTACACGGCGTCGTGTGGTAAACAATTACCACACGACGCCTTGTAATACCCCAAAAGACCGCAGATTTGATCAACATCGCGGCGGAAGCCTGAAATCAATGTGGGAGGCAGTGGTCGTGGCGTATTTTAAGGTACTATTGTAGCAGGATCCTCTGGGGATAGAGAGACATGAAGATTACGTCAGGATAGAGAGTCGCAAAACTGGGACATCTCAGATACGCAGTTCCTGACGGCGATGTTCGATAAATCCTGTCCATTCTTTATTTTTTTTTTCTCAAAGAATTACAAGCAAATACAGGGTTATTCAAAACGATTGTCGGGGTTTTAACAACTTGGCCACCTCGTTCTCCATATGCAACCCCATGTGATTTCTTTGTATGGGGTTACGTCAAGGATCAGGTTTATGTTCCTCCTCTTCCCGCAAGTATCCCGGAACTGAAGGTACGAATCAGAACCGCCATTGAAACCATCACCGCTGACATGCTAGAAAAATTTTGGAACGAACTCGATTATCGTGTTGATGTTTGTAGAATCACAAAGGGTGCACATATAGAGCACCTGTAAGGTGTCACAAAAACTTGGAGTGTTGTTCTATTAAATAAAAAAATATATACACTCCTATCTCAAGTGTATTGTGTATGACAAGTTGTTAAAACCCCGACAATCATTTTGAATAACCCTGTATAATATTGTTTTATGTGGGCGTGAAACTTGGGCTGTCACATTGGGAAGGACAGGAACAGGGGGTGTCTGGATGTAAGGAGGAAGTATCAGGTACTTGGAGAACGCGGTGCGGTGAGAAACTTTATAATTTGTGGTCACAAATTATAAAGTTTAAGAAACCAACATATACACTGTATTCTTACAAGTAAGTCAATTTACCCCTACATATAATAATACAGTGCATATATTGGTTTCTTAAACTTTTAATTTGTTATCAAGTTTCACGGTGAATATAACGTGAAATTTTATAATTTGTGGTGTTCGCCATATACTGTTAGAGTAATCAAAACAAGGGGAATCAGACGGACCGAGCTTGTAGCACGCATGGCATAGGAGAGACGATACATATAACATTTTGGCCCAAAACCGTAAGGGAACCCCCCCTGAAGATGGCCTTATATAAGACCGAAACATATGTAGGGGTTGATTAATACATATGCATTAATGCATTTCGTTGGTGTTTTAAACAGTGAATTTCTGTTTTGATGAAGGGCCTTCGCACCACAGCCTTAAGGCTTTTTGTGCAACCCCAATTAAGATGATGAGGATGATCAGTTTTTTTTACCAATTTTTACAATTAATGGAGCACCAGTGGAATGAAATTGACAGGGGAAAACCGACAACTCGGAGAATAACCTGTCCCAGTGCCACTTTGTCCACCACAAATCAAAACAGGGAATAATGCGCGGTGAGACAAATATAAAATTCGTAAACGAAGAGTTCACGTCAGTGTCTTAGTAGAATTCAGGGCTGCATTAAAATTCGGCATGTTAGGGTGTGGCTCAGAATGGGACTTAGTAGCGGGTTGCCGTCTGTACTGTAGCGAATGTCTGTGTTGCACTAAATACAGGGAACTCTTGACCATCTGAGTCGCCCTCTGTGGACTAGTGCTCGCCACTGGACCCAAGGTTCGCGGGTTCGATCCCGGCCGAGGTCGATGGATTTTTAAGGGTGATAAAAATCCGTAGCACCACTTGCTTCGGAGGGGATGTAAAGCCGTCGGTCCCATATCGTAGATTTACGGCATGTAAAAGAACCTTACGGGCATGAATTGTGATGTTTCGTAAGCAAAATTCAGCGGCCATTTCTCACCCAAGTCTCCTGATTGACTGCTAGATGGCTCTGGCAGTCATATCAGGATGAGTAGAACTTGTGCAGTCAGTGGACTGGTCACTCACTGCCACAAATGCACACTTCCAGACCAAGAAACCTCTGAAAGGAGGACCTGTGTTCCGCAAGGAATTATTAGGTTATGGGAGTTAGAAGAAATGTCGAACTCAGAAAGAAATTAAATAATGGCGATAATGTAACTAGGAAGGTGGAAATGATCTAGACATATATGAAATTGGAACTTACCGTTAGTGCATTAGTGCCAGTCGCAATTCCTGGCACAGGCCATGTTCTTAGAGCGTTCCTCAGAGGTTGACGGTAGCTTCACCTATCGGTCCCAACTGAGGTCTTAATATTATTTTTAGCCTGAGGATGGGGACTGATTGTCCCCCGAAACATAGTGCTTTATTAACCTTTGTTATTAGATTCTTTAGCATGAGAACTCGGTCGAAGTCAGTGCAGTAATGGTGACGACACACCCGGTTGCTATGGTTACCAGTCACGACAACCCGGTGACTAATTCTTACCAGTGACGACACAGCCGGTTGCTATGATTACCAGTGACGACACACCCAGTTGCTATGGTTTCCAGTCACGACAACCCGGTGACTAATTCTTACCAGTGACGACACACCCGGTTGTAATAGTTGCCAGTGACGACACGCCCGAGTTACCATGGTTACGACGGACGTCGAGAGAGACTGCGATCTCTGCGAGTAGCGCGCTGAGGCCGAATAAACAGTTTTTATAATTCGTACAGCGTGTGTTGTCTGTGAGACACGAGCTGAGGCTGCAGAACAGTTGAGCATCGAACGTAAAACACAACACAGCATAACGTGTGTTGTCTGTGAGACACGAGCTGAGGCTGCCGAACAGTTGAGTATCGAACGTATAACACAACACAGCATAACCAGATGGCAAAACTCCGAGGGATGAAATTAACGCTTGGCTTGCTGTCAGAATAAAGTAAAGACTGGTGCCAAATGTCGTGGAGTAGCGCGTGAACATTGGGGGGTGGGGCTGGTTTAAATACTTGTACTTGTATTTACTGTATGTATTTTGTTTTGTATGTGTATGGATGTATTTGTAAGGTGTGGATGTTTTTGTAAGGTGTGGATGTTTTTGTAAGGTGTGGATGCTTTTGTAAGGTGTGGATGTTTTTGTAATGTGTGTACGGTGTTCTAATGTGTGTACTTGTATTTACTGTATGTATTTTGTTTTGTAATTGTGTATAGTTTGTTTTGTATTGTTATTTTTATGTATATTTATATGTCCATTTGTATTGTGTGTACTAGTGTAAGGACTACTGCCACCGGGTGAAAACATTTGTATTGTGTGTACTAGTGTAAGGACTACTGCCACCGGTGAAAACATTTGTATTGTGTGTACTAGTGTAAGGACTACTGCCACCGGGTGAAAACATTTGTATTGTGTGTACTAGTGTAAGGACTGCTGCCACCGGGTGAAAACATTTGTATTGTGTGTACTAGTGTAAGGACTACTGCCACCGGTGAAAACATTTGTATTGTGTGTACTAGTGTAAGGACTGCTGCCACCGTGTGAAAACATTTGTATTGTGTGTACTAGTGTAAGGACTACTGCCACCGGTGAAAACATTTGTATTGTGTGTACTAGTGTAAGGACTACTGCCACCGGGTGAAAACATTTGTATTGTGTGTACTAGTGTAAGGACTACTGCCACCGTGTGAAAACATTTGTATTGTGTGTACTAGTGTAAGGACTACTGCCACCGGGTGAAAACATTTGTATTGTGTGTACTAGTGTAAGGACTACTGCCACCGGGTGAAAACATTTGTATTGTGTGTACTAGTGTAAGGACTACTGCCACCGGGTGAAAACATTTGTATTGTGTGTACTAGTGTAAGGACTACTGCCACCGGGTGAAAACATTTGTATTGTGTGTACTAGTGTAAGGACTACTGCCACCGGGTGAAAACATTTGTATTGTGTGTACTAGTGTAAGGACTACTGCCACCGGGTGAAAACATTTGTATTGTGTGTACTAGTGTAAGGACTACTGCCACCGGGTGAAAACATTTGTATTGTGTGTACTAGTGTAAGGACTACTGCCACCGGTGAAAACATTTGTATTGTGTGTACTAGTGTAAGGACTACTGCCACCGGGTGAAAACATTTGTATTGTGTGTACTAGTGTAAGGACTACTGCCACCGGGTGAAAACATTTGTATTGTGTGTACTAGTGTAAGGACTACTGCCACCGGGTGAAAACATTTGTATTGTGTGTACTAGTGTAAGGACTACTGCCACCGGGTGAAAACCCAATTGCAGTAAGTAATAATAATAATAATAATAATAATAATAATAAAATACAATAATGACAGTAATCGTAGTGACCACGCAGTTTGAGAAGTTCGGAGCCTTCGGTCCCATGCACGTCGATATGCGGATTCTTTTCCCGCCTCTGGGTCCAGAGGTAGCGAGTAGCTTGACTATCTGAGTAGGTCCCATGAGAAGTGGGACCGATACTGTCCCTGAAACGTACTGTTTTAGTTACCGTTAATTATTTTTATTGCTTTTATTAATTCCAAAACACCAGCTGGTGGATAGAACACACGAAGCAAATAATCTTGAACGGACACACCACTGTCAGCGTATGTAGAAACGTACTTTAATTTGGTACTAATGTAAGGAGACAGGACGGGAAGAGGCATATACAGGGGAATTAAAACAAGAATCCGTAGTTTTTTTTATGAATGCACAAAACATTTTAATATAAACTTAAAAATTCGTACAACAATATGAAAAATTATAGACTATTGTACACATGTATATTATATAGTTATAACGGGATGGAAAATTCCGTTCTCACTATGATACTGTCGGCCTCGCTACATGTTAGTTAGTATAAGTGTGTTATGCTGTGAATAGCGGTCGTCGTGACAACCATCGGAACACGCTGTATAGTATTTAGATAGGTACCGTACGGACATAACTTTATTGTAGGCCGGCTCACTCACCTACGTTCACTCGCTGAGGAGTCCGAAACCACGGCGTTGGCGAGAAGAAAACCCACAGCGGGGGAGGGGGGGGGAGTTGCTTTTACAAACACAAGATTCTAGATTAACAGTACTTTCAAATAATCAGCATAGTAAAAACAAAGAGATGGTTTTCAGAAGAACTGCCCTTCATTATGTATATCGATATATCGATCACATTTACATATGCAATGTTTTTTACACACTTCTGTCATCCCAGAATTATATATAAATTAAATACCACGTTGACGTACTGGGACTGCATCACTGTTTATTTTAAAATTAACCCTTCAATGCCGGCCTCGGTACGCTGTACGGACCTTTAAATTTGTCACTTATCGCCAGCGTCGGTACACCGTACGTTCTTGAATGCATTAAGGTTGCTGTTAAGTTTAAAACCTCTCCGTACTGAGCAGTGGTTGGAATTTAAACCACCGCGTCATTGAAAGGTTAAATGACTTTAAGGTATATGGAGATAGGTTTGTTAAGTTTGAACAAAATATACTGGATCCGTGTGGAATTTGGTTTAAAGACGGCGGCCAGCACACAGCGTCGAGCAAGTTCCTCGGACCTCACCGGTTTTTTTTTTGTATCACAGTTTGTCAACGTGACCAATGCCTTAAAAGTGCTCAGGGTCTCAGAATTCTACACATTACTCGATCCAACAAATTCGTATTGTCAGGGCTCAGTTCTGTGCGCGCTATATTCACATTAGTTAGCGTGTATAAACTGAAGCTTGTCTAATTAAGGTATTTAATTAACTTCAGTGTCTTTGAGCTCCTTTCGCCTTCTCTTGATTTCACAACGTAATTAAAGTTACAGGGCTGTCAATTCTTAAGGATATGTACGACAGTACTAATTAAAAGAAAAAATTATTTTTAAATTGTTATTATGTCTCCAATGAAAGTAGTCCATTTTTAAAATTCCTTTAATTAGAAATAGTATCTAAAACATGCATGTTAAAATATATGAACAATTAGAACGATTAGACATGAAGAATCGAAGTATCTAGACGATACTGTTAGTGGGGGTAACAGACAGACAGACGCATTTAAACAACAGATCTGTATGCAGTGCTACTGAGGACTCGTCACAGATGGCGTACACTTGAGAGGACTTGGTGAAACTGTGGCCAAGCAATGCGACTGCTGGAGAATCTACAGACGTCCTAACGTCAGACTTAATTTGTGTTTTAGCGAAATTGTGAAAGCATACAGCGCCAGTCTCAAAAACAAAGCACAGAGGCAAATAGGTCCAATTTTATATGGTATAATACGGTAATGTTTGCATAACTTGATAATCACGTCTACTGAACGTTAGAAAATAAAATAGTGTTCTAATTCGGTAAAGTAGTCCCTCTGCGTGCCGTGAGGAATATACGGGGAGTACAAGTACAGTTCCACCCGCTCTTAACCTCGGAACTAGATGGAGATTAATGGCCAGCTTCACGCTTCAGCCGTTTTATACAGGAAAAAAAAACAACCCGGTACCCATTGAATGGGAGTCTTATTGGGACACAGTCGGTCTGGACGTTTTGGAGAAGAGAAAACTCTATTACCTCTACCGACAGTCAAACTCTGAAACGTCTAACAATCGGTTCGCCATGCTTGGCCACTTCACACAACTCCTCTCAGTGACGTGCAGAAGCATTCGCAGAACATAATGGTAGTAACTAGTGATTGATATTTGTATGTTCATAAGCAAGTCTAAAAATAACATGTATACCACTCTCTATCATGTACTTAACGTAGCGTCGCACACCGTTATAACGGCGTGAAAATTAACGTCGAAGCTTAGTTTTCTAAACTGCAACTTTACAGTAACTGGCGACAGATGCTTGTCGCAAAATTAAGCGTTATTTGCGGGGTGGTTTTGCCACCTTTCCGCGGAAGAAATACACCCGTTTTGTGGAGGGAGGTACAGAAATTAACGTGGTATCAAATTCGTAAATTATATTTATGCAATATTACTGAAATTCTATTAATGTTATCTATAAAACAATTGTTATATTCATTCTGTATTGATGTAAGTATGGCGAACTATGAAGTCATGAAAAAATATGTTGATTTGGGGGGGGGGGGGTTTGTTTTTTTTTTTTTTTTTTTTTACACTTTCGTAATTGCATGAACTACCTCTTGACACAATTAAGTTACACGTTTACTATCTGGAGGGTGGGAGGTTGATTGGAGGGTAGGATCCACTTATTGCACAGATTTCCGTAGAAAAATTACATGCATTATCATGCCAATATACTGTATTAAAAAGTCGTGGAAAAATTGCGTTGCCTTACAAACACTCTTTTCACTTTCTGTAAATACTTCACTTGTCTGTTAATTGTGGAACCAAACTGAGTTGCTGTATCTATGAACATCTAAACGACCCACACATTCACACCAATCACATGCAGACCAAAGTTATTGAATGGCCTGACAGTCTCGCAACAATGAAATGTTCCGAGCAGCTACATTGTTGACAAAGGGCAACAATGTAGCGTCTCGCGCGTTCATTCCGCATTAGCTAATGGTGAAAACTTATTCTAGAAATATATAAATCTATATTAATTAATGTATTAAATTGGATATTGACACTGAAAAATCACGTTAGGTAAAAAAGATAAAAGCTACCATTTTCAATGCACTGCCAACACGATTTCATTGGCCGTCGTCAACAATATTCACGTCAAGACAAAATATATGCAACGTGTCAATAATAAATCAGCACTTTATAGTTTGATTAACTGAGCTTAAGACAGCGCTTACAGAACTGTAAAAGAACCAATCTTAAACCTGTTGTTACTGACAGTCTTTCTAGAGAAACGGTCCTTAAAGTTTGCTAAATGGGGAAATTGAAAGACGCCCGGGACAATTCATTACGACGTTAATTAGACGGATAAATATTTATTTTGAAAAGGACACAGAGAAAATTCGCACGAGGTGCAGGACGGGCTGATCTGCGGTCAAGAATAAACTAAAATCGTACAGGGTGTCTCTTCTATACTTCCCCTCCAGCACGGCATCTATATATCGCATAGAACGCCTGCAGCCGCCAGGACATCCCGCGACAGATACCAGCTCGGGGAAATGATAAAATGAATACACTGTACCTTTTTGTCATAGTGTATATTATTATTAAATACAGTAAAGCTTTGTAATGGGAGTTTCTGTGACGAGAAGCGGAGCCTTCATGTGAGGTTCTCACAATCCAGCAAGTTTAAGAACCGCTATTCTAGATTATCGTATTGGATTTTTCTGAAGTCGAGTTTTTTTTTCGCCCGGTAGGCAAACAACAACCTCAAAAAATGCGTATTTGTAATTGACTGTATCAAGACCAACTACGAGATGCCAGCATCGGATATAATATATTTTGTACCTTAAAATAACTAACAGCCTAGAAATGACTAACAAACAATAGGCAAACTCTGTAATGCCAGTCCTTGCCCTACTTTTAACCCTTTTCCTAACATTATTATGTAACAATAACCAACAACCAACTTGACATCTTTCACATGACGACTATTATCAGGTACCATTTACCATTTCCTTAGTGTTAAACTTGCAATCATTTAAGGTAAACCGCTTCCCATAGATTTTTTTTAAGAAGTATTACATTCAAACATAACAATATCATTTTAAACAAAAAATATATTTCGATAAAAAAAACAACAGCTATAGCAATGTATATTCAATAATAATCAGTGAAAAAATAAAGAAACAAAATCAAAACAAAGTATGAAAAATTCTGTGGACTAATTAACAATTCTGTACACAAAGACATATTAATATTTGTACAGTTTACAAATATTCCTGTGAAGTACCTATCACGTATGGGTAACTGATGGTAACATATGGTTTGTGTTTCTTGTGAAACTACAATGTTCACCGTATGCTATAACGGAATATCGAAATTTCTATGTGCATTTTAGTGGTATTTAATGACTTTATATTATACCAACTGTTAAATCTTATTTTGAAAGTACATTTATAGTACTGGCTTAATGGTATATGCGTCTCTATCATACAATCATACAGTAAAGTATGCTCCATATTTTGAATTAAATGGTTAAAGCTATTCCAGAAAAATTTTCTTTTAAATATTCAGTTATATGATGCGATACAAATACTGATACAGGGACGCGGTAACATAAAAATGTGACTTGTTTTATAGCTCACAAAATTGGATAAAAATATAGACTAATCACCAATTAATATTATCATTATCGAATTATTTACAGTAAAGACCACACACACACAAATACATGCCTGTTTCATTTACACATATAATACGTATGTATGTACTGTACACTGGCATATAAAAACACATATATACTACGTTAACATTTTATACATTACGTCTGTTATATCTAATTTCAATAAGAAATAATTTGCCATGTTCCTCCTAAATGTGAATCATTTTACTGCGCACCATTCTGCGCATCTGTACTTGAGGCCCGTTTCACCTTCCAATAACTTTAAACAGTGGCACATATTACAGTCAAATGTTTTGTAAATTACAAGTTCGTTACAAGTGAAGCCTGTATTGAAAAAAAAAATATTTTGAAACAAGACACGAACTTAGCACAGTGATCTATGAAAAGCTAGAAAATGTGATTTATTTGTCTATTCGGCTCAGAACACCGCTTCATGCCACCTTTACCCATAATCATAATAATGTACTGTTTGGGCAGAATGTTGTTTTCACTGCATATGACACCACAACAATCCCAATATAAGTAGCTGTCCTCAGGACGTTAGGACTGTAATTATTAACCAGCGAAGTTTGTGTGCCCCTGAAGGGGAACAAAATATGCGAAATTCCCCCCCAACACTATTTCTCTTTGGAAAGTGAAACAGATTTAGTATATGAACTGTGGATATTTAAGTCCGTTAGCCACAAGGTTCATAAATGTCTTTTCTTCAGATTTTGTGAATGCATATGAGTCCTCGTAACTCTACACATTCAGAAGGATGGCTACGGACATGTTTTCTAATATGGCATTAGAAATGTTCCACTGGGTTTTAAAGCCACGTATTTGTAAACTGAATACGGGGTTTGCGAAGTCGGTAAGCTACAGGAGGTTCTAAGACGTTAATTTCTTGTTGTATTATCGTGGATTGGTTTGATAAACGTGGTGACGTCGCACAGTTGTGTATTTATAAGATGGTTCTTCTCTTTTGCCAACTAACCATTAGCTTACATGTTTAGTATGAATAATGGCAGAAGTACAAAAGTAATTGTTCTATAAAAAAGTTACAAAATTATGCAAAATGTAAAATAAACTCTTATCACACTATTTAATTAAATGTGTTTTTGTCTTGTTAACACATATGAGTAAACAAGAGAACTACAGGACAATACAGATTCATATATGCTGAACTGAATTTTTATATTATGCATAGTTTAACAATAAAGATATTCCTGTATTTTCATATGCAGGAACTGCATATAGTTACAACATTACACCTATGTTTTTAATTCACAGCATATCCTCTCATTTATGAACACACAGGTTAAAACATAGGAACGAAATTCAGGTGACTTTGAGTACGTCTTACAAATTATACACAAAATCCCAAAATTGTTTTCTGTTTTGGGGGACAGAAAATTAAAAAAAAAAAAAAAAAAAAACATTAATACCGATTCTTTGGATTTAAATGTAATTACTCGACTCACAGAGTGGAGTGAATTCGATTTAGGCAGGGAATTGGCCGTGGATGATTTTAGAGTTACAACTGAAAGTGTGACTGAACCTGAAAGAATACTAAGGATTCTGTAAGCGCCACGAAATATGAGGACAGAATTCTGTGTTCGCTCTCTTTCTCTCACTGTGCAGCACGAAACGTCTGAACTTCGTATCCTGTCAGTATTTATTCCTTCTTTAGGCCTATAAATAGAATACAGAGATGAAAAAATGTGAACAAGTACAGGGTGTTATTTTTTAACGCAGAACTGAGCAGTGCAGAGCAGGCAGCGTCAACGACCGCTATGCAGCAACGATGTCGTGCACTCTACGGCGCACAGTCCGATGTTAAAAAAAAATAAACTCCCTGTATTTTCCGTATCGCTAGCTAATTATGAGTTTCTCTTAACTGTGAACCGCACAGAATATGAAACTAACAAGAACGACAACTTTTCGTTTCGTTATCGCAAATTTGCAACACGTGCCGCGCCAACTTGTACCCTACATTTGCGCAATTCGAGGCTAGACGTAATGATTGCGGTACTTTCGCATTATTTACACGCATCCTACATGTGCAATTTGTATCATCACACACATTTAATATCGCTACTTTATTTAAACCTACTCCAGTGAAAAAATAAATGGATTTTTTACATATTTGCTTTATGTTACAGGATTTTATGCCCACTTTTATTTACTGTTGCCGTTTTGCTGTACTCCAATAGTATCGATAGGATAAGAGATATTATACGTATTGTTTAATACCCAAACCCTGTGGTGTTTGCGCAAACACGACGACTGGTTATTTGCGTAAGACGGCATTACCACGCAGTTTTACGTGCAAAAGGCGGCACTGTACGTGCCAGTGGGTGAAAGCAGCTTTAGGTATTCGGAGGACTGCTGTTCACATAAAGAGGACAAATTACTGAGCAGTTAATTTGATTATTTTAGTGCAGTCGACGGTATTTAGTTTACTGGGGGGGGGGGGGGGGACTACGCTGTGTAAACTTATTCTGCTACTTTACATTATACAGGGCATACACAAAAGAATGGTGCGGTTTCAATAGAAATGTCTATTGAAACCGCACCATTCTTTTGTGTATGCCCTGTATATACCGTGCATTTCAGTAATTATTTCATTCCAACAAATGCATTACACTGTTTTAGTGTTTTCTGTACCTACATATGTTACTAACTTTTAGTGTTTTATATACTACGACTATCTTCAAATCAAAATCTTAATGATTCATTTTTAATAACATCAGAGAAGATAAACTAACCACTATGAACAAGAAAATAAGTCACTATTTACATACACCAACTGGATGCAACTTTATTTAAAAAAAACTGTATAGTTTTTTAAAACATATTTAAAAACTTTATAAAACCCGACATATGTTTCGGCTCTTATAGAGCCATCTTCAGTGGTTTATTGTCGTTAAAACTGCATATATTAAAACGTCTTTTTCATTGGTTCACTTTTAGGCAAGGTTTTTCACTTTTCCACTGCTCGGTATGCACAGACATTGTTTGTTATTTGTGCTAAAATATGTTAATATATCCGTAGGTATTGTATTGATGCATGGTACTGGTTTATTTATTATTACATTATATTATTATTATTATTATGGTTTATCTGTAATAATAGATAAACCAGTACCATGCATCAAATACAATACCTACGAAAACATAAACATATTATTTTAGCACGAATAACAAACAATGTCTGTGCATACCGAGCAGTGGAAAAGTGAAAAACCTTGCCTAAGAGTGAACCAATGAAAAAGACGTTTTAATATATGCAGTTTTAACGACAATAAATCCCTGAAGATGGCTCTATAAGAGCCGAAACATATGTCGGGTTTTATAAAGTTTTTAAAATATGTTTTAAAAAACTATACAGTTTTTTTAATAGAGTTGCATCCAGTTGGTGTATGTAAATAGTGACTGTGAAAAGATGCACGGTGATTACAGAATAAAGTGATGCACGGTGATTACAGAATAAAGTGATGCACGGTGATTACAGAATAAAGTGATGCACGGTGATTACAGAATAAAGTGATGCACGGTGATTACAGAATAAAGTGATGCACGGTGATTACAGAATAAAGTGATGCACGGTGATTACAGAATAAAGTAAGAAGATAAGTGATATTCAGTGATAGTGATTTACAAAAAAGAATTATGTTGTGAAAGTGAACTGGATGCATTGAGGATTGTGAACTCTCGACGACAGCCCTGATGATGGCACAGGAAGTGCCGAAACACGTGTAGGGACAAGAAAACACTAAAACAGTGTAGTGCATTTGTTGGAATAAAATAATTAATTATTCTGCTACGTTTAGACAATTTGTTCTGTTCTCACAAGGTTAAAATCAACGCTTGAACATAAACGATATTAAAACTATTACAGTCTTATAAAAATATTTGTTTAAAAAAATATTTCTCTTATCTTCCTTTTCCTTTCCAGTTTTGAGGCACGCAGCAACAAAATGGATACTTTGCATGGTCTGTTAATTTGATAAACGGTTCAGTTATTATTTCCATTTAAACCAAAGTACAGCAAACGTAAATACGTAGAAATAATTTCAGTAAAGTAAATTTTCATTGTACCTATTTTAAAGGCAGATAGAATCCTGCGAATTCCTGGGGGGGGGGGGTTATATTCTACGGACATTAATTTTACTGCATTCTAAGATCGCTCAATTATATCTGTATTATTTCCGTTCGGTAAGGAAACAAAAAGAAAACTGAACAGTAACAACATAATACAGGACATACACAAAATAATGGTGCGGTGTGGTGGTTATTTGTGTGTTAACCGCACCATTCTTTTGTGTATACCCTGTACATGCAAAAAAAATAACATGGCTTAATCCTACATGCATTTACCATCTACAAACGTATACATTCTGTATGGTTGTATGATTTCTGAACCAATCCATTCTGTCCTTGCTCATTCGGATCTGTCATTGCTTTGATTATTCTTTCTACTGTATCTGCCGCTCTTTTCTGTGATTACTTAAGTCTTAAATGTGGCTTTATATCACTGACTTTGTTGAAGCATTATTATCGATTGAGTCGCCATCTAAACTCGCGGTAAGTCATATTTCCTCTGTAATTATCGCTTACGTTCTTTTAGAACGATCACCACATGTCTGTCATAGACAATGCGGAATTTCGGTTTGGTCAGTTGGTGGGGTTTCGTCTGTGAGATTCTCTGGTTAATGGTACAAATGTTGACAGTGAAGGTTTACAGTAACATACGAGGATATAATGTGAATGTAAATGCACCAAAATTAATGGTTAGGGGATGTGAATATATGGAGCGCAGGTCCGGTTTAATGCCGTCGCAATCTGAGAGCCTGTATGTGGGCCCAAACCGCCCGGGGGCCTTGAAAAGGCTTTTTGTATTTCACATTATGTATTAAAACATATTTTGTATGTAAATTCTTACATTGGTGTGCCTATCAGTTCAGGATGGCGAGCAGGAAGTGTCACCAAATTTATTTTTGCACAGGGCCCAGAAATGTGTTAAACCGGCCCTGATGACATCCATTGTCGGGGGAGAGGTTTGTTAACACTTAAAAAGCACTTGCCTTGACAGTAAACACTTCTGCATTTTGCTCACATAGTGTTGTTAGCGGGTTTTGTGTGATCTTCAGACCAAACAGGGACCATTTATCTACAAAATATTAACCAGCTGGTGTCTGTATTGCAGAAATGCAGATGTGGTGTGGGGTTTGAGATTTTCACAGTGATAACTTTTCAGACAGCGGTCCTCCGGGTTATGACACCATGCAGTCTGGTAACTTTCGGAGGAACCAGCAGTCTCCATCTTCAGGGTCTAAGTACACCTACCAAACTGAACGATAAACATTACTGTCGTCAGAGACTGTGACGCAGTGTCGTCGGGCGAGTAATTCCCGACGTTTCGAATGGAAGTACTGTCTACTTTTTCGAGGGTCAAGTGAATCAGGAATAATGTTTGTCCACTTGAACTTTCGAGAAATAAACCTGTATGTTCCTCCGAAACGCCGGGAACCACTCACCCAGCATCGCACTGTCACATCAAAGGAGACGGAATCTTCAGGTACGTCACTGCGACAACCTCAAACCTCGCACAGTACTAACACCGTTACGAGCAAAAAAAGACCAAACCTGAGACGCGGCGTGTTTTCTGAGAGGTACGAAATCAACTTTACATATTGTTTAGATGAATTCCAAGCTTCAGGGGGATACTGTCGTACAGTCTGGAGACGCCTGCAGAACTGACTTTCTGGGAGAGGATCCAAACAGAGTCCTTCTGACATATTAGTTGTTGTGAGAGGTTAGTTTGCCACGAGGAGGTGCTGATAAGGGCTGGGCGGATAGGGCGCCACGGAGCCCAAACCGAAGTTATTGAGACCTTCTAAAAGTTGTTTGCCGTTGTCTTGAGGGGCTGTCGACGACGTGGCACTGTTGCTAACCTGGACGTTACCAGGGCTGTTTGCGTTGGTCGCAGCGCCGTTGTAGAACTGGTGACCAACAGAGGTAGGGTCTAGATAGGACGAAGGGGTGGCCCCTGGGAACTTTGTCGCCGCAGCTGCTGCTGGGTACAGCTCTGGCATATAAGCGGCCGCAGCTGCCGCCTCGAAGAGATTACGGTGCGGAAACTGTGGGTGGTAAGGTGCAGCGGGCTGGAAGAAATAGCCGGCGGCGTCTGGGGGCTGCTGTCCGGCGGCGGCAGCTGCGTTGGGTGACAGCGAGCGCCCGGTGGGGGACGGTGGTGCGGCTTGGTGGTGATGGTGGTGATGGTGGTGGTGAATCTGTTGCTGAATCGCCCTTTGCTTGATGTAGTTGGAGAACTCTGTAGGTGACATCCTGCAATACGAGAGACATAACGTAAGGCTCGAAGTAGTACCTCTCTGTCAGTTCACGGGGGGACAGTAAGAGGAGGGCCACCCTGTGACGTCCAGTGGTCACTATATGCACCACCTGGCTTAACATTAAAATAATTCTAATGTAAGACATCCCCGTTGGCGTTTCGATCATAAGTATATATTTTATTGGATTCTACAATCAGACGCAACAAGTCGTTTAACAAACGTTTAATTGGCAACTAGTTTCGGCTCATAAGAGAGCCATCATCAGGCCGTAACAAAAAGTGTAAGCTGGAAACCCCATATGTTGCAGGTAGGAGATCTCCCCTCCATTACTGAATACATTGCAAATGTAATAACAATTATAAATATTGTATATATACAGGGCATACACAAAATAATGGTGCGGTTTTAATAGTGAACACTATTAAAACCGCATCATTCTTTTGTGTATGCCCTGTATATATATAGCCTAAGTAAAAATGTTAAAACTAAAGTAATGTAAAAAGTAGAAGAAATATGATTATGAATTAAAAAGCGATGTTTAAAAAGTGAGACAAGGAGTCAACTGTAAGATATTAGCTGTATATATGTGAAGCAGTACTAGTACAAAAAAAAACCGCTATCGACCCAATATATTGTAGGTGTTCTTCGGGCAAATAACTTGACTGGTGTACAAGCTGGAATATATGTATATACTTTCGACACTCCCGGTACTTCTAATGTCCACGTCTATGTAGGCCTTTTGATAGACTAAATAGTTTGTATGTGGGAGTTGAGTAGTGTTAGTGGATTGCACTGCGTAAAGATATACAAAACGGGTTTACTATTAATTATATGAATAAGTAGGAAGTGACTGTTGTCATGATACTGTATAGAAACGTCACTTACAGGAGTGAAGTACAAGATACTTCACTAACTAACTAACTAACTAACTAACTCCATGCAGCACAGTCCTTCTTGACAAGCTAGCAGGTCGTCAGCTAGTCAAGAAATTCCCCGCGTTTTATGCAACCCGAAGGTTCATTACCGCATTCACAACAGCCCGCCACAGAATCAGTCCAGATCCGAGACTTTGTATTGTGTTTCGTAAATTGGTAATTTTTTTTACGGTGAGGAGTTGTTAGCACCTCGCCCAACCTCCAAGCTGGAGGACCACCCCTAGTTGGCTGTCCGCGACTGCTTATTCAATGTATTCGCAGCTACCCTCCATATCCGCAGGCCGTTCCTCCATCCGCAACCTGAGGACGCGCAATGCCGTGGTGACAGGGACCGACTTATCGTGGTGACAGGGACCGACTTATCGTGGTGACAGGGACCGACTTATCGTGGTGACAGGGACCGACTTATCGTGGTGACAGGGACCGACTTATCGTGGTGACAGGGACCGACTTATCGTGGTGACAGGGACCGACTTATCGTGGTGACAGGGACCGACTTATCGTGGTGACAGGGACCGACTTATCGTGGTGACAGGGACCGACTTATCGTGGTGACAGGGACCGACTTATCGTGGTGACAGGGACCGACTTATCGTGGTGACAGGGACCGACTTATCGTGGTGACAGGGACCGACTTATCGTGGTGACAGGGACCGACTTATCGTGGTGACAGGGACCGACTTATCGTGGTGACAGGGACCGACTTATCGTGGTGACAGGGACCGACTTATCGTGGTGACAGGACGACTTTCGTGGTAACGGACCGACTTATCGTGGTGACACGGACCGACTTATCGTGGTGACACGGACCGACTTATCGTGGTGACACGGACCGACTTATCGTGGTGACACGGACCGACTTATCGTGGTGACAGGGACCGACTTATCGTGGTGACAGGGACCGACTTATCGTGGTGACAGGGACCGACTTATCGTGGTGACAGGGACCGACTTATCGTGGTGACAGGGACCGACTTATCGTGGTGACACGGACCGACTTATCGTGGTGACACGGACCGACTTATCGTGGTGACAGGGACCGACTTATCGTGGTGACAGGGACCGACTTATCGTGGTGACAGGGACCGACTTATCGTGGTGACAGGGACCCACTTATCACGGAGGCACTGCACTCCTGTAAGTAGTCTTCCAATACCACATCACTGGATAACTTTACATTTTACTGTATCCCACCGTGTACAAAGCTGTGCGCACGTAATAGTGTCATCGTACGTGCCTCGCTGGACCCCTAATGTCCACAGCAATCAGTTAACACTTTTACCAAAGGCGCCGACGCACCCTCGTCTCCACTCGACAACAAAACAGCACCAGGATCCCGCAGTCCACTAATCCACGCCCAATTATCACGCAACAGACACGTGATTTTAAAGGGAGGTTTCGCTCGCAGTTCGACAACTTTTTGAGCAGACGTATTTAGAAACACGACAGCCCCAGAACTGAAAGTCTTAGCACTGCACCCATGCTTCAACCTAAGCTACATGCATCAGGAAATAAAGTCGGACAGAACATGAACCTAATCATTAACGTTCGTCTCTTGCTTTAAGGACAGAATATGTGGACTTTACCTCCGTGTTCCTCTGTGTTTTACGGAAGTTTAAAAATAGGGGGCAACTTTTTCTTTATAAACGTATTAGCCTAAATTCCTCAGACGAGAGAAGGAATTTCTGTGTGGAGACATGATTTGTTGTGGAGACATGATTTGTTGTGGAGACATGATTTGCTGTGGAGACATGATTTGCTGTGGAGACATGATTTGCTGTGGAGACATGATTTGCTGTGGAGACATGATTTGCTGTGGAGGCATGATTTGCTGTGGAGGCATTTGCTGTGGAGACATGATTTGCTGTGGAGACATGATTTGCTGTGGAGACATGATTTGCTGTGGAGGCATGATTTGCTGTGGAGGCATGATTTGCTGTGGAGGCATTTGTTGTGGAGACATGATTTGTTGTGGAGACATGATTTGTTGTGGAGACATGATTTGTTGTGGAGACATGATTTGTTGTGGAGACATGATTTGTTGTGGAGACATGATTTGTTGTGGAGACATGATTTGTTGTGGAGACATGATTTGTTGTGGAGACATGATTTGTTGTGGAGACATGATTTGTTGTGGAGACATGATTTGTTGTGGAGACATGATTTGTTGTGGAGACATGATTTGTTGTGGAGACATGATTTGCTGTGGAGACATGATTTGCTGTGGAGGCATGATTTGCTGTGGAGGCATGATTTGCTGTGGAGGCATTTGTTGTGGAGACATGATTTGTTGTGGAGACATGATTTGTTGTGGAGACATGATTTGTTGTGGAGACATGATTTGTTGTGGAGACATGATTTGTTGTGGAGACATGATTTGTTGTGGAGACATGATTTGTTGTGGAGACATGATTTGCTGTGGAGACATGATTTGCTGTGGAGACATGATTTGCTGTGGAGACATGATTTGCTGTGGAGACATGATTTGCTGTGGAGACATGATTTGTTGTGGAGACATGATTTGTTTAGGTGGTCTTCACCCAATCTCTCTTCAAATGCATCATATCAAAAAGGTAAACCCAAACGGTATAAATAGTCACCAGTTCTGCGATTTGTGATATTTTCATATAAAGTATAATGTTACAAGGACCATGCTACCTGAGCGGAGATGATCAGAATCGGAAAATTAGGGCCAGGAAACAAAGGAAAGATATCGGGAAATATTGCTTTGTACTAGTAAATAGAACCATCAAACTGTGGAACGAACTGCCTGCAGATGCTTTAGGGACTTCCACCTGTAAATCTCACATTTTTAGAAAGGGGGTCAGGAAAGTAATTACATGTGAGGTGAAGTGAGGTGAAGGGAATTGAAGAGTGGTGATGAAGCGTCTTAAAATGGGGGGGGGGGGGGTGACGTGAAGTGAAGTGAAGGGAATTGAAGAGTGGTGATAAAGCGTCTTAAAATGGGGGGGGGGGGTGACGTGAAGTGAAGGGAATTGAAGAGTGGTGATAAAGCGTCTTAAAATAGGGGGGGGGGTGTGACGTGAAGTGAAGTGAAGGGAATTGAAGAGTGGTGATAAAGCGTCTTAAAATGGGGGGGGGGGGGTGACGTGAAGTGAAGGGAATTGAAGAGTGGTGATAAAGCGTCTTAAAATGGGGGGGGGGGGGGTGACCTGAGGTGAAGTGAAATGAAGTGAGGTGAAGGGAATTGAAGAGTGGTGATAAAACGTCTTAAAATGGGGGGGGGGGGGTGACCTGAGGTGAAGTGAAATGAAGTGAGGTGAAGGGAATTGAAGAGTGGTGATAAAGCGTCTTAAAATGGGGGGGGGGGGGTGACCTGAGGTGAAGTGAAATGAAGTGAGGTGAAGGGAATTGAAGAGTGGTGATAAAGCGTCTTAAAATGGGGGGGGGGGGGTGACGTGAAGTGAAGTGAAGGGAATTGAAGAGTGGTGATAAAGCGTCTTAAAATGGGGGGGGGGGACCTGAGGTGAAGCGAAGCGAAGTAAAGTGAAGTGAAGTAAAGGACTTTAGTGGAATGTGTGTGATTGTCACTGATTTATAGTTACATAGCTCGTATGTGTGTTACTGTACAGTGTAAGGACTAATTGCGATGTACATATTTTTTTTCATTTTTATTAATATTATTTAATTATTTGCTATTAGATGTTTTAGCTTCTTTTTTTATACCGTAATGACTGTTTTATGTTTGTTTTATGTTGTTTTTATTGTTCGTCTTATGTTTGTTTTATGTTTGTTTTCTTGTTTTGTATGTCTTGCCTTCTATTTTGTGTGCTCTGTGTTTTTGTATTGTTTTGTGTATCTGTCTGCTTATGTATACAGTTGTTGTCTTTCTCTCTATTTATGTACACGTGTACTGACCACTGACACCGTGTGACAACACAATCGCAGTTAATAAATATATATCATATCATATCGAAGTACATTGGTAAATCATTAGGTGTAAGAATTGCTTCAAAGCAACTCCGCTTTATGAAGTTACCCACCACGACACTGCAATAACTTATGGCCTACATAGCGCACATTATACAGCCACAAAATACGTGTTCTTCATCTGAAGCAAGTACATGCTTTGCAAAACAGTGTAACTACTATTAGGCCGCGTTCTCACGGGGCGTGAACCACGCGCGTGAGTCACACTGGCGTGCTCACTCGTGTTGCCTCCACGCTTGGTGGAAAGCGTGAGCTGTTCACACGGACAAAAGGTTTCAGTACAATCGTGGCCTGGACGGGACAGTTGCTGAGGGCTGTGCCGTAGTGTGCTCTGTGTTTTGTGGGATTTTAGCATATCAAATTGTTCGCGCACTCGACAAAAGACAAGAAAAACGTCGGGAGAAAGCGTTGGGGGTTAAGGAGTGGATAACACGGCGCCCACTTGTGGGAGCATCCAGATTTATTGATACCGAACTTAAACATCGCTATCCAGATGACTTCAAAAATTTACTGCGAATGACAGAAATACAGTTTGAATACTTGTTAAGCAGAGTTAAGAAACGTAAAGTTTCGCTGTCACTGAGTCTTAGCATTTGTGACGACATCTTACCTCACGAACGCCAGCACCACGACTGAAAAATCAAACATGGTTTGATCCTGCCACGACAGGATCGTGGACTGCTGACGTCACACGCAAGGTCCACGACTCCGCGTTCACACGGGTAGTGGCCCACGAAAGTGTGATTCACGCGCGTGGTTCACGCCCCGTGAGAACGCGGCCTTACGCACGTTACTGTCTGAAGGCATTTCAACAGAAATACACTTTATTGACAATTGAGATGTGTTCAAAAAATCACCAACTAATGCACATAAACTTTTCAATAGTTTATTATTAACTATTCAAAAGTTTATGTGCATTAGTTGGTGATTTTTGAACACATCTCATTTCAAAATGCACGGTAGATACAACGTTAATTTATTGACAATTATTTGTGTGCAGGTCGCTAACAGCTGAACGGCATTTACGAGTTGTATACACTGTTACATTGCTACGCTGGCTTACTCGATGGAAATCTACAAACTCTTCTAAATGTCTTGAATCATCTGTCATTAAATGGGGATAACTGTACTCTAAGTAAGGCTACGTTAGATAGAACACAGAATCGAATATAAACACGGTATAAGGCGTGAATAGCCGATCCAGTGGCTGCGCGGTCTAAGGCGTCGGTCTACGGCCGTTCGCTTACTAGGATTGTGGGTTCGAATCCCGCCTATGGCATGGATGTCTGTCTGTTGTGAGTGTTGTGTGTTGTCAGGTAGAGGTCTCTGCGACGGGCTGGTCACTCGTCCAGAGGAGTCCTACCGAGTGTGGTGTGTCTAATGTGTGTGATCGTGAAACCTCGACGAAATGAGGAGGCCCAGGACCATACAGGGCTGTCGAGCCATAGAAAAAAAATAAGGCGTGTGTATACGAGGATCATGATGTCATTACGCTGTGGGGTTGTAAGGTAATGGTCTGTGCGTTCTGTTCTGGTTCCCTGGCCAGTGGGACCAACAAAACTCTGAAGGCATCAGTTTGCTTTGGAATTAATTCTGAGTCGAACAGGCCAAGAGAAGTAACTGTAGTGCGTGACAAGAAATTGAAGATTTAAAAGCATATGTCAGGCTTCGAAACACTGTCTGCTTTAAATGCTTTAACTCTTTACTGACTAAGATTAACCTGAATTATACTTAAAGATTCAGCACGTACCGCGCAGTAAACACACTCCGTCTCGGTTATACAAACCAGTCAGTTAACGTTGTACAGTGAAATAATCGCTGTTTGTTCTGAGATCCACACAAAACACATAAATACAGTTCGTACCGCGCAGTAAACACACTCCGTCTCAGTTATACAAACCAGTCAGTTAATGTTGTACAGTGAAATAATCGCTGTTTGTTCTGAGATCCACACAAAACACATAAATACAGTCCGTACCGCGCAGTAAACACACTCCGTCTCAGTTATACAAACCAGTCAGTTAATGTTGTACAATGAAATAATCGCTGTTTGTTCTGAGATCCACACAAAACACATAAATACAGTCCGTACCGCGCAGTAAACACACTCCGTCTCAGTTATACAAACCAGTCAGTTAATGTTGTACAGTGAAATAATCGCTGTTTGTTCTGAGATCCACACAAAACACATAAATACAGTCCGTACCGCGCAGTAAACACACTCCGTCTCAGTTATACAAACCAGTCAGTTAATGCTGTACAGTGAAATAATCGCTGTTTGTTCTGAGATCCACACAAAACACACAAATACAGTCCGTACGCGCAGTAACACACTCCGTCTCAGTTATAAAAACCAGTCAGTTAATGCTGTACAGTGAAATAATCGCTGTTTGTTCTGAGATCCACACAAAACACATAAATACAGTCCGTACCGCGCAGTTAAACACACTCCGTCTCAGTTATACAAACCAGTCAGTTAATGTTGTACAGTGAAATAATCGCTGTTTGTTCTGAGATCCACACAAAACACATAAATACAGTCCGTACGCGCAGTGTAAACACACTCGTTCAGTTATACAAACCAGTCAGTTAATGCTGTACAGTGAAATAATCGCTGTTTGTTTGAGAATCAACACAAAACACATAAATACAGTCCGTACCGCGCAGTAAACACACTACGTCTCAGTTATACAAACCAGTCAGTTAATGTTGTACAGTGAAATAATCGCTGTTTGTTCTGAGATCCACACAAAAACACATAAATACACTGTGTGGGCAGAACGTAGAATTGTTGAATGTTAAACGTGGTGGTACATATAGTAACCAGTAAGTCTGAACGCATTAAAGGCGCTCAGTAAACGATAACACGTGGACTTCCTTTATTTTGCTACGTTATTCTGTTAACTGTGCCGATCCAGTGGCGGCGCGGTCTAAGGCGTCGGTCTACGGCCGCTCGCTTACTGGGATTGTGGGTTCGAATCCCGCCTAGGGCATGGATGTCTGTCTGTTGTGAGTGTTGTGTGTTGTCAGGTAGAGGTCTCTGCGACGGGCTGATCACTCGTCCAGAGGAGTCCTACCGAGTGTGGTGTGTCTGAGTGTGATCGTAAAGCCTCGAAAAATGAGGCGGCCTAGGCCCCCAAGGGGCTGTCGACCCTTTGGGAAAAAAAAATCTGTTACTGTTTGTAAAGCGAAACTAAAATCCACCTCGCTTGTACTGTAGAGCTATATATGGAGTTTCCGGCGTCCTTACCTGTTGGCTCGCTTGCTACTGGTCTTGAGCTTGGTGCTGCCGAACTTGGTCTGCGCGAAGGTGGCTGTTGTGAAGGTGAGCGGTGCTGTAGATCGGGGGATGAAAGATGCCACCGGACTGGGTGAGCCTTTGTACGGAGCCGCCAGAGGGGTTGGCGAGGGCGCTGAAGAGGTAGCTGTTGTGTTCCCTGCGCATGAGGTCACTACGACGCCCTGGCCTCCTCCAGCTGGTACTGGGACTACAGACACTGCCTGGACTCTGACTGGACCGGTTGACACCCGGAGTATGGCGACGAAGACTTGTTGGGGGATAAACTGAGACCTCCTAACGTGGAACCCACTGCCTCGATCGGTCTGAAGCACTGCGCCTCTGGGTTGAAGGTTTTAGTGACCTCTCGGTCCGCAGAGGAGTCATCGTGTGGGTCTGCCAACTCGCTGAATAGGACCTTGACAGTACCTTCTCGCCAATGCGGTAGCTGACCTCGCCGGGATCCACCCATACAGCTAGCTCCTGGGGCAAGTTCTCCAACACGTCCTGGATAGGAACGCCACTCTCGCGGGCTGCACGTTCCAGAACCGGGTCCACGGGGTCACCTGTCTTCAGACATCGGAATGCTGACCCTTTGAATGGTTTTTCTGGGTACCAGTGACCCTTGAATTTGTCCTTCAGTGCTTTCTCCAGTTCCTCCCCGAAGATATTTACCCTTCTTCTTGGGAGTTTGTTATACAAGTATGAGATGACGAAATTGAGAGCCACCTGAACTTCTATATGCATCTTGGACGTTTGTTTTGATTAAGTTTCACGCGAACGTGTTGGAATTTTGTCTGCACTTTATGTTAAAACTACTGGGAAGGGTTACGACCTTTGGTATGGTGGTCACAGCTTGTTGAGACGCACAAACACGCACACGCTTACAGAAACAAAGACGATTGCCCGAAGGGTGCTGCTACTTTTGAATTTATAAGGGCAGTTCGTTGTGGGAATGTTGTCTTCCCTCAGTCAACTCCGGACCTCCTTCTGTCCTAACACTACGATACTTCTGTTGCAGTCTTGACCAGAAGACTAACCTGAAGTACAGTCCAACCTGTAATGAACAAAACAACATTATTTGTAGGCTTTGCTGTCAGTTTTATTTACTGAGTTATTTGCAGTAATTTCCTGATGTAATACAGAAGGGGCCGATCCCAGTGGCCGTGCGGTCTAAGGCGTGGGTCTACGGCCGTTCGCTTACTGGGATTGTGGGTTCGAATCCCACCTTAGGCATGGATGTTTGTGTTGTGTTTGTTGTGTGTTGTCAGGTAGAGGTCTCTGCGACGGGCTGATGACTCGTCCAGAGGAGTCCTACCGAGTGTGGTGTGTCTGAGTGTGTGATCGTGAGGCCTCGAAAAATGAGGCGGCCTTGGCCCCCCCAAGGGGCTGTCGAGCCATTGGGTGGGGAACAGATGATGATTCTGTTTATCGTTTTTCCCGAGCACGACAGCTTTGACTCATACAAAGTCTTTATACGCCGGCAAATCCCGTGATGGTTACAGTGCTCAGGGAAGCTATAAAGGACACTGTGTACTTAAGTTGCTGGTCCAAACTGTAAAGGAAACAGCGGTTTCATTTTCGGCGTGGTTCGACCTTCGTGACCTTACTTCCCAACGGCTACATTCGTCGAAATTAGGAACTTGCAGACATGTCACTTTTCAAATAGTCAGTAATGTTATCGATAGCCTGGGAATTCAAGTGTACGCCAGAAACGGGTAACTGTTTACACGACGCTAAGAGACGTTCATAATGCAATAACTTTCAAATGGCAGACACGTTTAAAGAGGTCACCAACGACCATAAAAATGCGAAGATTTGGAGGTTCTAATAGCAGTGTTCTGGAATGTGACGCCGTGTCGTTGGGAGAGTAAGCATTTCTTTTGGACTTATTTACCCTGAAGATGAAGGCACATCGGCCCTTCGAAGCATCGGCAACTACACACCCAACAACACAATGTCACGTCACAGACAATTTAAATCTCCAACGAAAATAATGTACTCGGAATTACCTTTAAATGCGTAGGGCACGTCTGCCCCAAATTATGACTTCGGTTGCGTGATCTCGAAGCTGCCTGCCTTCTACCAACCTGCCCAGTGTTACAAAAACCGACGGTACTCAACATGACCTGATGAGAGGCCAAATTTTGTAACACCTCCTGTCTCGTTCTCTCACATTCTGAGGCTAAATTTAGAGCGGTCGGTCACAACGGTAGCTGTGGAATTGTTGGTATTCCGTTCGTCATACTTTTTTTTGTTGTTGTGTATGACGTTGTAGGAATCAGACGATCATTCCAAAATTATCTTGGAAATGTCAAGGGTTAAAGTAACTTAACACTCTCCTGCTTACTTAAGTGCCTTGTAAAGTAAGTCTACTATTCTCACTTGATTCGTTATGAGAAATCGTTGCAGAAAACTGGAATTACGTATCTTGCGCAAAACACTAACTGGGGAGCTCGCAGGTGCTCCAAATTCAAAAAAGCTTGTGAGAAAAATTGACACTAATTTTCCATTCAATGCCCTGCGATTTCCGAATTAGAATTGCTTTTTGGAAGGTTCCCGAGCTTCGCCCGCTTGTCCTTCTGATAAAAGAGTCATGTTAAGATGAAGATGAGTATGGAACATTAGAGGAATGATACTCACAGCGGAAAGCCCCGAAGTACTCGGAGAAAAACCCGTCTCAGTGACACTTATTCCACCAACAGTACTCCATACTGGCCTGGGATCGAACCCGGGCCTCCGCGGTGAGAGGTAGGCGATTAACCGCCTGAGCCATGGCACGGCTCTCGAATTTTATATTTGTGCCCCGCAGTGAAAATAAAAAACGCTCCCTGTCGCTTATAGAAACCAAACAGTTTCAATGCTGGACACCAGGCGCAGTCAACCCGTAGCTCGCGACACAGTTACGTTGCCCGCGGAGACATTTTAAATGAGACAACCTATTTTAACCCTTTCCATGGCAAAGCCCAGATACAACGCCGAAGCAATTTTGAAAAGTTGTGAGGTGTTTATTTATGGAGACGTACATTATATAAGGTGTACACGTGAAATTAAATCCAGAATTGCCATGGCAAAAGCAGCATCAACAAGAAGAAAAATCTTTTCACCAGCAAACTGGAATTAAATTTAAGGAAGAAGCTAGTAAAGTGCTACATTTGGAGCATAGCTTTGTGTGGTGCTGAAACGTGGACACTTGGGAAAGTGGATCAGAAGTATCTGGAAAGTTTTGATATGTGGTGCTGGAGAAGAATGGAGAAGATCAGTTGGACCGATCGTGTGAGAAATGAAGAAGTATTACATAGAGTGAAGGAGGAGAGGAATATCGTACATACAATAAAAAGAAGAAAGGCTAACTGGATTGGTCACATCTTGCGTAGAAACTGCCTTCTGAAACATGTGATTGAAGGAAAGTAAGAGGGAAGGATAGAAATGACGGGACGACGAGGGAAAAGACGTAAGCAGCTACTGGATGACCTTAAGGAAAAGAAAAGATACTGTAAATTGAAAGAGGAAGCACTAGATCGCATCCTGTGGAGAACTCGCTTTGGAAGAGGCTACGGACCTGTCGTAAGACAGACTACAGAATGAATGAACATTATATGTCTAAATAATTTTGTACAAATGTGTTGAAAGCAGCGGTACCTTCCTCTTTGTACTGCAGTCATCCTGTGTACTTAGGACAGTTAACACTCGTGAGTGTTAGTCACTGTGACTACTGTGGCATCTCTGCTGGTTATTTCTGCCTGCATGCCATCACCCTCTACAGGTTCGCAGCTGATCTGATTAGCTTGACTTGATCTCGGTGGCTCTGTCGTGACGCGCGATCGCAGCAAACCCCATCTTTGTGGTGCATTGCGACCTAGTTTTAGACTTGGGAACGTGAAAATTTGCTGTCAGTGCCAAGGTACAGTTTTGGCTACTCTTTATTGATCCTGCAGCAGTCTCCACCCCTCTACCCTACCCAGCCACTCCCTCCACACTGTTCTGATATTCTCGTATCCAGGGGTCCCAGTTACAACATCCGATGCAGCCATACGTGTTAAGCCTGTAACAGCTGACCGGCCAGTTTACTGAGCGCTGTGTGCAAGTCGTCTGGCCATGGAAACTGTCCAGCGAATCTGACTTCGGTTTTCGTTAATCTGCGAAACTGAAAGACGCAGCGAGCTGGCTAACTGCACCGAGCGCAATCTGAGCTGGCTAACTGCACCGAGCGCAATCCGAGCTGGCTAACTGCACCGAGCGCAATCTGTCAGGGAAACTCACTGTTTGTCTGCCATGGAACCCGAAGGTTCATTACCGCTTTCACATAAGCCCGCCGTGTGTCCTGTCCTGATCGACATTAATGCAGTCTACACATTCCCAACCTGTTTCATGAGTATTCATTTTAACATCCTTCCATCTATGCCTAGGTCTTCCAAGTGGTCTCTTTACTTCTGGTTTTCCCACCAAAAACACGGTATGAGTTTATTGTCTTCCCTTTACAGTCCACAGGCCCCCCGTCTCTGGTTCTGATTCATTTTATCACCCGAAAGATATTTGGTGATGCACAGACATGAACCGCCTAGTTATGCCATTTGGTGACTGCCAGCAATGAACCGCCTAGTTATGCCATTTGGTGACTGGCACAGACAATGAACGCCTAGTTATGCATTTGGTGACTGGCACAGACAATGAACCGCCTAGTTATGCCATTTGGTGACTGGCACAGACAATGAACCGCCTAGTTATGCCATTTGGTGACTGGCACAGACAATGAACCGCCTAGTTATGCCATTTGGTGACTGGCACAGACAATGAACCGCCTAGTTTGCCATTTGGTGACTGGCACAGACAATGAACCGCTAGTTATGCCATTTGGTGACTGGCACAGACAATGAACCGCCTAGTTATGCCATTTGGTGACTGGCACAGACAATGAACCGCCTAGTTATGCCATT
Source organism: Reticulitermes speratus (assembly GCA_021186555.1). NCBI lineage: Eukaryota > Metazoa > Arthropoda > Insecta > Blattodea > Rhinotermitidae > Reticulitermes > Reticulitermes speratus. The sequence continues at coordinate 2,795,823 of JAJKFL010000002.1, forward strand.
TGGTGACTGGCACAGACAATGAACCGCCTAGTTATGCCATTTGGTGACTGGCACAGACAATGAACGCCTAGTTATGCCATTTGGTGACTGGCACAGACAATGAACCGCCTAGTTATGCCATTTGGTGACTGGCACAGACAATGAACGCCTAGTTATGCCATTTGGTGATGACACAGACATGAACGCCTAGTTATGCATTTGGTGATGGCACAGACAATGAACGCCTGTTATGCCATTGGTGACTGGCACAGACAATGAACGCCTAGTTATGCCATTTGGTGACTGCACAGACATGAACGCTAGTTATGCCTTTGTATGTGTATGTGTATTATGTGTGTATGTATGTATTATGTATATGTATATATGTATGTATGTACATATATGTGTGTATGTATGTACGTATGTATGTATGCATATATATATGTATATGTATATACGTGTGTATGTATGTATCTATGTGTATGTATATGTATGTATCTGTGTATATATATATATATGTATGTATATATGTATATATATATTTTATATATGTATGTATGTATATATCTATGTATGTATCTATGTGTATGTGTATATGTAGTATGTATATATGTATGTATGTACACTGAAACACACAAAACGCTGTGTTATGCTAAGTCTGACAGTAAGTACACGTCACATATATTTACACCTCGCGACTGTCGTTTTGTTTCAGTAGCTCAGTGTCTAGTGTTCTTACGAGACGTCTATATGTCTATAGACGGCGTGCGGACTGTGCGTGCGTCTTACTGACCGGGACAGTGCGTGACGTGACGTCACTGCTGTCAGATGACAGGATTTGACCGACATAATGTCAAAGGGAAACTGTAGAATGGTTATGTGTGTGTGGGTGTGGATGTTAGGGCATCTAATTGGTGGGGCCGAAACGGCTCTTAATTTACAGCTACTTGGCAGTTGATTGGTACGTTATTAAACAAGAATTGAATAATAATAATAATAATAATAATAATATAATAATAATAATAGAATTAAAAGCAAACCATGTACCAGTAATAATAGACGCAACTGTAACCATCTCCAAACCATTCACAAAATACGTCAGCAACATACCGGCAAGCACGACATCAAGGAACTACAGACAACAGCCATATTGAACACTGCACACGTACTGCGGGTAGTAAAGGTAAAGGTCACCCTAGAACAGGCCATGAAGGCCCAGAGGGGGAGTAGAGGTATAGCTCTACTCTTTCTTTAACCTCGGCGCTATATGGGGTGGGTGGTCAACGCCACGACCCGGCCGCTTTACCCCAGTGAAAGAGACCCGGTACCCATTGTACAGGAGGCTGGGTGGGCCCCAGGGCCGGTCTGGACGGGTGCAGAAAATCTCGCCCCCACCGGGATTCGATCCCCGGACCGTCCAGCCCGTAGCGAGTCGCTATACCGACTGAGCTATCGCGGGAAGTACTGATGTGAAGTATAGATCGTGCAACACGGGAAATAACATTACATGTGCCACATATTGTAACTACAGAATAGCTGCAACAGTATGTAGCCTAGAGACGTGGTTTGTGTCAGGTGCATAATTGTAAATATGTATATAAAGTGATAACAATGATTATTAAAATCAGTGAATTTTATAACTGAAATTCGACTAATGCCGTTAGACGTTGACGACGTAGAAGCGCCATTCCACATAATTCTGTGACGCCAGGTTTCGTAGCCACACGTCGGGCCATGAACACAGGTACGAACTGCCACAGACAACCACACAGAGCAAGACGGAGCGTTTCGCAGGACTTTGTAACGCCATTAGTCACATAAAAATGAGTATCACGTTTAGATATCCACAGCTGAAAGCCAGTACGATTCGAAGACTGATGTTGTCCAGACATCAGTATTTGATTGGTCGTAGTTTAACAATTCATCATCACTTAACATCACTAACGAAAGAAGTAATTCATCTAATAAATCATTTACACATAACTTATACCTCACATAAACACCGCTTCTGAGATATTCCTAACCCCTTTAAAGCCCGGTGGTTACTATATGTACCACCAGCTTTAACATTCAACAATTCTACGTTCTGCCCACACAGTGTATTTATGTGTTTTGTGTGGATCTGAGAACAAACAGCGATTATTTCACTGTACAACATTAACTGACTGGTTTGTATAGCTGAGACGGAGTGTGTTTACTGCGCGGTACGAACTGTATTTATGTGTTTTGTGTGGATCTGAGAACAAACAGCGATTATTTCACTGTACAACATTAACTGACTGGTTTGTATAGCTGAGACGGAGTGTGTTTACTGCGCGGTACGGACTGTATTTATGTGTTTTGTGTGGATCTCAGAACAAACAGCGATTATTTCACTGTACAGCATTAACTGACTGGTTTGTATAACTGAGACGGAGTGTGTTTACTGCGCGGTACGAGCTGGGTATTTATATATAAGACAGGTTAGTTTCCGTCTTCATTAGCCCTTTAAAGACAAAGGCACATTTACTATCACTCACCTGCTTCACGTTAGCAGTGCTGTAGATGAAAGTTGAAAGCATTACCATCACAGAAGGCGTATGCTGCGTGTGACATATGGAAGTAAACTGTGCAACTACAGACAGACAAATTCCTGACAGCTAATCGTGTCTTTCTGTCATGTCAGCAACGTAGACTGCAGCATCTCGCGTTATGTTCTGCGACGGGAAAACGCACGGAAGCCCAAAACAGACTGGTATTAACAGCCCCCAGCAGTTACACCAGCTTCACCACAGACGTACGCGGTCCGCCATATCAGTGCGGGCGACCGCCGCACGACTAACCTACCGACCGACTGTGAGAGACTGCCTGCCGGCCTGTCGAGAGGGCGTGCGAGAGTCGTTCGGCTTCGCAGGATCGGAATTGTGCAAAAGCTGTCTCGTAGCTGGCTCTGTGACTGCCAATGCAGCCCGTCATTAATTCTCACACTACACAACAGATGGGTCAATTTTTCATCAGCTCTCAGGTTGCGTAACTTCAGGCTTCCGCCGCGATGTAGATGCGATCTGCGCCGTTCTGGGATATACGCAGCTTTGAGTGGTAGTTCTGTACCGACGTTTCGGGACAACTGAACTTATAGGTCAAGACTTCTTGACACTTAAGAATGGGACCGACAGGTTGTCCCGAAACGTTGAGTGGTAGTTCTGCACCGACGTTTCGGGACAACCGAACTTAAGGGTCAATACTTCTTGACCCTTAAGAATGGGACCTACAGGTTGTCCCGAAACGTCGGTACAGAACTACCACTCAACGCCGCGTTTGACCCTTCAAGATGGGAGACAGGTTGTCCGAAACGTCGGTACAGAACTACCACTCAACGCTGCGATTGACCTTGAATATGGGACCCGACAGGTTGTCCCGAAATGTCGGTGCAGAACTAGCACTCAACGCTGCGCTTAGCCCTTGAAGATGGGACCGATAGGTTGTCCCGAAACGTCGGTGGAGAACTACAATTCAACGCTGCACTTAACCCTTGAAGATGGGACCGATAGGTTGTCCCGAAACGTCGGTGCAGGACTACCGCTCAACGCTGCGTAATATCCCAGAAGAGCGCAGTTCTCAGCTGTCAGGTTTTTTTAAACTTCGCTTCTGTTTAATGTGTCTCATTAATTCGAGTTTCGTGCGAGTATCTTTCAAATTGCGCAGTTCGTAGTCAAAAATGCTCGACGGAAACTTGAAGTTGAGTGTTTTTAGATGACTTGAAAAGAAAGAGACGAGGGGAAATTTAGAAATTTGGCTCGTTTCAGTATCACCTTTTAGAAATTTTTATTGCAGCGTGAAGATTGGTCAAATTACTCTCACACACTGCATCTTCCGTCTCGTGACAAGTTCTTCTATCATTCTCATAGTCAGTGTTCGGTAGCCCAGCTTCACAAAATACATATATCGTCACCAAAAGCAGCCTAAATGCACACTTTGAATTTTCGAGCCGTCCTTCGTAAAATGTTCTAATGCAGTACCTACTTCTGGTCTAGGAAGCACCGTTTTGTAGCATGTCAACTGTGACCTCGCAATACAGGTAGCGCTTTTAAAATATCCTAAATTTTACGACAACCGTAACAATATCAGGAAGGTTTCTGGTACCGATGGCCGTAGCATTCGAAAGCAATCACTTTCGAACTTCACAGTGCGGGCATTGTCAATGTTCCGGTCAAGCGCACATCAAATATTGTGCACTGGGGTTTGACACTTCGAACATAAAAAGTAACTCGAATTATATTTAAAGAGCCAGATCGTACCGCGCAGTAAACACTCTCCGTCTCAGTTACACAAACCAGTCAGTTAATGTTGTACAGTGAAATAATAGCTGTTTGTTCTGAGATCCACACAAAACACATAAATACAGTCCGTACCGCGCAGTAAACACACTCCGTCTCAGTTATACAAACCAGTCAGTTAATGTTGTAGAGTGAAATAATCGCTGTTTGTTCTGAGATCCACATAAAACACATAAATACAGTCCGTACCGCGCAGTAAACACACTCCGTCTCAGTTACACAAACCAGTCAGTTAATGTTGTACAGTGAAATAATCGCTGTTTGTTCTGAGATCACACAAAACACAATAAATACAGTCCGTACCGCGCAGTAAAACACACTCCGTCTCAGTTATACAAACAAGTCAGTTAATGTTGTACAGTGAAATAATCGCTGTTTGTTCTGAGATCCACACAAAACACATAAATACAGTCCGTACCGCGCAGTAAACACACTCCGTCTCAGTTATACAAACAAGTCAGTTAATGTTGTACAGTGAAATAATCGCTGTTTGTTCTGAGATCCAGACAAGACACATAAATACAGTCCGTACCGCGCAGTAAACACACTCCGTCTCAGTTATACAAACCAGTCAGTTAATGCTGTACAGTGAAATAATCGCTGTTTGTTCTGAGATCCACACAAAACACATAAATACACTGTGTGGGCAGAACGTAGAATTTTTTATTTTAAACCTCGTGGTACGTATAGTAACCACTGACTAATAACCTTGAGTCTAGTGGTTACTTTGATGTACTCCTGGCTTTACAATTGGCGAGATATACGTTCTTACCGAAGACTGCATTTCTGCGTTTTGTATGGATCTCAGAACAAACAGCGATTATTTCACTGTACAGCATTAACTGACTGGTTTGTATAACTGAGACGGAGTGTGTTTTACTGCGCGTACGGACTGTATTTATGTGTTTTGTGTGGATCTCAGAACAAACAGCTATTATTTCACTGTACAACATTAACTGACTGGTTTTATAACTGAGACGGAGTGTGTTTACTGCGCGGTACGGACTGTATTTATGTGTTTTTGTGGATCTCAGAACAAACAGCTATTATTTCACTGTACAACATTAATGACTGGTTTGTATAACTGAGACGGAGTGTGTTTACTGCGCGGTACGGACTGTATTTATGTGTTTTGTGTGGATCTCAGAACAAACAGCTATTATTTCACTGTACAACATTAACTGACTGGTTTTTATAACTGAGACGGAGTGTGTTTACTGCGCGGTACGGACTGTATTTATGTGTTTTGTGTGGATCTCAGAACAAACAGCTATTATTTCACTGTACAACATTAACTGACTGGTTTTTATAACTGAGACGGAGTGTGTTTACTGCGCGGTACGGACTGTATTTATGTGTTTTGTGTGGATCTCAGAACAAACAGCTATTATTTCACTGTACAACATTAACTGACTGTTTTTATAACTGAGACGGAGTGTGTTTACTGCGCGGTACGGACTGTATTTATGTGTTTTGTGTGGATCTCAGAACAAACAGCTATTATTTCACTGTACAACATTAACTGACTGGTTTTTATAACTGAGACGGAGTGTGTTTACTGCGCGGTACGGACTGTATTTATGTGTTTTGTTTGGATCTCAGAACAAACAGCTATTATTTCACTGTACAACATTAACTGACTGGTTTTTATAACTGAGACGGAGTGTGTTTACTGCGCCGTACGAGCCGAATGTTTAAGTGTGATTCACGTTATTTTGCGCCTTTAAGGGGTTAGAGGATTCAGTAAGATTGTCACGGTAGCGACGACGTTCAGGGCACGGTACGGTCAAGAACAGACGCATTACACACAGACAAAGAATAACTTCCTACGTGAACGGACGTTACGGACCGTGATCGGACGTACCGTACATGAGCGACCGTGAGCGTACCGTAGTGTGAACAGGACGTAACTCTTACACATGTTTTCTCGCCTTAAAGTTTTCGACTACAGTTTTTTATGCATGAATAAGGTTGTCCGCGGTAGCGACGACGTTCAGGGCACGGTACGGTCAAGAACAGACGCATTCACACACAGACAAAGAATAACTTCTGACCGTGAACGGACCGTTAACGGACCGTGATGACCGTGACCGTACGTGAGCGACCGTGACCGTACCATGAGCGGACCGTGAGCGTACCCATAGTGTGAACAGGACGTAACTCTTACACATGTTTTCTCGCCTTAAAGTTTTCGACTAGTTTTTTATGCATTCGAATAAGATTGTCCGCGGTAGCGACGACGTTCAGGGCACGGTACGGTCAAGAACAGACGCATTCACACACAGACAAAGAATAACTTCTGACCGTGAACGGACCGTTACGGACCGTGTGCGTTACCATTAGTGTGAACAGGACGTAACTCTTACACATGTTTTCTCGCCTTAAAGTTTTCGACTACAGTTTTTTATGCATTTAATAAGATTGTCCGCGGTAGCGACGACGTTCAGGGCACGGTACGGTCAAGAACAGACGCATTCACACACAGAATAACTTCCTGACCGTGTTGGACCGTTACCGGACGGTTACCGGACCGTGAGCGGCGTACCCGGACCGTGAGGGACGTGAGTACCATGAGGACAGTGGGTACGTAACGATAACTTACACATGTTTTCTCGCCTTAAAGTTTTCGACACAGTTTTTTATGCATTTAATAAGATTGTCCGCGGTAGCGACGACGTTCAGGGCACGGTACGGTCAAGAACAGACGCATTCACACACAGAATAACTTCCTGACCGTGTCTGGACCGTTACCGGACGGTTACCGGACCGTGAGCGGACCGTACCCGGACCGTGAGCGGACCGTGACAGTACCATGAGCGGACAGTGAGCGTACCCATAATGTGAACTGGAATTAACTCTTACACATGTTTTCTCGCCTTAAAGTTTTCGACCACAGTTTTTTATGCATTCAATAAGATTGTCCGCGGTAGCGACGACGTTCAGGGCACGGTACGGTCAAGAACAGACGCATTCACACACAGAATAACTTCCTGACCGTGTCTGGACCGTTACCGGACGGTTACCGGACCGTGAGCGGACCGTACCCGGACCGTGAGCGGACCGTGACAGTACCATGAGCGGACAGTGAGCGTACCCATAATGTGAACTGGAATTAACTCTTACACATGTTTTCTCGCCTTAAAGTTTTCGACCACAGTTTTTTATGCATTCAATAAGATTGTCCGCGGTAGCGACGACGTTCAGGGCACGGTACGGTCAAGAACAGACGCATTCACACACAGACAAAGAATAACGTCCTGACCGTGACCGGACCGTATCCGGACCATGAGCGGTGCGTGAGCGTACCCATAGTGTGAACAGGACTTAACTCTTACACATGGTTTCTGGCATTAAAGTTTGTCGACTACAGTTTTTATGTATTTCTTATTGCTCACATGCACGCTACATTTTCAGCCAATTATAACATGCTTAGTTTAATAATTATGAATATATGAATATAACATATTTATACTTCATGGAAGTATTTTGAATTTATTTTGGCAAAAGATCATTTTAGAAACATCAAAGAAGGCAGAATATTAAAATACATGAAAATGTTTATAGAAATTTTGTTGTGTGAAAAGCTGAGCTAGTTAATATACGTATCAGTACACTGTCCTTTATTTGTCATATAAATATACGTATCAGTACACTGTCCTTTATTTGTCATATAAATATACGTATCAGTACACTGTCCTTTATTTGTCATATAAATATACGTATCAGTACACTGTCCTTTATTTGTCATATAAATATACGTATCAGTACACTGTCCTTTATTTGTCATATAAATATACGTATCAGTACACTGTCCTTTATTTGTCATATAAATATACGTATCAGTACACTGTCCTTTATTTGTCATATAAATATACGTATCAGTACACTGTCCTTTATTTGTCATATAAATATACGTATCAGTACACTGTCCTTTATTTGTCATATAAATATACGTATCAGTACACTGTCCTTTATTTGTCATATAAATATACGTATCAGTACACTGTCCTTTATTTGTCATATAAATATACGTATCAGTACACTGTCCTTTATTTGTCATATAAATATACGTATCAGTACACTGTCCTTTATTTGTCATATAAATATACGTATCAGTACACTGTCCTTTATTTGTCATATAAATATACGTATCAGTACACTGTCCTTTATTTGTCATATAAATATACGTATCAGTACACTGTCCTTTATTTGTCATATAAATATACGTATCAGTACACTGTCCTTTATTTGTCATATAAATATACGTATCAGTACACTGTCCTTTATTTGTCATATAAATATACGTATCAGTACACTGTCCTTTATTTGTCATATAAATATACGTATCAGTACACTGTCCTTTATTTGTCATATAAATATACGTATCAGTACACTGTCCTTTATTTGTCATATAAATATACGTATCAGTACACTGTCCTTTATTTGTCATATAAATATACGTATCAGTACACTGTCCTTTATTTGTCATATAAATATACGTATCAGTACACTGTCCTTTATTTGTCATATAAATATACGTATCAGTACACTGTCCTTTATTTGTCATATAAATATACGTATCAGTACACTGTCCTTTATTTGTCATATAAATATACGTATCAGTACACTGTCCTTTATTTGTCATATAAATATAAGTATCAGTACACTGTCCTTTATTTGTCATATAAATATACGTATCAGTACACTGTCCTTTATTTGTCATATAAATATACGTATCAGTACACTGTCCTTTATTTGTCATATAAATATACGTATCAGTACACTGTCCTTTATTTGTCATATAAATATACGTATCAGTACACTGTCCTTTATTTGTCATATAAATATACGTATCAGTACACTGTCCTTTATTTGTCATATAAATATACAATATATCTGCCTTCTAACGTCTTTTCTCGTCGACGTGTGTGCCTCTCTCTCTCTCTCTCTCCCTTTACAGAGCGTGGGCGCTCTCGACGCGGACTAATTTATCGGAAATCGATGCCGGAGTCCTTTCTTGTGGCGCTGTCTCGTATCCACCGACTTGCCAGACCGACCTACACAAACACTACACTAACCGACTGACTGACTGACTGACTGCGGCGCGCTGATCACTTGCACGTCACTTGCTCGCCACTTGTTCACGGATCCACGCCGTATCAATAAATAACAACGGGAAGGCTTCGCTGTTGATTGCATTAAGTAGAACATAAAGCGATGTGTCGTATTGTGGTGACATCTGTTGAGCATCAAGTTTTGGTGCTTGCAAAATTTATATGTAAAATAACCACACAAACGACAACAGTTTTGTTATCAAACAATTGCACACATGTTACTTTACGTATACCAACATATCTCTTACAGTTTGCTATCCAAAACTACAAACATTAAGATATACAGAACTATAATTGTGCCTGTTGTTTTGTATGGGTGTGAAACTTGGTCTGTCACACTGAGGGAGGAACATAGGCTGAGGGTGTTCGAGAATAGGGTGCTGAGGGGGATATTTGGGTCTAAGAGGGACGAGGTAACAGGGGAGTGGAGAAGACTACATAACGAGGAACTTAATGATCTGTACTGATCACCAAATATTATTCGGGTGATAAAATCAAGAAGAATGAGGTAGGCGGGGCATGTAGCACGTATGGGGGAGGGGAGAGGTGCGTACAGGATTTTGGTGGGGAGACCTGAGGGAAGGAGACCACATTGGAAGACCCAGGCGTAGATGGGAGGATAATATTAAAATGGATGTTCAAGAAGTGGGATGGGGGGCATGGACTGGATTGATATGGCTCAGGATAGGGACAGGTGGCGGGCTGTTGTGATGCGGTAATGAACCTTCGGGTTCCATAAAACGCGGGGAATTTCTTGACTAGCTGAGGAACTGTTAGCTTCTCAAGAAGGACTCTGCTACATGAAGTTAGTTAGTTAGTTAGTTAGTATTAATCCAACATATCGGACATGGTGTTAAAACTTTGGGCTACATGTTTCGACCCCTATGTTGGTAATCATCAGGCTCTTTATAGACGTTCCTGAAACGTCGATTTATTGTATTTGTCAGTAAATGATTTGGGGTATATGACCTGTAAAGGACTAAGATATTCAGTCTATACGTAAAGGTAAAGGTCACCCTAGAACAGGCCATGAAGGCCCAGAGGGGGAATAGAGATATAGCTGTACTCTTTCTTTAACCTCGGCGCTAGATGTGGGTGGATGGTCAACGCCACGCCCCGGCCGCTTTACCCCCGGGAATGGCCCGGTACCCATTGTAAAACGTAATTAGATGCTGATTAAAGCCGTGAGAATTTTTGAGGTTTTCGCAATGGAGTAGCTGAGGGAAATGGTGACACTACGTTACCTCGAAACGTCGGAATCCGATTACATATTGACACAGCGTCATATCCGAGAAGAAAGCAATCCTCAGCTACACCGCTGCGAAAACCTACGAACGTGGCTGCATCAGCACATCGCTTGTTGCAAAACCTTTAAGCCAGTGCTCATTGCTTATCGGGCTGTAAATTATTTTCCTGTATTAGCAGGCGATAATGTTAGGAGTGAAAGGTGACTGGGCAAAAATACGAAATATGTACGATGTTTGAGAGGAGTGGTGCGGGTATATATCATTTATATTACAAATTTATCAATCGATTGTTAGTTATCTCTCGATATACTGTAAGTTGACCGTTGTTTTATACAGCAGCCGTCGCTGTAGGCCCCACTTGACACCTGCCGTCTGTCATCGTCATCTTAGGATGACAGTTGTAAATCAAGGCCACGGAAGTTAATGCAGAAGACAAGAGACGTTCGTAAATCTGTCACGGGGGGGGGGGGCTCAGCCTTCGTACTGCAGCACGTGCGGTGTTGGCCACAAGATACGGCCGAAACATGTAGCAGTTACCTCTCTTTGAACTAGTTCCGTAAGTTGGAACTAAACTTATTGCTCGGAAGATGTATAATTTTAAGTTTTCTTAGTACAGTGTCTGGACATAACAGGGATGACGTCAGGGTGTTGCGTCACGTGATTTAAAAGGTAATGCATAGTGCTAGAACAGCGGTATTCAACCTTTTTTGTTCGCGTACCCCCACATATAATTTCTCTTCAACTTTGTACCCCCAAAGATGTTGGTGCATAATTCAAGTTATACATCAGTCTATAATCTACATCTAAATAAGCTAAATAAATTACATCCAAAATAATGTATTAAATAATAAGTTTTAAATGAGAAAAAGGAGAGTCAAGCTATTAAATAACAAATATATTATTGTCTATCGTATAAAAATTAATAAAGGAACAAAGGTATTTTAGCAAAGCAAAATTATATGCACTATGTGGAATAAAATGAAACTAGCCGCCCAGATAAGAATCGCATAAAGAGGAGAGAGAGAGAGAGAAATGGCACTCCCAAATCGCATGTCCTTACGTCCGGTCTCTTGTGGCTAACCCTAAATCTGGCCCTGATTATTCAGTGTTTATCATGAAATAATATATTAATTTTTTATTTAATTTTACGTACCCCCTAAGATGTCTTCGCGTACCCCAGGTTGAATACCGCTGTGTTCGAGCAGGGAAATGTATTAGGCCCACTCGGGCAGGAAGACGGCAAATTCATGCGGAATGTTGCTGGAAAGGCATTTACAAAGCGGCCACATGAGAAAATCGAGAAAGAGGGTGCGGGTTCGAACGTTTTAGGACGAACGGAATGTGTATCAAAAGCTTGGTTCTTCTGTACATTAGTTTAAACATACAATGAAAACGTATTTGTAACATGCTGTATACATAAGTAATCGAAATCTAACCTTAAAACGTAAATTGTAGAGGTTTGACTGCGAAATAAATTAGTGACTAATATGTCGAAATTTATGTTGCAACTTATCTACAGCAGTACCGCGCGTTTGATTAAATCTGCGATCTTCTGGGGTATTACGTGACGTCGTGTGGTAATTGTTTACCGACGTTTCGGGACAACGTATCGGTCCTATCATTACAGGTCAAGAGTCCGAGTAGGAAAGAAAGCCAGCCTGTAACGTAGATTCTGGAAAGTGCGGCAGGGTAGCAATACGTGTGACGTGCGTTTTATGTCTGTGTGACTGGTGCTAAAGCATCTGAAAACCAACTTCTGATAATGATTCAGAAGTGAATCGAAATATGTTGGTCATCTAACAAAAGTTACTAAAATAATGTGCGTACTGTAGATGTGTCTAATATTACACCATCTTGTCTGGTCTGAATTTGGGATCCTGTGAAAATTTTTAGAACAGACGCAAGAACACGTAGAAGGTGGCAAGTATTGGCGGTTTGTTAACACCTTGTAATCAGGCGTAATGTGGTAGAAGACAGCAAACATTGCGTATGTAACGTGTTCAGTTTTGTTGAACATGGCAAACATTGCAAGTCTTCTATATACTTATCGTTTCCCCCGCTCTGCCTCGGCTTGTACTGTACGTTGCTCCACATACCCGACTTTCCTTCAGAATAACAAGCATATCGTCTCTCAATGTCACAAACAAGATTAGATACTAACATTTGTTAACGTTTAGACGTTTTTCTTGCTACTGTAAATCCTCTACTTGGTGCAAAAACTTGACTTCGGAAACGTTAACATATATATGCGCCCTAAAATTCTTCTAAAAACATGTCTCTGCTTCCGTGAATTTTGGGTCATCAAATAGTTCCATCGACTTAGAAGAGAATGGCACAGAAGTACAGTCCCATTCAGAAAGAACTCTCACATTTCGTCCGCTGGTATATCTTCGGATTGCACTACACAGGTATTGTTATTGTCACAGCCAGCAACAGCATAACAATGTGCCTACATATAACAATAGCAGTGTAATACAGAGATTCAGTCACACTTCATTTCCACGGTAACCAGGTTTCCATGGATGAGACACACCTTTGGTTTTGATGTCACACGTTTCCATGGAAACCAAAGTCCAAGTTAGGCTCCACCAGAGTATAACAGCCTGATAGATGTAATTGGCGCTGGGTTTTGGGGCTTTCAGTATCAGATATGGATGGGATTTAACGTCTGGTTTGTGAGTGACGTCACATCCGTGTTAAGGTTAATGGTCAGGTTGTAAAGATATTATTATCGATAAATATTTAATGCTGTGGATGTACTGTACATGTACTGTGTGTGTTTCGAGTTCGTACCGCGCAGTAAACACACTCCGTCTCAGTTATACAAACCAGTCAGTTAATGTTGTACAGTGAAATAATCGCTGTTTGTTCTGAGATCCACACAAAACACATAAATACAGTCCGTACCGCGCAGTAAACACACTCCGTCTCAGTTATACAAACCAGTCAGTTAATGTTGTACAGTGAAATAATCGCTGTTTGTTCTGAGATCCACACAAAACACATAAATACAGTCCGTACCGCGCAGTAAACACACTCCGTCTCAGTTATACAAACCAGTCAGTTAATGTTGTACAGTGAAATAATCGCTGTTTGTTCTGAGATCCACACAAAACACATAAATACAGTCCGTACCGCGCAGTAAACACACTCCGTCTCAGTTATACAAACCAGTCAGTTAATGTTGTACAGTGAAATAATCGCTGTTTGTTCTGAGATCCACACAAAACACATAAATACAGTCCGTACCGCGCAGTAAACACACTCCGTCTCAGTTATACAAACCAGTCAGTTAATGTTGTACAGTGAAATAATCGCTGTTTGTTCTGAGATCCACACAAAACACATAAATACAGTCCGTACCGCGCAGTAAACACACTCCGTCTCAGTTATACAAACCAGTCAGTTAATGTTGTTACAGTGAATAATCGCTGTTTGTTCTGAGATCCACACAAAACACATAAATACAGTCCGTACCGCGCAGTAAACACACTCCGTCTCAGTTATACAAACCAGTCAGTTAATGTTGTACAGTGAAATAATCGCTGTTTGTTCTGAGATCCACACAAAACACATAAATACAGTCCGTACCGCGCAGTAAACACACTCCGTCTCAGTTATACAAACCAGTCAGTTAATGTTGTACAGTGAAATAATCGCTGTTTGTTCTGAGATCCACACAAAACACATAAATACAGTCCGTACCGCGCAGTAAACACACTACATCTCAGTTATACAAACCAATCAGTTAATGCTTGTACAGTGAAATAATCGCTGTTTGTTCTGAGATCCACACAAAACACATAAATACACTGTGTGGGCAGAACGTAGAATTGTTGAATGTTAAACATGGTGGTACATATAGTAACCACTGGGCTCTAAAGGGTTTCAGTTTCACGACGATAAGTGGCACGTCGCGCTGAAAGTGGTTAGGTTTCCGATACGGAGAGTGATGAGACATGGCTCAGTGGGCCCGCGACACAATGTAGCAATATTAGCAGTGCTGTTCTGATCAGTTGACTTACCATTTTGATACACTTTCTTCTCCGTTTGTCTCGGTTTCACAGTTTTCTGTTGCTAAGTTCGTTGACATCTGACTTGCATGTACGAGTGCCAATAGGCAGCCATTTGAATTTCGCAATCGCAATTTAAAGCGTGATTTCATTTAGGAACAGGAAATTCCGTCCAAGTCACAGTGCAGCCCGACTAACTTGACTGCTTTATATTTACATGCGCCTTTGTGAAATTACTCACTTGAGAAAGTACGTGAGACTGAACTAATGAACCTTTTAAAGCCTAATGGTTACTACACGTACCGCCACGTTTAACGTTCAGTATTTTGGTTTACACCAAAAACTGTTTGGTATTAAAACAACGTGGTGGGCCGCGATAGCTCAGTCGGTATAGCGACTTGCTACGAGATGGACGGTCCGAGGAACTAATCCCGGTAGGTGCAAGATTTCAGCACTCGTCGAGACCGGCCCTGGGGCCTACCCAGCCTCCTGTACAATGGGTACCGGTTCACTTTCCGGGGGGCAAAGCGGCCGGGGCGTGGCGTTGACCACCCACCCCCATCTAGTGCCGATGTCAAAGAAAGAGTACAGCTATACCTCTACTCCCCCTCTTGGCCTTCACGGCCTGTTTTAGGGTGACCTTTACCTTTACATTTATTAATGCCGTATATTCAGCAGACTACTTCAGTTTCAAAATCAAGTGATGAAGTCAAGGGGTTCAGTAAACGGCTTGTGTGCACGTGACGTGGAAGTAGGCCTCCCCTTATTTCACATTACAATTCCAGCACACAACTGTGATATAGTTGGCATAGTTATAACAAAATTTAAATAGAAGATCCTTTGAAAATCTGTCTTCAGGCTATCCCGTGAAGGTGGCTTTTATTGGATGGACCGAGATTTGAGGAGTGTAATTTATTTTTTAGAAGGGCACCGCAGCAGAAGCTACGGACGCACCGCAGCCTTAAGGCTTATTGTGCAACCCTGTTATGAAGATGAAGAGAAAGATGATCAGCTTTTTTTCATTTTTCTAAGTAATGAAGCACCGGTGGAATGAAATTGACATGGGAAAACCGAAGTACTCGGGGAAAAACCTGTCCCAGTGCCACTTTGTCCACCACAAATCCCACATGGACTTACCCGGGTCTCCACGATGCATTAGTGTTGCTGCTTTTTTGCTATTAGTGTCCCAAATCAGTATTAGAGTTCACAGTATTAGAGTCCACAGTATTTAGTTGGTCCACAGTATTAGTGTCCACAGTATATTAGAGTCCACAGTATTAGTGAGTCCACAGTATTAGTGTCCACAGTATTAGTATCCACAGTATTAGATTCCACAGTATTAGAGTCCACAGTATTAGTGTTCACAGTATTAGAGTCCACAGTATTAGTGTCCACAGTATTAGAGTCCACAGTTATAGATGTCCACAGTATATACAGTTGTCCTACAGTATTAGTGTCTACAGTATTAGTGTCACAGTATTATTCCACAGTATTAGAGCCACATATTAGGTCCACAGTATTAGATGTCCACAGATTATGTCCAGATAGGTCCACAGTATTGGTCAGTATTAGTGTCCACAGTATTTCCACAGTAGTCCACATATTATTTAGTAAATATGTCCACAGTATTAGTGTCCACAGTATTAAGTTGAGTCCACAGTATTTCATACACGAGTAGCGGTAATCAGTTCATTAAACATGCGAAATATATTTAACTTACTTTGCGTACAAAATTTCTAGAAAGTAATTGAAAAAAATGAAGATAAAACGGCTAGTTGCTTATTCAGCTCAAACACTGCAATCTGCCGACCGGTGATAAGCTATCAGTTTGCGATAAGCAGGCCACCTGTCGGAAATCACACACACATACATGTTCGCTGTTTTGTGCAGTTACATCCGTGACTCACTTTATTACTCTCCTCGGAGTAATTTCTGCAAAATGTCGCTCTTCTTCAAGCGGTATAGTATTGCGGTGATTCGGTTTTGGTCACGAGGGCTCTGACATCAAACACCTCTTTCAATGCTCTTATCGTCGTATTTTGTTTCACCATCGGATGGTTATAAGTTGCATGTTCTCTTTATTTCGCAGAAATCATGTTTAGTGGAAACCGAAGGGGATAGAATAGAATACCCAATGGGTTCGAGCCCTTTGAGGCCCGATGCACGTAGGCCTTTTTAACAGGCCCTTTGTGCCCCCCCCCCAAAACAGAAGTTTTCTTAGAGTGCTGTGGCCCAACATAAGGCCACGAACCCTCTAATTATGCATAACAGAAAAATATATCAAGTACAGGCTGCGGCCCAATAAACATATTGGCCGAGCCGTGCCTTGCTACATACCTTTCGGTTCTCCTTATGGAGGGAAAGGCAAAGGTCGTAAAGCAGACCCATTACAGGACCTGGAAAGGCCCTTAGGGCACCAGGAGGTCGAGGCTCATGAAGGTGGTAAGGTTGTCAGCCATACGCACAGGCCGCCTTTACCCCCCAGGAAATATTCCTGATACTCATTTCTGTTAGAGGCTCAGTCGACCCAGGGCCATAGTGCGACCGAAAGGATTATGTCAATGAAAAATTCCAGTGACACCATCGGGACCTTATGGAGCCCCTGTAAATAGAAATGCTCCTTTTCCAGAGGTTCTGTTACATGTGTCTTGGAGTCCTCAGTATGGGAGCCCTCCCTCCAAGTTCCCCTCACGGAGCCTCTGTAAAGAGAGAGATGCTCCCCTTCCAAAGCCTTCCGTGACATGTGTCTCAAAGTCCCCAGTAAAGATACCCCCCTCTAGGTTCCCCCTACGAAGCCCCTATATAGAGAAAGATGTTTCATTTCCAGAGCCTTCTTTTACATATCTTTATAAGTCCCCAGTACAGGAGCCCCCCTTCAGGTGCCCCTCGCAGAGCCTTCTTTTACCTCTCTCTCAAAGTCCCCAGTAAAGGAGCCCCCCTTCCAGGTGCCCCTCGCAGAGCCTTCTTTTACCTCTCTCTCAAAGTCCCCAGTAAAGGAGCCCCCCTTCCAGGTGCCCCTCGCAGAGCCTTCTTTTACCTCTCTCTCAAAGTCCCCAGTTAAGGAGCCCCCCTTCCAGGTGCCCCTCGCAGAGCCTTCTTTTACCTCTCTCTCAAAGTCCCCAGTAAAGGAGCCCCCCTTCCAGGTGCCCCTCGCAGAGCCTTCTTTTACCTCTCTCTCAAAGTCCCCAGTAAAGGAGCCCCCCTTCCAGGTGCCCCTCGCAGAGCCTTCTTTTACCTCTCTCTCAAAATCCCAGTAAAGGAGCCCCCCTTCCAGGTGCCCCTCGCAGAGCCTTCCTTCTACCTCTCCATGTCCCAGTAAAGGACCCACCATTCCAGGTGACCATCTGCTAGAGCTTCCTCTTTTACCTCTCTCTCAAAAGTCCCCAGTAGAGAGACGCCCCTTCCAGTTGCCTCGCAGAGGCCTTTTTTTCCATCTGTCTCAAAGTCCCCATAAAGGAGCCCCTTCCAGGTGCCCCTCGCAGAGCCTTCTTTTACCTCTCTCTCAAAGTCCCCAGTAAATGAGCCACCTCCATGTTCCTCTCTCAGAGCCCCATGCAGAGAGACACTCCGTCTCCAGAGCCTTCTTTTGCCTCTCTCTCAAAGTCCCCAGTAAAGGAGCCCCCTTCCAGGTGCCCCTCGCAGAGCCTTCTTTTACCTCTCTCTCAAAATCCCCAGTAAAGGAGCCCCCCTTCCAGGTGCCCCTCGCAGAGCCTTCCTTTACCTCTCTCTCAAAGTCCCCAGTAAAGGAGCCCCCCTTCCAGGTGCCCCTCGCAGAGCCTTCCTTTACCTCTCTCTCAAAGTCCCCAGTAAAGGAGCCCCCCTTCCAGGTGCCCCTCGCAGAGCCTTCTTTTACCTCTCTCTCAAAGTCCCCAGTAAAGGAGCCCCCCTTCCAGGTGCCCCTCGCAGAGCCTTCTTTTACCTCTCTCTCAAAGTCCCCAGTAAATGAGCCACCTCCATGTTCCTCTCTCAGAGCCCCATGCAGAGAGACACTCCGTCTCCAGAGCCTTCTTTTGCCTCTCTCTCAAAGTCCCAGTAAAGGAGCCCCCCTTCCAGGTGCCCCTCGCAGAGCCCCATGCAGAGAGACACTCCATTTCCAGAGCAACGCAAACGGTTATCAATATTTCTCTATGAACATGAACAAATACAACTGTGGACGTTCACTTGAATTGTTCGAGGCGCCGAGCGTTCAGTCGGTGCATAGGAAGTTCACTGGATGCATAGTAGGACGCAACATAGGCTCGCTTGCTGTGCATTAGGTTCAGGCGACGTGTTTTTCACTTTTGCTGCACACTTCCATTGCGCAAGTAGTTATGTCAGAAGTAGGTCTGCTCGGAGCCATAATAGAAGGCTAATAAACGTGGGGTTGGTTCAGGTGACACGTGTTGCCTCTTACGTGTCTGCTTTGTTTCATGCACTTATTATCTATCCTTTTATGCATTTTTTAGGGTATTCAATTTCTTAATGTTTAGCGATCTCTGCAATATTTACATTAAATGAAATGACAGATAAATTGACCGTTACAAAATGATGTACCAAATCATGATGTTACCTTTAGTTTAATGTTAACTGCCTTTTAATGCTTAGGTTACTGTCTGTAGGCTACCATCAGTTTTAACATTCCAAAATTCGACCTTATGACCATTGTGTATGTTTTATATGTATCTCAGAACAAAAACGTATTTTGCCCTATACAGCATTCAATGTTCGGTTTTTATAACGGAGATGAAAAGTGTTTACTGCGCGGTACGAACTGGGTATTTAAAATAAAACGAATTACGTGTCTTTCTTAAAGGATTAATAGTTACTGATTTGTGTGTTAGGAGCAATGACAGCCTTATTGCTGACAGGTCATTATGCAGTAGCTAATTAACCACACTCCCTTCTGTATTCGTGTAATGACATATGGGAATTTTGTTATAAACACCATAAATATAGACAGTGTACCAATATGGATCTCACAGACGTATAGAAGGATGGGCACGAACGTTAGCCAGCTGAGGTCTCTGTTTAGAGGTTAATGCTATCCACGATGTCGGTCAGTCTCAGTCAGTCCAGTCAGTACCAATTTAGTGGGACTTCCTCTGTCATTCTGATCACCACAAACACTACGATCGTCATCCAGCAAATGCTAAATGCTCTGACGGCGACATACAAGTCTAGTTCAGTTGCGGTCTGAGCAAATTTTATTTTTGGATATTTTTTTTATGAAATCATTCAAGTTAAACTGTCGATAAAGCAGAACGTTATATGAATTCTAACCTATTTTATTGTATGATCTAAACTGGCCACGAGTCATTAACACTGTATATCTCTCTTTTGTTTCACTTAGCGCGGCAGGTGTTAAACGCGATATGCCGGCGAATGCAGTGTTTGTATACGGTGAAGCTGCCGTGCTCGGTGAAACGGTAAAAGGAACACCCTGTACATTATCATCACATTCTATTAGCATTATACTGCATTGTAATACTTGTTTATTTGACAAGTAACATAACTGAAAGTGTGGACCACGCTGTAGCGTTGTTCTTCACAGGTGTTCTGAAACGTCGGAGTAAACAAACTTGTTACGGACTGTACAGTACATTATCTACGTATTTCTTTGTCAGTGACTGTGTGAAGTGGTTTTGACGTCAGCACACGGTTTTGCTGACGTTGTCGACGCCTGTTGTCTGGATATGACAGGATAGTCATTGGCGTCGTGTCTTAGTGATACAGTTACGTTTTTAGTTTAGTTTTCCTCCTGTCGCTCCTTGCGGAGCATATGGCCTCCTTTCAGAGGTTTCTTGGTCTGGAGGTGTGCATTCTGTAGTGAGTGACCAGTCCACTGACCGCACAAGTTCTACTCATCCTGATCCATCTAGCAGTCAATCAGGAGACTTGGGTGAGAAATGGCCGCTGAAATTTGCTTACGAAACATCTCTATTCATGCCCGTAAGGTTCTTTTACATGCCGTAAATCTACGACATGGGACCGACGGCTTTACTTCCCCTCCGAAGGAAGTTGTGCTACGGATTTTTATCACCCTTAAAAATCCATCGACCTCGGCTGGGATCGAACCCGCGAACCTTGGGTCCAGTGGCGAGCACGCTAACCACTAGTCCACCGAGGACGACGATGCAGCTACGGACACAATCATATTTTCTGAGTTGCGCAAAGTAAAGACAGAATTTGTGTATTAGTTGTGACCGAATTTCGCTCCGACTAAGTAGGCTGTTGGTTGCGTGCGATTGGTTTTAAACAATACAGTGAAGTTGAAGAAGAGTAAGGAGTTCTGGCACTCTTGAGGCAACAGTGACCGAAACGTCGGTGATGTGGGCTACGCTGAAGGCGGTATCCGTTGAAACAATAGTCCTCTCGGGAGGTGTAAAATTTTGTTACGTAAAAAACCGTGTTAGGGATGGTAACTTCGTAATGAAGTGTAGAGTTGTAGAGAAAAGTGAAGAAATTTGATGAATATATATATGTGGCCTTGTCGTGAAGTAGAAATTTAGCGATTTTAAATGAAACATGTTGTCTTCGGGTCAAGATTCCGAGTTCTTGACCCGTGAAGATGGGACCGATACGTTGTCCCGAAACGTCGGTAAATAATTACCACACGACGCCGTGTAATTACCCAGAAGACCACAGATTTCATTATAATGGATGTATAGTCTGTGTTTATATACTTTGATCACCCTGATGATGACTAATAAATAGTCGAAACATATGTAGGGGTGTAAAAAATACGACATAATTGTAGTGCATGTGTTGGTAAAAATAAAGCTATCCCGGCAAGGTTTATGAGGGAAATTGAATAATTATTATAAACAAATAGGGTAAATAGTCGTTATTATTCGTTTGTGTATTATTGTGTAAAAAATGTGTATAACGATTTGAAGGCTATCCGTGATTTTATAAAACAGTTCGTATTGTAGACGGCATTCACGGTTAGAATAAGTGATTTGTTTTTCACGACCCCGACGTGAACATCTCTGGAAACTCGGGAGTACGAGATGGTTGTGGTGTAAGATACAAGAACTGAATTCTTTCTTCGGCCTCATTTCTCTTTTGAAATTAAAGTGCGATGAAATGAATTTGCGATCTTGCTGTCACGTTACAAGGTATTGCGTAACCACTAGCTACGCAATTCAGCTTTATCTTAATACAACACGATATCGCGTGTAATCCAGTCATATTTCATTTAGAAATATGTTACTTCTAAGGTCACGGTTAAAGCTCACGTACGTTTTTGGTTAACAAGGTCTGCTTACGTACTTAACGAACAGCAAACAAGTCGTCGTACACGTCACAAAATGAGAATTGTACAACCGCTATTTTGCTGTCAGATACAAGTAATCGGTTTTAATTTCTTGTAAGTTGAAACTTTTTCCTAAACAGGCTAGACAGCACATGTTTACTGACTTCGGTAACTTGTTTGATTTCGGTAACTTGTTTGATTTCGGTAACTTGTTTGACTTCGGTAACTTGTTTGACTTCGGTAACTTGTTTGACTTCGGTAACTTGTTTATTTTCGGTAACTTGTTTGACTTCGGTAACTTGTCTGCCTTCGGTAACTTGTTTTCTTGCGCAGGTCGATCATAGCTCTGCGCATGCGTGGGTAACGGTGCCCCTCCCTTCTCATCCGGACTGGGACTGTTGGGTGAAGGGGAATCACCGTTAGCCCCGCCCGTTCAGAGCTCACGAGTCGATGGCCGACCTATACACCTGAAACCAACAATGAAGGCTATCCTTCTGTGGACAGATTTCAAAATACCTGCTAATTACTGAAGCTACTTTCCGATCCCCTACGACGTCTCTACGTCAGCTGAACATTGGCTGTCGTGTCGTAAACCACCAATGACGTCATGGGCAGGTGTCCAACATACGCGGAGCGACGAGAATCGGACACTCAGACGCGAGACCTTCAAAGTTAGGGTAAAGGAAAAGGTCACCCTAGAACAGGCCATGAAGGACCAGAGGGGGAGCAGAGGTATAGCTCTACTCTTTCTTTAACCTCGGCGCTAGATGGGGGTGGGTGGTCAACTCCACGCCCCGGCCGCTTTACCCCCGGGAATGACCCGGTACCCATTGTACAGGAGGCTGGGTAGGCCCCAGGGCCGGTCTGGACGGGTACTGAAAATCTCGCCCCCACCGGGATTCGATCCCCGGACCGTCCAGCTCGTAGCGAGTCGCTATACCGACTGAGCTATCGCGGCCCACACCTTCAAAGTCAGCCTAATTTTAATTATTTTGTAAGGAAATACAGACACGTGGTATATGTGTGGGTGTCTGACATTACAAATTTTGCACCAGTTGAAGGATTGTTATTAAACACGGCATTAGCGTCAGCGGTGGCCATCGTATTACCAACATAACGACAGTGCGAACGTCATAGAGGGAAACAACAGTAGTACCAACTGACCAAATTCTATGTGCCAATAATATGCAAATCTCGTTTTAGAATTTGAGAGAAGGCCGTGCTATGGCTCAGGCGGTTAATACCGGCTTCTCACCGCGGAGGACCGGGTTCGATACCAGCCTAGTCCATGTGGAATTTATGGTGGATAAAGTGACATTGGTATAGGTTTTTCTCCGAGTACTTCTGTTTTCCCCTGTAAGTATCCCACCATTGTTGCATCCTTATTCATTCATCTGTCACAGACGCAAAATATTCTTAGCAACTATCGGCGTCGTTAAATATTTAGCAAAGAATGTAAAGGCACGATTTGAGTTTTGGGGGGGGGGGGAAACTATTAAATTTGTCAAAATAGATTAACTTTTAGCATAGTTTCATTGTAGCTGTGTTTTAAACAGCTTTGTATTTCCGGTTACACTGATGTCAGTAAATGAACCGGCCACGGCCAGATGAACAGACATTCACAGAAACTGTGCAGATCGAACTGATGATCCACGCGCTCACAGACACGGGAATAACTGTAAAGTGTTACTAGCACTCGTTCGTGTCTGTTTGTAAGATGTAAGCTACAGTAACTAATGTAAATAAATTGAAAACCGTCATATTAACTGTGAACTTAACAGCCATATGTTTCATAGTGTTGTGTTCTTTGCTCAGGCACTGCGGTGTTGAATAACAGCCAACGGTAATACATCATTCTGCAGTCTGTCTTACGACAGGTCCGTAGCCTCTTCATTCTGCAGTCTGTCTTACGACAGGTCCGTAGCCTCTTCATTCTGCAGTCTGTCTTACGACAGGTCCGTAGCCTCTTCATTCTGCAGTCAGTCTTACGACAGGTCCGTAGCCTCTTCATTCTGCAGTCTGTCTTACGACAGGTCCGTAGCCTCTTCATTCTCAGTCTGTCTTACGACAGGTCCGTAGCCTCTTCATTCTGCAGTCTGTCTTACGACAGGTCCGTAGCCTCTTCATTCTGCAGTCAGTCTTACGACAGGTCCGTAGCCTCTTCATTCTGCAGTCAGTCTTACGACAGGTCCGTAGCCTCTTCATTCTGCAGTCATCTTACGACGGGTCCGTACCTCTTCATCGCAGTCTGTCTTACACAGGTCCGTAGCC
The DNA here is from genome assembly GCA_021186555.1 of Reticulitermes speratus. NCBI lineage: Eukaryota > Metazoa > Arthropoda > Insecta > Blattodea > Rhinotermitidae > Reticulitermes > Reticulitermes speratus. The sequence goes on from JAJKFL010000002.1 coordinate 2,819,997, forward strand.
TCTTCATTCTGCAGTCAGTCTTACGACAGGTCCGTAGCTCTTCATTCTGCAGTCCTGTCTTACACAGGTCCGTAGCCTCTTCATTCCTGCAGTCTGTCTTACGACAGGTCCGTACCTCTTCATTCTGCAGTCTGTCTTACGACAGGTCCGTAGCTCTTCATTCTGCAGTCTGTTTACGAAGGTCCGTAGCCTCTTCATTCTGCAGTCTGTCTTACGACAGGTCCGTAGCCTCTTCATTCTGCAGTCAGTCTTACGACAGGTCCGTAGCCTCCTCCAAAGCGAGTTCTCCACACAGTGCGATCTAGTGCTTCCTCTTTCAATTTCCAGTACCCTCTCTTTTCCTTAAGGTCATCCAGTAGCTGCTTACGTCTTCTCCCTCGTCGTCCCGTCATTTCTATCCTTCCCTCTAACTTTCCTTCAATCACATGTTTCAGAAGGCAGTTTCTACGCAAGATGTGACCAATCCAGTTAGCCTTTCTTCTTTTTATTGTATGTACGATATTCCTCTCCTCCTTCACTCTATGTAATACTTCTTCATTTCTCACACGATCGGTCCAACTGATCTTCTCCATACTTCTCCAGCACCACATATCAAAACTTTCCAGATACTTCCGATCCACTTTCCCAAGTGTCTACGTTTCAGCACCACACAAAGCTATGCTCCAAATGTAGCACTTTACTAGTTTCTTCCTTAAATTTAAGTCCAGTTTGCTGGTGAAAAGAGTCTTCTTCTTGTTGAATGCTGCTTTTGCCATGACAATTCTGTATTTAATTTCACGTGTACACCTTGCATCCAACGCTAATACAGAAACAAATTTTTTTCGACAGATTGTAACTCATTTATAATCCTGTACAATTTCTGTGTATCATTATTTTATTTGACAATTATCAGTTGCCACTTTCTGTGGGCTCGTTTATCGCATTAACGTAGCCCTCTAAAGGACCGCGGGCATACGCGGCGGAGTATAGGCGCTAAGTGAGAAACGACAGTTGTCAGATAAATTAAGGACTCTTCAGATAGTGGTACTAGCCTTCCTAAAAGTAAGCTGTTCTGTGTTGTCAGATCCTGCAGTATCGACAGGCCTACGGTTAGCACTTCACACGCATTACCCAGCATTTTTTTCCTAATTTATCGTAACTGTTCGGGCGACCAAGTCACACCTTTCTTTCTTGGAAAGGACACAATTATCCTCAGCTTTTCGTTATTTTATTCAGTCTCTGCACGCAAATTTCGGAAAATTAACCTAATTAGGCCACGATCGATCAAATCAAGTAGAATGAGGTGGGCGGAGCATGTAGCACGTATGGGGGAGGGAGATGTGCATACAGGATTTTGGTGGGGAGACCCGAGGGAAGGAGACCACTTGGAAGACCCAGGCGTAGATGGGAGAATAATATTGAAATGGATCTTCAAGAAGTGGTATGAGGGGTATGGATTGGATTGATATGGCTCAGGATAGGGACAGGTGGTGGGCTGTTGTGAATGCGGTAATGAACTTCGGATTCCATAAAATGCGGGGAATTTCTTGACTAGCCGACGACCTGTTAGATTCTCAAGAAGGACTCTGCTCCATGGAATTAGGTAGTTAGTTAGTTAGTTAGTTAGTTAGGCCACGATCGCTGCCATTCATGTCCTTAACGATTCATTATTCGCTATCGTCCAATCATTCATCGCTGTCATCCAGTTACTGACAGCGCTGTTGAATAAGTTACAGTGACGAAGTCCTGTCAGATGACTTCGCATATAAGTTACTGTATTACAAGTCGATATGTTTTATCTGTAAGCACATTTTAGAACTATTTATGCCCTACGTCAATGTGTCAAGTTCCCAAACTTCCTTCTCGCCTCGTTCAGATGTTTGTCCGTGTATAAATAAACCATTTTCTTCTCTTCCAATGCCAACTTTCGTCACAATAGGAATATCTTAATTACTATTCTGGCCTCAGCTAGAGGCTGGAGAATCCGGGGTGGAGCTATACCTTTGCTCCCCCTATATGCCTTCATGGCGTGGAACAGATACAATTTTATATGTATTTATTAAGAAATGTATGAATGTAAAGTTGTCCCTCTGCGCGCCGTCAAGGTGTATGGGGGGAGTGGAGATAGAACTCCACTCGTTATTAACCTCGGCACAAGCGCAAAAGAACCCAAATGTATAGGAACTTATGTGTGTGGAACAGTTTTGTGACCTCAGTGAAGAAGGAACGTAATTTTCCAGTAGGGACTTTTTGTGCTTTGGTAATTGAAACTCGAGGTTATAATGACCTTGTATTGTCGGAACGCGCTGATTAGATTAGTGTCCTTGACGATCTGTCGGCCAGATAACGCTGGTTACAGCGTACTGCTGATTGTAACCACACCACAGCCACGTTGATGATCCGCGCCGAAGAACCCCACTGCGTTGGCGCCACAAACGCCAATATTCACACGCACACAGGAATATGCACAACGCGTATACAGAATTGCGTTATTTGAAGCTTCTGCAGCGGTGCAGATGATATCTGCGCTCTTTTCGGGTTTAACGCAGCGTAAAATGTTTCCTACCGACGTTTCGGGACAACCTTTCGCTCTTTAGGGGGTTTTACGCAGCGTAGAATTGTAGTTTCTTATCGACGTTCCGGCAAAAACCTTTCGCTTTTGTGGTTTTACGCAGCGTAGAATTGTAGTTTCTTATCGACGTTTCGGGAAAAACTTTCACTCTTTTGAGGTTTACGCAGCGTACAATGGTTTCTTACCGACGTTTCTGGACAGCCTTTCGCTCTTTTGGGGTTTTACGCAGCGTAGAATTGTAGTTTCTTATGACGTTTCGGGACAACCTTCGCTCTTTTGAGGGTTTTACGCAGCGTAAAATGGTTTCTTACCGACGTTTCGGGACAACCTATAAGTTCCATCTTCAAGGGTGAAGTAGTCCAAGAAGAATTCTTTGGCTGTTTCGCCCTTAAAGATGGGACCGATAGGTTGTCCCGAAACGTCGATACAGAATTATCAATGTTACAATGTTATTGTAATATGTACGTTGTAATATTTGAGACATCTCACAAATAGCAACATATCACCTTGTTTTTAGGATTTCTATAGAACGCCTGACGATGATCGATATCGATCGATATCGATCGAAACACGCAGCGTTAAAAAGAAATTAAACAAGTGTTGTATTAGACGGAATAGTGTAACCTTGGCAGTTCCTTCCTAGTGTTGCACAAGTGCTGTCTTATGTACATTTACACGACAGAATTATGTAAGCAGCTTCATATATATATGTTGCTTTTGGCGTTTTAAGTAGGCCGCGTAGCGTTAGGGCCAGAAATAAAACATATCATTGCGACGGCGTGCGCTGCTAGCAAGTTAACTTACAGAAACGTCGACTGTTGCAAGATTTCAGACTAACAGCATTCTCAACACATCGCAGAAGGATAATTTTTATTTTGGAACGCGAACGCATGCGCAGAACGGTGTTGGTCATGTTACATACCGCTTGGCCGGGCCATTTTGATTTCCTGGTTGCCCTGTTTCGTGTGTCTTTACAGATTTGGATTTTTGTAAGTATTTGTCAGTTATCGAACGTAGAGAAAGCCGCTCTCTGATAAGTTCGTCTGGTGATAAGTGTGAGACAGGATCAGGCTGGAGACGTCGTCTGTAATGACAACTGATATCGTCACTGACAGTTACGAGCTTCAAATCAGTGTCGAAACACCCGCTTCAAACTTTGCAAAACTGTGTCAATATCTGCACGTGTCTCATGTCCATCTACCTGTAAATTTTAAACAACAACGATGTCAGGCTTCCGCCGCGACGTTGATGACATCTGCGGTCTTCTGGGGTATTACACGGCGTCGTGTGGTAATTGTTTACCGACGTTTAAGGGCCAACGTATCGGTCCCATCCTCAACGGGTCAAGAGTCAGAGTAGGAAGACTCGTGAGGATGGGACCTATACGTTGTCCCCGAAACGTCGGTAAACAATTACCACACGACGCCGTGTAATACCCCAGAAGACCCCAGATTTTACACAAAAAGATTGCAGATACGGCGTGCTCTGTGACGAGGTACACATACTTCATCGAGGGTCCGTTAGTTTGTTAGTATCACACGATTACACGGTAATGGTAAAGGTAAAGGTCACCCTAGAACAGGCCATGAAGGTCCAGGAAGGGGAGTAGAGGTATAGCTCTACTCTTTCTTTAACCTCGGCGCTAGATGAGGGTGGGTGGTCAACGCCACGCCCCGGCCGCTTTACCCCCGGGAATGACCCGGTACCCATTGTACAGGAGGCTATTACACGGTACATGCTGAATGTAATTTAATTTGTGCCCTTAGGAACAGCACGGCCTTCCCTGCGTCGATTTTCACGAAACTCACAAATGCTCAGTAACACTGTTTTCAGATCTTTTATACCAAATTTCACCCAAATCTGCCAGTAGAGGTGGAGAAACAGAAATGCCTTTACTCCCTTAGTGAAGTACTTCTTTCATTGCATTTGTTTTAAGAAAGCACACCATTACTCAGCTACACTGCATGTAGATTTTTCTGTAGCGAGTTTTATCAAAATGGGACAAGCGCACAAAATAGTAATAAAAATTAATTTACGTTCCAACGTAAAGCATGGATTCCACTGTACCAATTTTCAATTAAATCTACTGAATGGCTTCATATGGGGATTTACAGTGCTTTCACCCCAGTCGGTCAAGAAATGTGGAAATTACAGGTCAAAATTCGATATAAACTGACACGCCCTCAAGTTATGACTATCTCTCTCGGCAGGTTTTCAAAGAACTCATGATTGCTGTCAATCGAGAGAGGTCATTTTTCTCTAATTTGTAACTGAGGGCCGTAATGCAAGAGTGATACATCAGACATGGTCTGAGTTATTGGGCACGGAGCACCGAAAGCCGTTTCACTTTCAGTGTGGCAGACTTGTTGAGTTATTTCTGATACTGCACTTCTCCCTTCCAGAGGCACCAGTAACCCAATTTTAGACTTTATTTGCAAGAAAAGTGGGCATATGAAGTTCACGTGTGCGTATAAACAGCCAGTATGCTGTCTCTATCTTTTTATTACAAGTAGTGTATACGTTTTGAAATTCTCTGGCCTTTTGCCATTACCTGCAGTGGCTGTGCTGATTCACACTACACTCTTCTGTGGGCCAGATCTTGACGTTGAAATAGCAACCAAGTGCCAAGAAACTTAGCGACTGAATTGGCTGCCTCGCCGCGTTGTACCGAGGACACTAATAGGGGATTTAAAATCATACCACCGCCACGACCTTCCGAAACTCCCTGTATGCGTCTTGTGCGTCAGAGGATCTCTGCTGCCGAGTGTGTGTGTAAACACCTCTTAGTTCCCTGGCCATGTATAGTGGGCAACCGAGTGATTGATTTCATTTATATTGCGATTAGTTCTTCTAAAGCCCAGTGGTTACTATATCTACCACCAGGTTTAACATTCACAAATTCCACGTTCTGCACACACAGTGTATTTATGTGTTTTGTGTGGATCTCAGAACAAACAGCGATTATTTCACTGTACAGCATTAACTGACTGGTTTGTATAACTGAGACGGAGTGTGTTTACTGCGCGGTACGGACTGCATTTATGTGTTTTGTGTGGATCTCAGAACAAACAGCGATTATTCACTGTACAACATTAACTGACTGGTTTGTATAACTGAGACGGAGTGTGTTTACTGCGCGGTACGGACTGTATTTATGTGTTTTGTGTGGATCTCAGAACAAACAGCGATTATTTCACTGTACAACATTAACTGACTGGTTTGTATAACTGAGACGGAGTGTGTTTACTGCGCGGTACGGACTGCATTTATGTGTTTTGTGTGGATCTCAGAACAAACAGCGATTATTTCACTGTACAGCATTAACTGACTGGTTTGTATAACTGAGACGGAGTGTGTTTACTGCGCGGTACGGACTGCATTTATGTGTTTTGTGTGGATCTCAGAACAAACAGCGATTATTTCACTGTACAGCATTAACTGACTGGTTTGTATAACTGAGACGGAGTGTGTTTACTGCGCGGTACGGACTGCATTTATGTGTTTTGTGTGGATCTCAGAACAAACAGCGATTATTTCACTGTACAACATTAACTGACTGGTTTGTATAACTGAGACGGAGTGTGTTTACTGCGCGGTACGGACTGTATTTATGTGTTTTGTGTGGATCTCAGAACAAACAGCGATTATTTCACTGTACAGCATTAACTGACTGGTTTGTATAACTGAGACGGAGTGTGTTTACTGCGCGGTACGGACTGTATTTATGTGTTTTGTGTGGATCTCAGAACAAACAGCGATTATTTGACTGTACAGCATTAACTGACTGGTTTGTATAACTGAGACGGAGTGTGTTTACTGCGCGGTACGGACTGCATTTATGTGTTTTGTGTGGATCTCAGAACAAACAGCGATTATTTCACTGTACAGCATTAACTGACTGGTTTGTATAACTGAGACGGATGTGTTTACTGCGCGGTACGGACTGTATTTATGTGTTTTGTGTGGATCTCAGAACAAACAGCGATTATTTGCTGTACAGCATTAACTGACTGGTTTGTATAACTGAGACGGAGTGTGTTTACTGCGCGGTACGGACTGATTTATGTGTTTTGTGTGGATCTCAGAACAAACAGCGATTATTTCACTGTACAACATTAACTGACTGGTTTGTATAACGGAGACGGAGTGTGTTTACTGCGCGGTACGGACTGTATTTATGTGTTTTGTGTGGATCTCAGAACAAACAGCGATTATTTCACTGTACAACATTAACTGACTGGTTTGTATAACGGAGACGGAGTGTGTTTACTGCGCGGTACGGACTGTATTTATGTGTTTTGTGTGGATCTCAGAACAAACAGCGATTATTTCACTGTACAACATTAACTGACAGGTTTGTATAACTGAGACGGAGTGTGTTTACTGCGCGGTACGGACTGTATTTATGTGTTTTGTGTGGATCTCAGAACAAACAGCGATTATTTCACTGTACAACATTAACTGACTGGTTTGTATAACTGAGACGGAGTGTGTTTACTGCGCGGTACGGACTGTATTTATGTGTTTTGTGTGGATCTCAGAACAAACAGCGATTATTTCACTGTACAACATTAACTGACTGGTTTGTATAACGGAGACGGAGTGTGTTTACTGCGCGGTACGAGCTGAATATTTATATAAAAATGAGGTTTATCTTAGTCTTCAAATGGTTACTCAAACTTTGTCCTTCTCTCATTACACACTAGTGTGTTTATTCAGCTGTGGCGTATTTTAAGCTGTTTCACCATACACGTAAGTTCATACCGCCTATGGGATCCACCCAGCCTCCTATGCAATGGGTACAATACATGAAGCTGAACACTCACCCAAACCTAGCGATGAAGTTCAGAATTAGTGGCCAAACCGCGGCTCGCGAGCCACATGCGGCTCTTTGACATATAATGTGCGGCTCGCGGAAATATGTTGGCTGAGCTCCTTTTTGCATTGCAATTCATAAAAAAGGTAAATAAAAATGTTTAAGCTTTATAATTATTTACCGGTATAAACTGAGAGTCCGCTGGATTAAGACAGTTGCTTCTGAACGTTATACGCCATTGTCAGAACCTTTCAGAATTTCACTGAATATTAACTAACGATACGCACCTTCACTGTCAAATTTTAATAGTACTATATAACTTTCCCCGACATATGTTTCGGTCAACCTTTGACCTTCATCAGTGTGTACAAACTACATTTGCTTTACGTCCATAACTTCACTGTGTCATCACAAATTATCGTTCGATGTCCACGTAAGTGAGAGCACTGTATAAAAACACTTTTGAAAAAAATCACACTTTCTAAAATCACTGTTCAACGATAATTTGTGATGAAACAGTAAACTTATGGACAGAAAGCAAATGTAGTTTGTACACACTGATGAAGGTCAAAGGTTGACCGAAACATATGTCGGGGAAAGTTATATAGTACTATTGAAATTTGACAGTGAAGTTGCATTTCGTTGGTTAATATTCAGTGAGTTTAAAACGCACGTTGACGGTTTATAAATATAAGTTTTAAAACTTTCGCGGCGACATGATTCAATATAGTTTTCTCGGGCGCACAGCCGCGTCAATTCGTTTGAATACAACGTTTCGGGGACTGGCTCCGTCCCCGAAACGTTGTATTCAAACGAATTGACGCGGCTGTGCGCCCGAGAAAACTATATTGAGTTATGTAAAAATATTTCAGAATTTATCTGGAAGTTTGTTACGTGCTGGACCTTCAGGAATTTTTCACAAATAGCGCCGATTGTCTATTTACAGACTGTCCTCGACATTCGGTTATATAGAAATATAAGTTTTAAAACTTTCGCGGCGACATGATTCAATATAGTTTTCTCGGGCGCACAGCCGCGTCAATTCGTTTGAATACAACGTTTCCGGGACTGGCTCCGTCCCCGAAACGTTGTATTCAAACGAATTGACGCGGCTGTGCGCCCGAGAAAACTATATTGAGTTATTAAAAATATTTCAGAATTTATCTGGAAGTTTGTTACGTGCTGGACAAATAGCGCCGATTGTCTATTTACAGACTGTCCTCGACATTCGTATGAGGCGTCAGGTGCCGGTCTGAACACTTACAAGTGCCCAGCGGAATCCTCTGATATAAGCTAACGCCTTGCTGGACTAAATTGGATCAGCAATCCATTTTTGTACACGGACGAACTAGGGCGAAACTGACTTCCTCGTGATCTAATTTAGTAACGTGAGAATAGAAGGGTAATAGATATTTGTGACGTTCTCTTGAAACTAAGTTTAGAAGGTAAAAACTCAAGTTTTCGTTACGTACGCCATGATGACACATAGGGGAGTAGAGGTGTAGCTCCACTAATTCCTAATTCGACACTATGTGGAGACGAGACGTCACCTTCACACCGCGGCCACTTTACCCCCCCCCCCTCCAGTACCCCTTGTCCAGGAGGTTGGTTGGGCCCCAAGGCAGGTATGGACATTTTGGAGATGCGATAAACGTCTTGCCCTTACTTGAATCGAATTAAATTAGTTTAGAAAAACAAATCAAAATAACTGACGTCTTTTATTGAAGGCGGTCCGAATTTTCCCGCTATGCATTTCGGCGCTCCAAAGTCGGACAGATATGTACACGAATTTCGGCACAAAAATGCATGAAATATTTTGGTCGGAATGCGTAAAAGAAGTATAGAATGTTATAGACAGACATAGAATATAGGATAATATTAAAACAGAATATAGAGAAATGGTGTGTATGATGATACTTGGGCCTACGGTCCAGTGGCGGGATATTGCAGGGATTTCCTTTACCAACTGAACAACTGTACCTCCTCAGTATTTCTGCAATAGTAAGCTTATAATGTATGTAATTGCGTATACAGGGCATACACAAAAGAATGGTGCGGTTTCAAAAGTGAATAAAAAATTTATGTCTCACATTACACGGGCACAACATACACCATCAGCGGCGGCAACTGTCCAAGTTTCTCATGCGCTACCAGCAGTTCGCTTCTCATGCTTACTGCACAGGAATGTACGAGTGCTTCTCAATCGTGTTCTTCCACAGCGCTGGATCGGACGTGCTGCTGCAAATGGAGACAAGAACCTTCTCCCTTGGCCACCCCGTTCGTCAGATCTTACACCGTGCGATTTCTTTCTTTGGGGGTTCGTTAAAGACAGCGTTTATGTACCACCATTGCCCACGTCCATCCATGAAATTCGTGATCGGATAACGCATGCACTGCAGGCCATTACAGCGGACATGCTACACCGGGTCTGGGATGAGTTTGATTACCGTGTGGATGTGTGTCGTGTGACCCAGGGTGCACACATTGAAGGATTGTAATTACCAAATGAGAAACTTGGACAGTTGCCGCCGCTGACGGTGTATGTTGTGCCGTGTAAGGTGAGAAATACATTTTTATTCACTTTTGAAACCGCACCATTCTTTTGTGTATGCCCTGTATATAGAGCGCGGTATTCATTATGTCACGGATTGTAATTGGGTTTTAAAGTGAAGTTCGTAGGCAAAGAACTTCACAGATGACGCCTATCTGAGATATCGATGGACGCATGGGTTAGACTGCCAGGGAGACGCTAAACCAGTATTTTCCACCCTTACAACCCCCTAAAATAATTTTAATATCGCAACTATCCCCTATGTACAAAAAAAACGTATACAGGCTAGAAAACAAAAGAGACAGTCGGTAGCGCAGAGATTACACCAGTATTGCCAATCACCGGTAAAAAAAAAATTCCCGCGATATTTCGAGGATATTTCAAATTTTCCTCGGTATTTTAAAACTGTTTGTGTTCATTCCACGATTTCTCGCGGCTCCTAACGCTGTTCTGTGGGACCCTGGTTGGGAAACACTGCACAAAAGTAATGAAGCATTGCCACCAAAAATGACTACAGCTGTACTGCTCCCTGCTGTTACCACATACGTGCTACTTTGCCACATCATCCTGCCGCGTGTCACATGACCTTGTTTCACTTCGTTTTGTCTCGTTTTGAACTTTGTCACCTTGCTTCGTCTGTGGTGACGAAATTTACGCACGATCGTGCTTCATTACGCACGATCGTGCTTCTTTACGCACAAAGTGCAGTCACTATGTCCCGTTTGACCGTATCAGGGTGAGACCTCGTGATCTTACCCGATTGTGAAGATTACAGCTTTCTGGCATTTTACGCTGTCGTTAGGTTAAGTAGATTCCGACGTTTCGAACAATCGTACTGCCCTCATCTTCATAGTCTTCTTGTACCGCCCGACACTGAAGATTACGGCCCTACGATTTTTCGAAACGTCGGGAACTACTTACCTAACGATATATCCCACAAACGTCATTTATATACACCAACATATGTACACAGAAAATTAAAATTATACATAAATTTGGACCCTTCTACATGTTTCGGCATTAAGTCGCCATCATCAGGGAGACGTAAATGCAAATGAATACATTATTAACCACATCGATGCCACATTTACAATGTTAAAAATACATAAAATATACAAAATACATGAAACATCAGTTATAAATACAATACGATGTACGGTGTACGATGTTAACATGTTCTTCGTTAAAATTAACTGACTGTACATGTGAGATCGACGTGTTAATGTTACGTATTTCCTTGTACTGATGTCTCCGTGATGATGGCGATGTAGAAGGGCCCAATGTACACGTTGTAATGTTTATTGTGTGCATGTGTTGCTGTATGTAAATGACTACAAGCACTGTGCACGGAATGAATAATATTAATTATTACAGAAGACTTGAACGTACAGCAACACCGCTGTGTTACCCTCAGATCTCACGCTGTTTCAGTTATTCGTGGTAATTCACATAGAATTAATCCATTTGACCGTCCCTGCAGTCATCTTAACGGTTGTCTAAAGATAACCGTTGATCTTAATCCTTTTAAGCTTAGTGCTTAGGCTGTGTTATGTACCGCCAGGTTTGACATTCACAAATTCTACGTTCTGCCCACACAGTGTATTTATGTGTTTTGTGTGGATCTCAGAACAAACAGCGATTATTTCACTGTACAGCATTAACTGACTGGTTTGTATAACTGAGACGGAGTGTGTTTACTGCGCGGTACGGACTGTATTTATGTGTTTTGTGTGGATCTCAGAACAAACAGCGATTATTTCACTGTACAGCATTAACTGACTGGTTTGTATAACTGAGACGGAGTGTGTTTACTGCGCGGTACGGACTGTATTTATGTGTTTTGTGTGGATCTCAGAACAAACAGCGATTATTTCACTGTACAACATTAACTGACTGGTTTGTATAACTGAGACGGAGTGTGTTTACTGCTCGGTACGGACTGTATTTATGTGTTTTGTGTGGATCTCAGAACAAACAGCGATTATTTCACTGTACAGCATTATCTGACTGGTTTATATAACGGAGACGGAGTGTGTTTACTGCGCGGTACGGACTGTATTTATGTGTTTTGTGTGGATCTCAGAACAATCACGATTATTTCACTGTACAACATTAACTGACTGGTTTGTATAACTGAGACGGAGTGTGTTTACTGCGCGGTACGGACTGTATTTATGTGTTTTGTGGATCTCAGAACAAACAGCGATTATTTCACTGTACAACATTAACTGACTGGTTTGTATAACTGAGACGGAGTGTGTTTACTGCGCGGTACGAGCTGAATCTTTAAATACAAATGAGGTTAATCTTAGTCTTCAAATGGTTACTCAAACTTTGTCCTTCTCTCATTACACACTAGTGTGTTTATTCAGCTGTGGCGTATTTTAAACTGTTTCACCATACACGTAAGTTCATACCGCCTATGGGATCCACCCAGCCTCCTATACAATGGGTACCGGGCGGATCTTTCGCCGGACATGATGTTCATCTTTAAATGTAATTATTTCACGTTGATCTTAGTCCGTAATGCTTTACATGATACTGTATTTTTTCAAAAAATCTTTGGGCGTCCTTCGCGGGTTTCTGTAATAAATGTAACCGTTTTGCCAAGAATGGAACCATTTTGTGCGACATCCCTGTGTCCGCCCACCGAGCTGTGTGCTGTTGTCACTTCCTGTCGACTACCATCTCGCAGCTACCATGTCAATTCGTTTAATTTCATTTCATTTCATCACACACTTCTGTCGCTGCTGGTGTTCATATTGATCCTCAGCGCGACCCCGTTTCGGGACGTTCACTCGAAGTCAGGCCGACCTCGTCGTCGTTGGCATAATGCGCTGTAATTGTCCCTTTTGATTCATTGCAACAGACCCCATCTGCGTACTCTATCGCGCTCACTATAATAGGAAGAGTAGATGGAGCATTTGTGTGTTCACATTAGGATTGGCCTAACTTCAACACTCTCTGCCCTAATCCTACAAATGGAGTAGTTTGTTTGAAGGAACATTATTGTGTGGGGATGTTTGAAGGGCCTCACGCTACTTGCTTCGTTACTGTGGCTCTTCGTGTTTAAAGGGCCTCACGCTACTGCTTCGTTACTGTGGCTCTTCGTGTTTAAAGGGCCTCACGCTACTTGCTTCGTTACTGTGGCTCTTCGTGTTTAAAGGGCCTATGCCACGTGACTCTATAGTGGCTTCTGTTTAAAGCCTCACCTACTTGCTTCGTTACTGTGGCTCTTCGTGTTTAAAGGGCCTCACGCTACTTGCTTCGTTATGTGGCTCTTCGTGTTTAAAGGGCCTCACGCTACTTGCTTCGTTACTGTGGCTCTTCGTGTTTAAAGGGCCTCATGCCACGTGACTCTTGATAGTGGCTGTTCGTGTTTAAAGGGCCTCACGCTACTTGCTTCGTTACTGTGGCTGTTCGTGTTTAAAGTGGCCTCATGCCACGTGACTCTTTATAGTGGCTCTTCGTGTTTAAAGGGCCTCACGCTACTTGCTTCGTTACTGTGGCTCTTCGTGTTTAAATGTCCTCATGCCACGTGACTCTTGATAGTGGCTCTTCGTGTTTAAAGGGCCTCACGCTACTTGCTTCGTTACTGTGGCTCTTCGTGTTTAAAGGGACTCATGCCACGTGACTCTTTATAGTGGCTCTTCGTGTTTAAAGGGACTCACGCTACTTGCTTCGTTACTGTGGCTCTTCGTGTTTAAATGCCTCATGCCACGTGACTCTTGATAGTGGCTCTTCGTGTTTAAAGGGCCTCACGCTACTTGCTTCGTTACTGTGGCTCTTCGTGTTTAAAGGGCCTCACGTACTTGCTCGTACTGTGGCTCTTCGTGTTTAAAGGGCCTCACGCTACTTTCGTAGTGGCTCTTCGTGTTTAAAGGGCCTCACGCTACTTGCTTCGTTACTGTGGCTCTTCGTGTTTAAATGTCCTCATGCCACGTGACTCTTTAGTGGCTCTTCGTGTTTAAAGGTCCTCATCGCACGTGACTTCTTTTGTGGCTCTTCGTGTTTAAAGGTCCTCATCCACGACTTTATAGGGCTCTTTTTTAATATCCCGTGGCTCTTCGTGTTTAAAGGTCTCACCTACCACTTGACTCTTTATAGTGACTCTTCGTGTTTAAAGGTCCTCATGCTACGTAACTCTTATAGTGGCTCTTCGTGTTTAAAGGTCCTCATACCACGAGACTCTTTTAGTGGCTCTTCGTGTTTAAAGGCCTCATACACGTGACTCTTTTTACTTTGTTTAGGTCCCTCTTAGGCCTTCGTGTTTAAAGGTCCTCTACCACGACTCTTTATAGTGGCTCTTCGTGTTTATTTTTCTTGTTAAGGTCCTCATACCACGTGACTCTTTATAGTGACTCTTCGTGTTTAAAGGTCCTCATGCTACGTAATCTTTATAGTGGCTCTTCGTGTTTAAAGTCCTCATGCCACGTGACTCTTTATAGTGGCTCTTCGTGTTTAAAGGTCCTCACGCTACTTGCTTCGTTACTGTGGCTCTTCGTGTTTAAATGTCCTCATGCCACGTGACTCTTTATAGTGGCTCTTCGTGTTTAAAGGTCCTCATACCACGTGACTCTTTATAGTGGCTCTTCGTGTTTAAAGGTCCTCATACCACGTGACTCTTTATAGTGGCTCTTCGTGTTTAAAGGTCCTCATACCACGTGACTATAGTGGCTCTTCGTGTTTAAAGGTCCTCATACCACGTGACTCTTTATAGTGACTCTTCGTGTTTAAAGGTCCTCATGCTACGTAACTCTTTATAGTGGCTCTTCGTGTTTAAAGGTCCTCATACCACGTGACTCTTTATAGTGGCTCTTCATGTTTAAAGGGCCTCACGCTGCTTCTTTACTGTTTAAAGGCCTCACGCTACCTGCCTCTTTGCTGTGGTTCTTCATTTTTAAAGAGCCTCATGATACCAGCTTTTTTACTGTGGCTATTCACGTTTAAAGGTCCTCATGTCACGTGACTCTTTATAGTGGCTCTTCATGTTTATCTGTTACTTTACAGTCTTGTTTACTGCTGTCAGCCTGCCAAACGTAACCTTACTATCATATCCCGACCTTGTAGAACTCTGCAGTTGATACAGCACTGTCACCGAGCAAAGTGTCTCAGGCAGTAACGGTTGACTTCAAATGGGATATGTCTGCCGAGACACACATCCTGAGTTGCTCGCGTTTTTCTCAGTCCCTCCAGACAAATCTCATTACAACAGGCCGCGACCGCTTTCTCACACATTGTTTCCAATACAGTCTTCACTGTTGCTCTACCTCTTACGCTATTTAGTCTGCAGTACATACAGCGTCGTTAAATAAACCAAAAATAAATAAGACAGAATATTGCGACCTTCGCTGTTCTGTGATCTTGCGCTACGTAGGGTGGTAGCTAGTAACCGACGTTTCGGGACAACATATCGGCCTCACCTTCAAGGGTCAAGTAGTTCAATTACCTCCTTACGTCCAGCCCCGTCGGTAGTATGGCTTGTTGTACCGCAGTGCATAACAATTCCTTTACTCACATAATGAAGGAGGCAGCGACTAACCCCACGAAACAGAGTGTTTTAGCAGCTGACAGTGGCTCAGCTGGTCAAGAAATTCCCTGCGTTTACGAAATCTGAAGCGTAACATGTTCACAACAGACTGAAAATGGATCCAGACATTAGCCCAGTAATTGATCCAGACATTAGCCCAGTAATTGATCCAGACATTAGCCCAGTAATTGATCCAGACATTAGCCCAGTAATTGATCCAGACATTAGCCCAGTAATTGATCCAGACATTAGCCCAGTAATTGATCCAGACATTAGCCCAGTAATTGATCCAGACATTAGCCCAGTAATTGATCCAGACATTAGCCCAGTAATTGATTCCAGACATTAGCCCAGTAATTGATCCAGACATTAGCCCAGTAATTGATCCAGACATTAGCCCAGTAATTGATCCAAGACCATTAGCCCATAATTCAGATCAGAGCATTACATCTTATTTATGCACGCCGTTACATACTTGCATCTGTTTCTAGGTCTCACACATGCTTTCATATCTTCATGTATACGCCTACGTCTTACATCTTCGTTTCCTATTGGTTCTTCATCTCTACCGTCGTCCCCCACGACCAATCCATCCATTTTGCTTTATTCCATCATTCACGCAGTTAAGACTATGAAATTACTCATTACGAATGTTAATTCTAACTAACATAGCTAACACTTTTAGGTCCATCCATTCACCTACACATGCTTCTCTTCAGTACCTCCAGTCCTAGTTATGAACAAAACCATTCATATAGATTTCTCTAAATCCTTTGTACGTCCAAAAGTTTTCTCCAACGCTACAGGCTAAGGACTTCCTCTTGAATCGATATGTTCACATCTTTTGAACATAATACGTCATAGTTCTTGCTTAACACGGTATTTAATAATCAGTTATTATGCCTTTTAATGCTTGCTAAGATTTTACAGCGCCTTTGAAGTAAATAAGACAATATTAGCTGCTAAATTAAAACAGGAAGCTTGAAGAAAACAACTTTAATATTACGAGTAATAACGACTGCGTTCATTCAGTTTGTCAAACCCGACTGTCGATATTTAGCAGTACAGAAATTTCTATCTCGAAAACCATGCGATCGGATTCCTACTGAAATTTAAACTGTCATCATATTAGGTGTTTGGATGTAAGGCACACGTATAGGCAGGTATAAAGTAACACTGTAACAATTTTTTTTTGTGAAGGGCCCCGCAGCAGAAGCTACGGACGCACCGCAGTCTTATGAAGAGAAAGATGATCAGTTTTTTTAATTTGTACAAGCAATGGAGCACCGGTGGAATGAAATTGGCAGAGGAATACCGAAGTACTGGGGGAAAAACTTGTCCCAATGCCACTTTATCCACCACAAATCCCACATGGACTGACCCCGGGATCGAACCCGGGTCTCCGCGCTGTGAGGCTGTCGACTAACCGCCTGAGCCATGACACGGCCTTAACATATTTACATTTCACAGCATTGATGACGTCAGACATGCATCATGCGAATTTCACTGAATGAAAATTCAGAACCGTTACGCACACACGCAGGTGGTATGTGCGTAACGCTTCAAAAGACTCTGCCGTACGCTTTTACCTGTTCATAAATACATTTGCGGGGGCTCAGAAAATACCTGCAGGTCTCCAGGCTTTCTGCAGACAGGACTGACGTACTGTGCTGTTTATGAATGGACTGCAGAAATCCGCCTTTCACTGTGACAGCGGAAGGAAATTATACAACGCGAACGCGCCATATTTGTTAAATCTGTACAGCGAAATAATCGCTGTTTATTCTGCAACTCACACGAAACAAATATTCCTCGTGGCAAAACGCAGTGTTGCTTACTATTACAGCAGTTGGTGTATATAATTACCACTTGAATTTAAACGGTTAAAGATAGTAACACTTTGCTTGCCGGTAATTTACATTGAATTAGCTCAGGATGGTGATGCCACGTATACAAAGTGCTGCGTGAGTGTGCGTGGCCTTCCTCAGTTATTCTAAAACAACGGAAGATGCGTCACAAGACGGAAGCAAAGGGCCAAAGACCTCTAGAAGTCTACGAACTCGAACTCATCCTGTAAAAAGGGTTAGCACACCATGACCATGTCCGCTACTACTGCGCTCTGTTGACCATGCAGAGTCAAATGTTCGCCTCCAGATACGGTCAACAATTAGAACATCCTTTTTCGATCCTACTAAATGCTGCTTTCTGGTGACTGTCACCTGCTTCGGGTAAAAAGCAATCCCATTATAGGCCCTTAGAGGTCCATGAGGTTGAGAATCCCAGATTTCTAGACAATCGGCACATGAAGGTGGTAAGGTTGTCAGCCCTACGCACCGGCCGTCTTTACCCCCCAGGAAATATCCCTGGTACTCATTTCTGTTAGAGGCTGAGTCAATCCTAGGGCCATAGTGCGACCAAAAGGATTATGTCAATGAAAAATTCCAATGACACCATTGGGAATCGAACCCGCGACGTTCCGGCTTGTAGCGCAGTGCCCCACCTGCTTCGGGATATTTGGATTTGAATCTCATCTTAGAATGGGGCTAACCTGTGGTTGTTCTAACTGCCTAGGGAAGTAGCTTAACCCTCCCAAGAATGATGTGACTGTATTTAAAGATTCAGTCCGTACCGCGCAGTAAACACACTCCGTCTCAGTTATACAAAGCAGTCAGTTAATGCTGTACAGTGAAATAATCGCTGTTTGTTCTGAGATCCACACAAAACACATAAATACAGTCCGTACCGTGCAGTAAACACGCTCCGTCTCAGTTATACAAACCAGTCAGTTAATGCTGTACAGTGAAATAATCGCTGTTTGTTCTGAGATCCACACAAAACACATAAATACAGTCCGTACCGCGCAGTAAACACACTCCGTCTCAGTTATACAAACCAGTCAGTTAATGTTGTACAGTAAAATAATCGCTGTTTGTTCTGAGATCCACACAAAACACATAAATACAGTCCGTACCGCGCAGTAAACACACTCCGTCTCAGTTATACAAACCAGTCAGTTAATGCTGTACAGTGAAATAATCGCTGTTTGTTCTGAGATCCACACAAAACACATAAATACAGTCCGTACCGCGCAGTAAACACACTCCGTCTCAGTTATACAAACCAGTCAGTTAATGTTGTACAGTAAAATAATCGCTGTTTGTTCTGAGATCCACACAAAACACATAAATACAGTCCGTACCGCGCAGTAAACACACTCCGTCTCAGTTATACAAACCAGTCAGTTAATGCTGTACAGTGAAATAATCGCTGTTTGTTCTGAGATCCACACAAAACACATAAATACAGTCCGTACCGCGCAGTAAACACACTCCGTCTCAGTTATACAAACCAGTCAGTTAATGCTGTACAGTGAAATAATCGCTGTTTGTTCTCAGATCCACACAAAACACATAAATACAGTCCGTACCGCGCAGTAAACACACTCCGTCTCAGTTATACAAACCAGTCAATTAATGCTGTACAGTGAAATAATCGCTGTTTGTTCTGAGATCCACACAAAACACACAAATACAGTCCGTACCGCGCAGTAAACACACTCCGTCTCAGTTATACAAACCAGTCAGTTAATGCTGTACAGTGAAATAATCGCTGTTTGTTCTGAGATCCACACAAAACACATAAATACAGTCCGTACCGCGCAGTAAACACACTCCGTCTCAGTTATACAAACCAGTCAGTTAATGTTGTACAGTGAAATAATCGCTGTTTGTTCTGAGATCCACACAAAACACATAAATACACTGTGTGGGCAGAACGTAGAATTTTTTAAAGTTAAACTTCTGAATTCATAAGCATATCTCCTATTAGACGCCATATAAATTAAAACAGAATCTTACAAGGCATTCTTGAAGTAAAATATGCGTACAAATATACAGTCGAACCTGGTTATAACGACATCGGTTTATACGATTTCTCGTCTATAGCGTCAGATATTCTGTGGTACCAATTAATTACTCACTGTTAACCACAACCCTATACTCCTATACCCTATACTACAGTGTGTTTCTGAATTAGTCTTACCATATGCTACAGTGTGTTTCTGAATTAGTCACCATATACTACAGTGTGTTTCTGAATCAGTCTTACCATATGCTACAGTGTGTTTCTGAATCAGTCTTACCATATGCTACAGTGTGTTTCTGAATTAGTCTTACCATATACTACAGCGTGTTTCTGAATTAGTCTTACCATATACTACAGTGTGTTTCTAAGCCTTCTGTGCTGTTCGCCAGAAGGTTACCATTAACCAGTAACGTCACACATTCACCTATGTAACAGATTTAGCCTATTCTGTCTGCTTTTCACTATTACGAAAGATGAACGTAAGCTTACAAGGCAGCCTAAAGTTTTGTTGACTGTTGGATTTGCATTGAAAGCATAACCGAGTTCAGTACCTTAAAACGCACAAAACAAACAAACAAACGAAGCTCGTCTCTTAACGTTTAAAGGCGCAGCGGTTTACCCCATTTCACGCCTCTCAATACTCAATTTTACCCCCTGAAAAATGTGCCAAAAATCACCCTGTATCTTAACACCGGGTGTCGAATTGTTACGTAAATAGGCTAGTAAGTCAGCAAAAGTACCTTGTTAATTGTAGGGTGCGTCTTATCAGCTGCAGCGACTAATGAGCCGATAAACACAGTACTTCATGTACCGCCAAGTTCATACTAAGACTCTCCATTTTGTGTACACAGTTTGTGTTCCATATTACTCTTGCAATGAACAGCCATTGTTGCCACATAAACACTAATTGATTGGCCTTTCTCATAGAAGCAAATTGTGGCCTGTCTGAGGTGCGTGCTGACTCTTATACACGTGTATAAATTAGATTACCTTCATTTTTCAAATGGTTAAACAGAAATGTACAAATTACATGCACAGTTCAACGTAAGCATCGAAACATGTGTACCACAGACGGCGTTACTGTAAACACGCTCATTACACGCAGTTGGCACCGCGGGCGTCAGTGTATCTAATGTAAGCCATATGACGTCATCTGTGGTGCTGCGAAATGCGTGCTAGGTACCCGAGCACCAAAGCTTGTACTTGTAGGCTTGATGTGGGTGAGACGTTGTAGGACAACTCCACTTACTGTAACTTTGAATGTGGTAGTAAAAAGCAAAAGTTTGTGTCGACACCAACGATTAACCGCATAACATAAGTCTTATTAATTAAAATCCGCGATCAGCAATTTGATTAAGGATTTTAATAAATGTTGTGTTATGCGGTTAATCGTTGGTGTCTACACACACACACGCACACGCACGCATACAATAGGATTAACCATATGCAATCAAAAGCTATCCATCAGTCACCAACACTGTAGAAGGCAATGTTTGAACCGTGCACACGTTAAGGTTTCGACAACTGTGTTCGTGATGAGATCTTCGCTCTTCTGGGATATGACGCAGTGATGAGTGGTAGTTCTCTACGGACGTTTCGGGACAGCCTATCGGTCCCATCTTCAAGTCCAAGAAGTCCTTCTTGTACTTCCTGACCCTTGAAGATGGGACAGATAGGCTGTCCCGAAACGTCGGTACAGAACTGCCACTCAACTCTGCGTAATATCCCAGAAGAGCGAAGATCTCGTCTACATCGCGGCGGAAGCTTGAGATCACGAAGTGTGTTCTTGTTTAATGTTCGTTAAGAGGAAAGAATTAACGGTGAGACGAGGAAGAAGACGTAAGCAGCTACTGGATGATCTTAAGGAAACGGGAGGATACTGGAGATTGAAAGAGGAAGCACTAGATCGCACTGTGTGGAGAATTCGCTTTGGAAGAGACTTTGGACCTGTCTTAAGACAAATAATGGAATGAATGAATGAATGTCGTCGAACCAATAGAAGTGTATTGGATTTGTGGACTGTAATGTTCTCCCTGCATAATAATTTTAATAGTTCAACTCTGACACATGTACATCGATCCATATGATCGGATGCTACCAATACAATGTAATCTATTAGCTAACAGAAACAAGAACCAATATCCGCCATGAACATCCTGCTACACACACTAGGCCTCATGGGAAACCAGGTTGGCCATCCAAGCACCCAAGGCTGCCAACCCCCACCTAAATACACCAAGGACTGAACAAGAAGCAAGGTTCAGATACTAGTAAACCACTGTGCGTTCTGCACTGGAATACATGTATGTAGATAGGAGGCGTGTTTGTGTGATGATTGCAAGACAGGACACGCAACACAGCTGTAGACGAAACTGGGACAGTCCTCGCCGATATCACTATCATGTTGTGGTGCTGTTCGCCTTCGTTTGTAGTGGCTACACTAACATGAATGTTAGCGTTACATGAAGGATATAGAAAAGGGATTAAATTGCTCTGCCTGGATGCAGTTGGCAGACAGACGGCATTTTTGTTTAACGTGGCAAGCGCGATCCGTCTAATTTAAGCTGCCGAATTCTTTTCGCGGGAATACGTAAATAGAAGTAACTGAAATAAAATGCTTTAACACTAAGTGACGCCATTTGTCACAAGCCGGGAACTGAACCGCCCAGTGTCACTCTTTGTTAGCTATCTTAATCTTAGGCACTACAGGCCAAATGAGGCGAAGAACCTCCCGTTTTCTGGGGGTTTGTACCTTGTAGATCCACCCGTCGCCCGGGGATCGAATCCCGGTGGGGGCGAGATTTCTCGCAGCCGTCCAGACCGGCCCTGGGGCCTACCCAGCCTCCTATACAATGGGTACCGGGTCTCTTTCCCGGGGGGTAAAGCGGCCGGGGCGTAGAGTTGACCACCCACCCTCATCTAGCGCCGAGGTTAAAGAAAGAGTAGAGCTATACTTCTGCTCCCCCTCTGGGCCTTCATGGCCTGTTCTAGGGTGACCTTTACCTCTTAGATCCACCCGTCGCAAGGCCTCTGCCTACATACGACACCTTTAACTAACTAACTAATTAACTGACTAACTAACTAACTAACTGCAGGACCTTGTAGATATTCCGTAGGACTCAGACTAGAAATCCACCCGTCGCAAGGCCTCTGCCTACACACACCTTTAACTAACTAGCTAACTAACTAACTACAGGACCTTGTAGATATTTCGTAGGACTCAGACTAGAAATCCACCCGTCGCAAGGCCTCTGCCTACACACACCTTTAACTAACTAACTAACTAACTAACTACAGGACCTTGTAGATATTCCGTAGGACTCAGACTAGAAATCCACCCGTCGCAAGGCCTCTGCCTACACACACCTTTAACTAACTAACTAACTACAGGACCTTGTAGATATTTCGTAGGACTCAGACTAGAAATCCACCCGTCGCAAGGCCTCTGCCTACACACACCTTTAACTAACTAACTAACTAACTAACTAACTACAGGACCTTGTAGATATTCCGTAGGACTCAGACTAGAAATCCACCCGTCGCAAGGCCTCTGCCTACACACACCTTTAACTAACTAACTAACTAACTAACTAACTAACTACAGGACCTTGTAGATATTTCGTAGGACTCAGACTAGAAATCCACCCGTCGCAAGGCCTCTGCCTACACACACCTTTAACTAACTAACTAACTAACTAACTACAGGACCTTGTAGATATTCCGTAGGACTCAGACTATAAATCCACCCGTCGCAAGGCCTCTGCCTACACACACCTTTAACTAACTAACTAACTAACTAACTACAGGACCTTGTAGATATTTCGTAGGACTCAGACTATAAATCCACCCGTCGCAAGGCCTCTGCCTACACACACCTTTAACTAACTAACTAACTACAGGACCTAGTAGATATTCCGCAGGACTCAGACTAGAAATCCACCCGTCGCAAGGCCTCTGCCTACACACACCTTTAACTAACTAACTAACTAACTAACTACAGGACCTTGTAGATATTCCGCAGGACTCAGACTAGAAATCCACCCGTCGCAAGGCCTCTGCCTACACACACCTTTAACTAACTAACTAACTAACTAACTAACTAACTAACTACAGGACCTTGTAGATATTCCGTAGGACTCAGACTAGAAATCCACCCGTCGCAAGGCCTCTGCCTACACACACCTTTAACTAACTGCAGGGAGCAGAGTCTTTGAGAAGCTAACAGTTCCTCAGCTACTCACGGAATTCTTTGCATTTTAGGGAACCCCAAATTCCATTACTGTGTTCGCAACAGCCCGCCATCTGTCCTTATCCTAAGCAGGATGATGAAGTCAACGTCCTGCCGATACAATTTTAATATTATCCTATTTATGCCTACATCTCCCACGTATTCTCTTACCTTCAGGATTTCTCATCAAAACCCTAGCACGCATTTTTCTTCTCCCCCATACGTGCTACATGCCCCGCCCATCTCATTCTTCTTTATTCGATCACCCGAATGACATTTGGCGTGGAGCACAAATTACGAAGCCTCCCGTTATGCCATCTCCCACAGCCTCCTTATTAGGCCCTAGTGTATTCCTCAGCGCTATATTTTCTAACACCCTCAGCCTGTGTTCCTCCCTCAATGTGAGAGACCAAGGTGCACTCCCGGAACATAATGTTCATGACCTGAGTGGGATTCGAACCTACAATCCCCTGTGCGAGCGGAAAAATGCTAACTGCGCAATATGCTGGGACTTATTTGGCAATCGGACACAAAACTAAAGTGTATGGACTTCAAAACTGTGCAAGAATTGTGGCGATATTGTATTGCGTTTACGAGATACAGCCATTTAATCTTTGTTTGTATTTTGGAAACACCTGTTAGTACCCAGTAAACGTTGGAGGGTTACAGGAAGCATAAAAATAGAAAGATGTTTCAGGAAATTTTGGTATACGCATTTCAAACCCTAAAATATACTTGTAATGTGTCTGCTAACGTGTCATTGCACGTGGATGTATCGGATGAAAGCAGCGATGAATATTGCTTACCAAGACCTTGTTATTGCAACTGATATTGAACAAGCTGCTGATATGTCGACATTGAACATACAAGTGGGTCAGACTTGGCGCCACCCACTCGCCCCACTCATCCGACTCTTCAGCTGATTAAATATTTTTGTTTAACTATCAGCGTATTGTACTGCACATCCGTTCTTAATACAGGATCATTATTTTATCTGATAGATATCGCTTGTCACTTCCCACAGCAGTAAGGAAGCTAAATTTGCTGTTCGTGTATGGCTGCGAATGCGAGAGCCCGCTTTCTACCGCATCGGAATTTTTAACTCGTGTAAAGATAGCATAAATGACGGGAAGACGAGGAAGAAGGCGTACGCAGCTACTGGATGATCTTAAGGAAAAGAGAAGATACTGTAAATTGAAAGAGGAAGCACTAGATCGCCCCCTGTGTAGAACTCGCTTTGGAAGAGGCTACGGACCTGTCGTAAGACAAGGGAATGAATGAAAGATAGCATAGCTGTGCTTGGGAAGACGACGAAGAAGACGTAAGCAGCAGTGGATGGCCTTAAGGAAAAGAGAAGTTACTGTAAATTGAAAGAGGAAGCACTAGATCGCACTCTGTGGAGAACTCGCTTTGGAAGAGGCTACGGACCTGTCGTAAGACAGACTACAGAGTGAAATGAAAGAT
>JAJKFL010000002.1:2850000-2930000 GCA_021186555.1 Reticulitermes speratus
CTGACCTAGGATCGAACTCGGGCTTGTATGGTGATTTATGATGTTCAAAGTGACACTGTGTTAGATTTTTCTCTGAGTATGTCTACTTCGGCTTTTCTCTGCCAACTGTCATTCATTCATTCATTCATTCATTCATTCATTCATCCGTCGTCCGATGGACAGTGGACACATGACAGGCGGTATTTCAAAAGGAACGTTGCCTAACCCAACCACGAGAATAACAGAATAATAAAGACTAACAAACAGATGTTTTGGACAGGATCCATTATCCACAGTAAACAATGCACACACCCGATAATTCGACATTACGTGGCGAAAGAAGCATTAGAGAGCGTCACAAAATTTGGCCTCCTTTTTAAACTGTTTTTTTTTTAAATCGAATGTTCTGGAAGATGTGAAGTGTAACTGGCCACAGTGCATGTTTAGGAGACTTTCCTGTCTCCCACAGTGCCAACTGTAATTAGTTAACTTGTATACAGACAGTTTACGTCTCAAGACATTAGCAGCATATCGACTGAGCGATTTGCGATTATTTAAATGCCTGTTAGCACTGCTCGATGAAAATGCTTGAGAGATATTGGATCCATTTTGAGCCTTTGAAAAGTTAACTGAACTAAAAGTACTTTGACCGTGATGATTCTGGCGCCATCGCAACCTGCTATCAGCTGATAAAGATACAAACACATGCAGTCTCATATGGCGTGTACATTTTTTAGGCGGAGCCAAGATTCCGCGGTCCCCCCCACACACCCCGGCTGTTGTACTCTATTTGTAAGAGACATTTTGGGTTCAAGAATCCAATACAGGTAGTAAATACCAGGACACGCCACAGAACTGCGTAAAGTTAATACGATATACAGTCAAACACGGTTATAACGACATCGGTTTATGCGACATCTCGTCTATAACGTCAGATTATTCTGTGGTACCAATTTATTCCTCACTGTTAACCACAACATTATACTTCTCGAGAACTAATTGTCTTCTGGACTTTGTCCATCGTCCGGATAAAATATAAAAGTATATATCTACGACGTTTCGGAAGCTGGCTCTTCTTCCGTCTTCAGGCTCAGGTACTCATATAGTTGTGTTTTTACCGGCTGAGGTTGTCCAGTGATTGAGATTAACTCAGTCTAAAGGACCCATCTGAGTAGGTGTCCTGAAGACGGAAGAAGAACCAGCTTCCGAAACGTCGTGATTTTATATATTGTAATATTTTATCCGGATGATGGACAAAGTCCAAAAGACAATTGGATCTCAATGTTATACACCGTCGTCAGAACGTTTTAGAATTTATTATACTCCTCGGTTATAACGACACTCGTTTATAACGACACAAAACATTCAGTGCCTTTCATGACGTTATAACCGTGCTAGACTGTACAGGGCATACACAAAAGAATGGTGCGGTTTCAATTGTTATTCACATTGAAACCGCACCATTCTTTTGTGTATGCCTGTATGTTAGTAGTGGCCACATACATTTTGGTGTACACAGGACACCACTAATATCGCAAATAAAGAAAAGGAGAAAGAATTTTCTTATAGAAATCATGAAGCCTACTTAACTGTGTGCAGACTTTCTCATCAGACAACAAAACTAAATTTAGCTCAGTGTACAGCGTACTGAACTCGGCCGCTTAGGCTCATTTGATTACTATTCCTCTTGTTATATCACCATCACCATCATCAAGCGATGATACTTGTAACTTGCAATCAGGTGGTGTCCCGTTCGAATGCCGGCACAGACAGCTTTATAAACGCAAATATTTCACTACTGGAAGCATCGTAGTCGTCTTGATTTCAGGCTTCCGTCGCGATGTTGATGTAATCTGTGTCTTTTGGGTAATTACACGGCGTCGTGTGGTAATTATTTACCGACGTTTCGGGACGTTTCGGTCCCATCTCCATGGGTCAAGATTCCAAGATGGAAAGAAAGCTTGTGACACTAGTGACACTTGTGACACTAGTGACACTTGTGACACTAGTGACACTTACACTTGTGACACTTGTGACACTTGTGACACTAGTGACACTTGTGACACTTAGTGACACTGTGACATAGTGACACTTGTGACACTTGTGACACTAGTGAACTAGTGACACTAGTGACACTTGTGACACTTGTGACACTAGTGACACTAGTGACATAGTGACACTTGTGACACTTGTGACACTTGTGACACTAGTGACACTAGTGACCTGTGACACTTGTGACACTAGTGACACTAGTGACACTTGTGACACTAGTGACACTTGTGACACTTGTGACACTTGTGACACTAGTGACATAGTGACACTAGTGACACTTGTGACACTAGTGACACTTGTGACACTGTGACACTTGTGACACTAGTGACACTTGTGACACTTGTGACACTAGTGACACTAGTGACACTTGTGACACTGTGACACTTGTGACACTAGTGACACTTGTGACACTAGTGACATAGTGACACTAGTGACAATAGTGACACTAGTGACACTTGTGACACTTGTGACGTGTCGCTGCAATCCAGACATATTTCTCCCATTTCTCACCCTGCCGCAGTACACATATTGTGACCTTGCATCCAAACCCCCACCCCCACCCTCTCATCCTATTGGCCATTGTCACATCGCACGGCTCCCTACCCCGCCTTGCTGCCAAGTTTCCTTGTCACAAGCTTTCTTTCTATCTTGTAATCCTGACCATGAAGATGGGACCGACACGTTGTCCCGAAACGTCGGTAAATAATTACCACACGACGCCGTGTAATTACCCAAAGAACCACAATTACATCGTAGTCGTCATTTACAGACACAACTTCCTGTTACGCATTTTGCTACGCACAGTTGTCCTTTTCAGTGCCCAGTACACGTGTACCTATGCGCCTCCGAAGGCTCCCCCCCCCCCCAGTATCGGCACTGCGCAGTTACGTCATTCATTAAAGTGTTCTTCAGTGCACTTCATTATGTGTGAGCCATTTAAACTGTCTATATATCGGCCCACACGCATTGTTGTGCGTATCTGTATTCATGCATAAACGTGGACCCATACACTGCTTGACAGGAAAGAGGTGATCCAAGGCGCGTATGGACAGTTACGCACTTCGCGGTTTAATGTGCGTACAGATAAGCAAAATATGGCCCGATGTCCAAAAGCAGTAAGCGGGGAAGTAAATCCCTACCCCTCCATGATGGGTGGTCAGTAGACTTTTTTTTTTTGTGAAGGGCCCCGCAGCAGATACTACGGACGCACCGCAGCCTTAAGGCTTATTGTGCAACCTGTGATGAAGATGAAATGATCATTAGTTTTTTTTTTTTCATTTTTCCAAGTAATGGAGCACCGGTGGAATGAAACTGACGCGGCAAAACCGAAGTACTCGGGGAAAAAACCTGTCCCAGTGCCACTTTGTCCACCACAAATCCCACCGCGGAGCCCGGGATCGAACCCGGACCTCCGCGGTCAGAGGCCGGCGACTAACCGCCTGAGCCATGGCACGGCCTTTAAAGTAGACTTACAGTACGGCCATTTTCAATTTCTGTTTTTTTAGTATAAAGAACGCCTCTATCTTCTCATTTGCTATCCATGAACCTAAAGATTGCAATATATAGAATATAATTGTGCCTGTTGTTTTGTACGGGTGTGAAACTTGGTCTGTCACACTGAGGGAGGAACATAGGCTGAGGGTGTTCGAGATATAGGGTGCTGAGGAGGATATTTGGGTCTAAGAGGGACGGGTAACAGGGGAGTGGAGAAGACTACATAACGAGGAACTTAATGATCTGTATTCAGTTTATTATACCAACCAAATGCACATTATTAGTTACATATGACGGTTTAAACACGTAGCTGCGACATGTTTCGGCACAAACGTACCATCTTCAGACAGCACAATATGCCAGTTTAAAACCAACTGCCAGTGACAAGCCGCTATTTACAACGTTCCACAGTCTGCAGTAGGCTGCGTTGTTGATGTAATTTGTGTATAAATGGTGCAACTTGTACTGTTGTTAAAATTTTATGGTTAAAATATGATTGAAACATTTCTTACGTAAT
Organism: Reticulitermes speratus; assembly: GCA_021186555.1. NCBI lineage: Eukaryota > Metazoa > Arthropoda > Insecta > Blattodea > Rhinotermitidae > Reticulitermes > Reticulitermes speratus. Next base: position 2,854,043 of record JAJKFL010000002.1, read on the forward strand.
TTATACACATTGAAATTATTGTTGCGGCTATTAGTGGAAACTTCTAGTTTGTGGCTTTATATTTTCTCGACTAAGTGCGTGTCTCAGTCCAAGGTGGATCGGGTCACTGTGTTATGCTGTGTTGTGTATCGCAGCCAGCAGCATACTCTGCACACTGTGGTGCTGTAACGTGTAATGGTCGGATGGCTGATGAATGGTGAATTGGACAGGGTCTGGAAGGAGAGCGGACATGGCCTATTCCAGGTACTATCCTGGCAATGGACTGGGACAACTGAGGAAATCCACGAAACATCTCGGTCAGGGGTAGCTTATGAGCCAGGCGAGTTTCGAACGAGGTGTCTCCCGCGTGTAACGCTGGGCGGTACGTCAGCACCTACACGATCGCTATGCATTGCTTTTATGAGGCTGTGTGTATTGCGACGTGTGTCTGACGACGACGTCATATTCATGACTTACAAAGACTGCCTTCGAATGCTGGCTGTCCACATCAGATGATTTGTAGTCCACTGATGACAAAGAGTAATTTGGTAACCATTTAAATACGAAAATTAAACTGATTTATATTTAAATATCCAGCTCGTACCGCGCAGTAAACACACTCCGTCTCAGTTATACAAACCAGTCAGTTAATGTTGTACAGTGAAATAATCGCTGTTTGTTCTGAGATCCACACAAAACACATAAATACAGTCCGTACCGCGCAGTAAACACACTCCGTCTCAGTTATACAAACCAGTCAGTTAATGTTGTACAGTGAAATAATCGCTGTTTGTTCTGAGATCCACACAAAACACATAAATACAGTCCGTACCGCGCAGTAAACACACTCCGTCTCAGTTATACAAACCAGTCAGTTAATGTTGTACAGTGAAATAATCGCTGTTTGTTCTGAGATCCACACAAAACACATAAATACAGTCCGTACCGCGCAGTAAACACACTCCGTCTCAGTTATACAAACCAGTCAGTTAATGTTGTACAGTGAAATAATCGCTGTTTGTCTTGAGATCCACACAAAACACATAAATACAGTCCGTACCGCGCAGTAAACACACTCCGTCTCAGTTATACAAACCAGTCAGTTAATGTTGTACAGTGAAATAATCGCTGTTTGTTCTGAGATCCACACAAAACACATAAATACAGTCCGTACCGCGCAGTAAACACACTCCGTCTCAGTTATACAAACCAGTCAGTTAATGTTGTACAGTGAAATAATCGCTGTTTGTTCTGAGATCCACACAAAACACATAAATACAGTCCGTACCGCACAGTAAACACACTCCGTCTCAGTTATACAAACCAGTCAGTTAATGTTGTACAGTGAAATAATCGCTGTTTGTTCTGAGATCCACACAAAACACATAAATACAGTCCGTACCGCACAGTAAACACACTCCGTCTCAGTTATACAAACCAGTCAGTTAATGTTGTACAGTGAAATAATCGCTGTTTGTTCTGAGATCCACACAAAACACATAAATACAGTCCGTACCGCACAGTAAACACACTCCGTCTCAGTTATACAAACCAGTCAGTTAATGTTGTACAGTGAAATAATCGCTGTTTGTTCTGAGATCCACACAAAACACATAAATACAGTCCGTACCGCACAGTAAACACACTCCGTCTCAGTTATACAAACCAGTCAGTTAATGTTGTACAGTGAAATAATCGCTGTTTGTTCTGAGATCCACACAAAACACGTAAATACAGTCCGTACCGCGCAGTAAACACACTCCATCTCAGTTATACAAACCAGTCAGTTAATGCTGTACAGTGAAATAATCGCTGTTTGTTCTGAGATCCACACAAAACACATAAATACACTGTGTGGGCAGAACGTAGAACTGTTGAATGTTAAACATGGCGGTATATATAGTAACCACTGGGCTTTAGAGGGTTATTCGAAATCAACAAGTTTTATTTGTCTCAAATGCCCGGGGTTCGAATGCCGGCAGGGCCAAGAGTGTTTCTCTTTTCCAAAACCGTCCACCCAACCTGATTTCAGTGGCTACTGCCGTTCTTTACCAGGGGTAAGTAAAGCCGACGGAGTTGTGAAGTTGATCACTTACCAACATCTAATGCCGAGGTTAAGAATGTGTGGAGCTATCACCTATGTGCCATCACAGTGTTGGCAAGGACATCTTTACCTTTATTTGCATACATGCTAATTTTATCTGCCAGGCATTAGTTAATTACGACATATCACTTCTGGGCTACTGTTTGCAGCAACACATTAGCCTTGACGAAACTGTTACGAAGTTACCCTTGACTTCACTCACAGCTCGTGTGCGACCTACTCATTAGGCATCTTCCTTGTAGGCCGATAAGGAAGCGGATGGAAATTACCAACAACTGACACCAATGCGTAACAATTATCGCCCGTTTCGGGTTCGCTGTGTCTATTTGGCATGCAGTTTGCAGAACGGCGCGTTGGAATTGAAGCCACGTCGACGATTATACAGGTTTTGCAGCAGTTAACGACGGTGGTGCTACGATCGCGAACATTAGACAGTAACTGAATGCCAAGCAAATGCTGCCAATTTGTGTGGCTCCCCGAAACGTGGGCGTTTCGACACAAATCCGTCAAATCCGTATAACATCCTCTGATCTTACCATCCCGTCTGTCGCAGTAAAGGGTTTTAAGTACAAAGACTTACTGTTAAAGGCCCTTACTTAGGGATGTTGTTCTATAAGCCTCATCTGTTCACTAGGCACGGACTGAATTGTGAACTGTCCTGCAGATAACCATATAAACAGTGACTTGAATTGTGAACTGTCCTGCAGATAACCATATAAACAGTGACTTGAATTGTGAACTGTCCTGCAGATAACCATATAAACAGTGACTTGAATTGTGAACTCTCCTGCAGATAACCATATAAACAGTGACTTGAATTGTGAACTGTCCTGCAGATAACCATATAAACAGTGACTTGAATTGTGAACTGTCCTGCAGATAACCATATAAACAGTGACTTGAATTGTGAACTCTCCTGCAGATAACCATATAAACAGTGACTTGAATTGTGAACTGTCCTGCAGATAACCATATAAACAGTGACTTGAATTGTGAACTCTCCTGCAGATAACCATATAAACAGTGACTTGAATTGTGAACTCTCCTGCAGATAACCATATAAACAGTGACTTGAATTGTGAACTGTCCTGCAGATAACAACCACATAAACAATGACTTGAATTGTGAACTCTCCTGCAGATAACAACCATATAAACAATGACTTGAATTGTGAACTCTCCTGCAGATAACAACCACATAAACAATGACTTGAATTGTGAACTCTCCTGCAGATAACAACCACATAAACAATGACTTGAATTGTGAACTCTCCTGCAGATAACAACCACATAAACAATGACTTGAATTGTGAACTCTCCTGCAGATAACAACCACATAAACAATGACTTGAATTGTGAACTCTCCTGCAGATAACAACCATATAAACAATGACTTGAATTGTGAACTCTCCTGCAGATAACAACCATATAAACAATGACTTGAATTGTGAACTCTCCTGCAGATAACAACCATATAAACAATGGCTTGAATTGTGAACTCTCCTGCAGATAACCATATAAACACCACCTACTTCCCTTTCATACGCGGTCTAGTCATTAATTTCTCGGACTGATTCAATGAAACAAATTATGTACCAGATACATTTCGCTCAAAATCAGCTCCTCCACGAATATGCCGAGTCTCAGCAACAGAAATGAGTACCAGGAATATTTCCTGGGGGGTAAAGGCGGCCAGTTCGTAGGGCTGACAACCTTAACACCTTCATGTGCCGATTGTCTAGAAATCTGGGAGCCTCAAACTTCTGGAGCCCTAAGGGCCTGTCCAGGACTGTATAGGGATTGCTTTATTTTTTTTTACGTATTTGATACACGATTCTGGGGAATCCTTCGAATTTCGAACATCGAATGACTCCTATTGTTCTGTCATTATTTTCGAACAAGGCGAACAGGGTTTAGAAACATTAGAATATTTGAATTATTCGTCGCCAGTTATGTTTCAGCAGTGACTTGTGTATCTTGCGATTTTTAACGTTCTAATTTGAATACATAACGCTTTACATAATCCTTTAGCAGAATGATTAGTGTTGCAGTCACTAACAGGAAGAAGGCATTTAGTGTAGCAACGTCCGTGCATTGCATGCTGCGACGTTACGTAATTTACAATTGGCCATGTGCGGAACAGATACAAAGACGAAGACCCTGTTACAGGGTGTTCCACGAGCTCCACATAGTCATTCAGCTATGGTAAAGGTAAAGTTCTCCTAGAACAGGCCACGAAGGCGCATAGAGGGAGTAGAGGAATAGCTGTACTCTTTCTTTAACCCTGGTACTAGATGGGGGGTGGGTGGTCAACTCCACGCCCCGGCCGCTTTACCCCCGGGAATGACTCGGTACCCATTGTACAGGAGGATGGGTGGGCCCCAGGGCCGGTCTGGACTGCGAAAAATCTCGCCCCCACCGGGATTCGATCCCCGGATTGTCCATCTCGTAGCGAGTCGCTATACCGACTGAGCTATCGCGGCCCACCATTCAGCTATGACAAATCAACTTATTAGGATGAGTAGCGAGCTGAGTAACTAGAAGTGTATAATCCTGTACAATTGTGGTTGGAAAAGTCGTCGGGGTGATAGTAACAATAATAATAATAATAAACGGTAAAGGTAAAGTTGTCTGTGTGAACGCCATGAAAGCATATCGGAGAATGGAGGTATAACTCCACTCTTTCTTGACCTCGTCAGCTTCATGCCCGGGACGCTTCATCTCCGGAGACACAGCCCGCCGGTATCCATTTAAGGAGGAGGCTGATGGGCCCCCGACCCTGCCTTGACGCACTCTTGCCCCTACCGAGAACCGAAAAACGATTCTTCGGATATCCAGTTGCTATACCGACTGAGCCATCGCGGCTTGCAGTAACAATAATAATGTTCTAAGCTGTAAGAATGCGACCTGGATTGAACTGGCTACAGCCGTAACAGTGGGCTTCTTTGGTATACACGATGAATTTGTTGAACTGAATTACTATCGACTGCGTACAGCACTTCCTTCATCAGGGAGTCAGAGAACTGTGATATAAGCAGCGCGGTGTTACCGAAATGACGTACCGTGTACGTTTCCGTAATTCTCACCAGTAGACAGTCCGCCACTTGTTCTTCTAGCATGTGTGTGATGTTTCGTTAACATGAATTATAAATGTTTCTGTTGACGCCAGTGGCTAATTAAATAATTACCGTTTTCGTGTCCTTGTTTTTGCCCACTAATGTGAGCTGCACTGCACAGCACCAGCTGTAACTATGGCAATACTGTCTATCGTTTCCGCCTCGTACATACGGGGTTTATTTTTTTACATGGTGAAGGGCCCCGCAGCAGATGCTACGGACGCACCCCAGCCTTAAGGCTTTTTGAGCAACCCTATGATGAAGATGAGCAGTTGCTTTTACCAAGCTTTCCTTGTAATGGAGCACCAGTGGAATGAAATTGACAGGGGAAAACCGACAACTCGGAGAAAAACCTGTCCCAGTGCCACTTTGTTCACCACAAACCCCACATTGACTGACCCGGGATCGAACCCGGGCCTCCACAGTGAGAGGCCGGCGACTAACCGCCTGAGCCATGGCACGGCCGTAATACGGGGTTAGTGGATCGAATTCACTCATCGACGAGTTATGTATGGGCAGAGGGGAAAAGGGTTTGAAATAGGACTGTGAGTCTTAGCACAGTGGTCTAATTGCAGACGTACTAAGCCAGCGGTATTCAACGTTTTTTGTTCGCGTGCCCCCACATATAATTTATCTTCGACTTTGTACCCCCAAAGTTGTTGGTGCATAATTCAAGTTATACACAGTCTATAATCTACATCTAAAATAAGTTAAATAAATTACATCCAAAATAATGTATTAAATAATAAGTTTTAAATGAGAAAAAGGAGAGTCAAGCTATTAAATAACAAATATATTATTGTCTATCGTATAAAAATTAATAAAGGTACAAAGGTATTTTAGCAAAGCAAAATTATATGCATTATGTGGAATAAAATGAAACTAGCCGCCCAGATAAGAATCGCATAAAGGAGAGAGAGAGAGAGAGAGAGAGAGAGAGAGAGAAATGGCGCTCCCAAATCGCATGTCCTTACGTCCGGTCTGTTGTGGCTAACCCAAAATCTGGCCCTGATTATTCAGTGTTTATCATGAAATAATATATTTATTTTTTTTTTAATTTTACGTACCCCCTAAGATGTCTTCGCGTACCCCAGGTTGAATACCACTGCACTAAGTAATGTCGAAACTCCTGTTTGTGACTTCTTCATTAGACATAAGTCGACAATAGCGCCAAATCCTTGGCCGACACAGCGCTGTGCGTGCTGCACCAGTGGTGCTGAGTGGTGCTGGGTGGTGCTGGGCCATGAGCCACTTTTAGGCGCGTTCGCAAATTCTTCGAGCCTAAATAACTTATCAGTTGAAACAGATCCGTTAAGAAACTAACCAATCAGGTGTTAAAATTTGTTAATAACCAGCTCTGGGACCCACCCAGTGAGTACCGTGTGCTCTTTCCCAGGGTTAAACCAGCCGAGGTGTGAAGCTAACCACTCATTTCTACCTAGCGCCGAGGTTAGGAATGAGTGGAGCCATACCTTTACTCCCCTTGTGCACAGGGACAGCTTCAGCTCTTTACCTTTACCACATTTGGTACAGCGTACCGGTAAACCTTCATTCTAGTTAGCGCTTGGCTCCTACCGCCGCTAACCTTTCAAACAGTTCGTGACATGCAAATTGTGCGACAAGTGATGACATGTTGCATGACCAGCACTGTACCAGTATCGGTATTTCGCATGTGGCAAGGTCGTGGTTGGTTCTCGAAACTCGTGATATTGCGTCACAGGTCCCCTCTCGTCCCTCACGAGCAGTACAGACACGTGACCACGAGCTGCTGCCGCGGACTGTTGTGGCAGTCCTCACTTTGCCGTTGATCGCATCGTGGTTGCCAAATGTCCCGTCACGCTCTCCAGATGTCCGCCATTACCTTACATATGTAATATTGCTAGCATTTTTTTTATAAAGGTTAAGTTCTCCCTGCCGATCCCAGTGGTCGCTCGCTTACTGGGATTGCGGGTTCGAATCCCGCCTAGGGCATGGAAATCTGTTGTTGTGAGTGTTGTGTGTTGTCAGGTAGAGGTCTCTGCGACGGGCTGATCACTCGTCCAGAGGAGTCCTACCGAGTGTGGTGTGTCTAAAAAGTGTGTGATCGTGAAGCGTCGAAAAATGAGGCGGTCTAGGCCCCCAAGGGGCTGTCGAGCCATTGGGGGGAAAAATAGTTTACCCTAGAACAGGCCATGAAGGTCCAGAGGGGGAATAGAGGTATAGCTCTACTCTTTCTTTAACCCTGGCACTAGATGAGGGTGGGTGGTCAACTCCACGCCCCGGCCGCTTTACCCCCGGGGAAAGAACCCGAGGTACCCCGTGTACAGGAGGTTGGATAGGCCCCACGGCCGGTCTGGACGATTTGGAGAAGAGAAAAATCTTGCGTCTGTCCACAATCGAACTCCGGATCCTCCAGCCCATAAGTCTAGTCACTATAACAATTGCGCTGTCCCAAAATGCAATACGCACGTTAAATAAATACAGGTATGTTTAACAGACGTAAGTCAGTACCGTCGAACCCGGTTATAACGACATCGGTTTATACGACACCTCGCCTATAACGTCAGATATTCTGTGGTACCAATTAATTCCTCACTGTTAACCATAACGTTACACTACTCGGTTGTAACAAAACTCGTTTATAACGACACAAAATATTCTGTCCCTTTTCATGACGTCAAACCGAGTTCAACTGTATTTAATAATGTTAAACATTATGAATTCCATGTATGTGCGATGCCTGGTAATGGTGTAAGCGGACCGAAACGCGTCGGAATTATAACAAAAAGGGGCGCTGTTAACGTCAGTGCATGTGTCGTAACTGAGATACGCGGTGAGTCACGAACCAGTTTGAGGTTTTCTAGTTTCTTGTGTTCATGCAGATATCCGCCGTTTTTTTAACAGCCTTGTTCTACCTCTGCTTGACACTTGACATCGGAACCCATCTCGTATGTTTTCAAACATTTAATCACCTTCCACAAAATATTTCAAAACTTCATAACAATATGCATTTTTTAAGACTATGTTAAGGAATTATCTTGTTAACAATGCTTTTTATTCTATAGACAAATTTATTTATAAAGCTTCTAATAGTTAACCAGCAACAATTAATTTTTCAACTGCTGTTGCACTCCTTTTGTAGTTCATTATTATTAGCAACATATATGTTTATTCTGTGTATGTCCTTTATTGTACTTAATTTTCAAATGACTTATTATTTATTGTAATCCATATATTTACATTGTCTTAGTGAGTAAGTATGAATTCTGTTGTTATTTACAGTGTTTTACTAATTCTATGTAACTTTGTATCTCATTGTTTTGACTTGATTGCATATTGCATATTGCATATTGCAATCTACTCTGTTCTTGACGAATTCCATATCCAATCCCACTTACGTGGATGTTGGATCGGTGAATGTATATGTGTATATGTATGTATGTATACTGAATGGTGTACGGTACACGTGTTCACTGGTGCTACAGTCCATCATGAAACTTGGCCTATTCTACTATTGCCCTCCATTGGTATCGATCCCGCGACTTTCGCCTCCAATTTCTGACGCCCGTCGTCCATCCACCTAACTGCAGGTTCCGCCTATTCGTCTAGTGTCCTCCCGTTTCTGTACAGTTAGCTTTTGGCCAGAGTCTTCCGACTGCATTCTACAGAGGTGGCCCAACCACCTAAGCCTTCCTGCTTTGGTCACCTTCTGGTTCATTATATATATATATATATATATATATATATTATATATATATACCACTGCCAATAACAATGGTTTGCATCATCGCTTCCGGACTAAGGATCGCCCGATTTATGGGCGTGCTTCCTTGAAAGGCTGACGCTTCTGTGTGGTATTTGGAGGTGTCATTCAATACAGCTGCGCAGTTGTTCGCAGTACAGAGGTCAGTGGGTGGATAGCGAAGGACGATAAGAGTCAGATGAGTGGATGAATGAGTGACGTGGAGGAGGAAGGAGAGAGGCAAAGAAGAAGGGAAGACAGTAGAGGTGATTACATCCCAGGCCTGTAATCTGTACTGGAGGGAGAACAGAATATGTGATAAAGCGATGAAAAATACAGCAGGCCCCCGATTTAACGGACTTTGGATTTAACGGACAAAAAATTTCTGTCCTAAAGTAAAAATTCATTATATATTAATTAATATATATTAATATATTATGTATAAACTGAATATTATTGAATTTAATTTAAATAAAGTTCGGTTCCTGTCGTAAATTTATTTGTATATTTGTAACAGTTGTTTTAGTGACGTGTAAAAAGTACTGAATGTACATTAGAATAATATTTTATTGATACTTATACATTATAATAACATTTTGATACACCCTGTACATTGTAAGTTCGTTATTAATATATGTTTTTAAAATACATTCGATTTAACGGACTTTCGGCAATAGCGGACACCCCTTCCCCCACAATTATTCCGTTAAATAGAGGGCCTACTGTACACATTTTCTACTGCACATTATTTTATCTGACAATTCCTATCACTCGTCACTCAGAACGTTTCGCGTGACGGCAGAACGCTATACCAATACGCCGTGAGTCGGGGTCAACGCGATTCCTTCTATGTAATGCAGTTAATGTTAGAGGGGTTTTTAACTCGCCGCGCTGGAGAGGTTTTTCTTCGACTAGGTGACCCGCGTCGCGTCTAACACGTTGCGTCATTGGACGTCTGTGTGCTAATTATCCGTCTACATCACCAGTGACGTTTTAAAACGCATTACGACGCCGATGCCAAATGTACAAGTATTAGCAGTACGGCAAGTCTCGAAACCGTAAAATGCAGTGTTGCAAATCGGTCTTAGTGGTGTGAGGGAAGTGCTGAGTATGTCAGTGGAATGATCTAGCGTTATGAAATTAAAGCCTATAAAGGCTGTAAGAGTTCGTAGTGCCGATCCCAGTGGCCGCGCGGTCTAAGGTGTGGGTCTACGGCCGCTCGCTTGCTGGGATTGCGGGTTCGAATCCCGCTGGGAGCATAGATGTCTGTATCTTGTGTGTGTTGTGTGTTGTCAGGTAGAGGTCTCTGCGACGGGCTGATCACTCGTCCAGAGGAGTCCTACCGAATGTGGTGTGTCTGAGTGTGATCGTGAAGCCTCGATAATGAGGAGGCCTAGGCCCCACAAGGGGCTGTCGAGCCATTGGAAGAAAACAAGAGTTCGTAGTACGTGTCAACAAAAGGCCGTGCCATGGCTCAGGCGGTTAGTCGCCGGCCTTCCACTGCGGAGGCCCGGGTTCGATCCCGGGTCGGTCCATGTGGGGTTTGTGGTGGACAAAGTGGCGCTGGAACAGGTTTTTCTCCGAGTTGTCGGTTTTCCCCTGTCAATTTCATTCCACTGGTGCTCCATTAATTGTAAAAATTGGTAAAAAAAACTGCTCATCTTCATCATAGGGTTACACAAAAAGCCTTAAGGCTGTGGTGCGTCCGTAGCATCTGCTGCGGGGCCCTTCACCATGTAAACAAAACAAAACAAATATGTCAACAATCGCCCATACGTGGTGGGCCTAACTGCAGGAATACAAACTGTGGGTTGAGACTGTATAAGCTGTTGATGTGGGTAGAACAATAGCAGAGTCACGTAACGAATTACTGTGATTAGCTTGAAAGAGTAGATTTATGTGTGGAACAAACGAGCATCAAGGCCATTGGTCGTGGAAACTGTCAGGTATTGCAGAACATGTTACGTTGTGTCACTGGATAAATATTGTGGGCCGCGATAGCTCAGTCGGTACAGCGACTCGCTACGAGCTGGACGGTCCGGGGATCGATTCCCGGTGGGGGCGAGATTTTCAGCACCTGTCCAGACCTGCCCTGGGGCCTACCCAGCCTCCTGTACAATGGGTACGGGGTCATTCCCGGGTGTAAAGCGGCCGGGGCGTGGCGCTGACCACCCACCCCCATCTAACGCCGAGGTTAAGGAAAGAATACAGCTATACCTCTACTCCCCCTCTGGGTCTTCATGGCCTGTTCTAGGGTGACCTTTACCTTTACCATTGGATAAATATTTCCCCCCACGTTTCCGTGGATAAGTCAGGAAGGCTTGACCTCAAAAATGATACCTGGGTAACTATTTGCCCTAAGAACGCAGCACGTGAAATCTCGCACGACATGTAAGTCACGTCCACGTGACATCACGTAATTACTACACTGTTACCATTTCGTCTGTATTGACACGTGGACGGCCGGTGTTTGCGGAAGTCTGTTAGTGTGATATCACCGTTATTTGGAAACTTGTATCATCAAGCGTATCATCATCAACCGTATCATCAGCCATGCATTGCGACAGAAACAGATGAAGGCTTTCGCCTGTGATGACGACAGTCCTGCCCTACCTCAACGTAATCAGGCATCTTTCCATTGGTTAACTCGCACACTGCAGGCCTATGGCCAGGCCCAGGCCACGTCTTCAGTTGCACACGTCGGTTACAACCAAGCGAAACGTTACAAGACAAACCTAATATGACGTCATGCTAACAGCGGTATGGTTGTCTGTTTAATGCTTACTAACGAGCAAAACTGTAAAAATCTAGACAGATTCATAACAAATGGTTTCTATGGCGTTTATAAATTTTAACTGAACAACATATTGTTGTTACTATTTTATTGTTGTTACTATTTTATTGTTGTTACTATTTTATTGTTGTTACTATTTTATTGTTACTATTTTATTGTTGTTACTATTTTATTGTTGTTACTAGTTTATTGTTGTTACTATTTTATTGTTGTTACTATTTTATTGTTGTTACTATTTTATTGTTGTTACTATTTTATTGTTGTTACTATTTTATTGTTGTTACTATTTTATTGTTGTTACTATTTTATTGTTGTTACTATTTTATTGTTGTTACTATTTTATTGTTGTTACTATTTTATTGTTGTTACTATTTTATTGTTGTTACTATTTTATTGTTGTTACTATTTTATTGTTGTTACTATTTTATTGTTGTTACTATTTTATTGTTGTTACTATTTTATTGTTGTTACTATTTTATTGTTGTTACTATTTTATTGTTGTTACTATTTTATTGTTGTTACTATTTTATTGTTGTTACTATTTTATTGTTCTTACTATTTTATTGTTGTTACTATTTTATTGTTGTTACTATTTTATTGTTGTTACTATTTTATTGTTGTTACTATTTTATTGTTGTTACTATTTTATTGTTGTTACTATTTTATTGTTGTTACTATTTTATTGTTGTTACTATTTTATTGTTGTTACTATTTTATTGTTGTTACTATTTTATTGTTCTTACTATTTTATTGTTGTTACTATTTTATTGTTGTTACTATTTTATTGTTCTTACTATTTTATTGTTGTTACTATTTTATTGTTGTTACTATTTTATTGTTCTTACTATTTTATTGTTGTTACTATTTTATTGTTGTTACTATTTTATTGTTCTTACTATTTTATTGTTCTTCATTACATTACAATATACTTTCTTTCCGGCATAGCTCAGTCGGTATAGCGACTCACTACGAGCTGGACGGTCCGGGGATCGAATCCCGGTGGAGGCGAGATTTTCAGCACCCGTCCAGACCCGCCCTGGGGCCTACCCAGCCTCCTGTACAATGGGTACCGGGTCTCTTTCCCAGGGGTAAAGCGGCCGGGGCGTGGAGTTGACCACCCACCCTCATCTAGTGCCAGGGTTAAAGAATGAGTACAGCTATACCTCTACTCCCCCTCTGGGTCTTCGTGGCCTGTTCTAGGGTGACCTTTACCTTTACCTTTATACTTTCTTTCACTCGTGTCTTTTATTTCCCTTATTGTATTCAAAATACGTAATAGTCTTGAGTTTCTTCTTGTAGTATTAAATGACATCCCTGAGGATGGCCGAGAAAGCCGAAACATGTAGCAGATATTAAACAATAAACACATTTGTGACCCATAAACGTGTACATTGTTGGTTTTATCATAGCATAAAATTGGGGTTTACTGTACAGATATATTACAAAACTTAGACAGCTGTTCTGGAAAAGAAAAAGTTTCACATTTTGTGTTTTAACTCTGATGTAAATTGTTTTAGTTTTGTAAAGTTATTATGTTCATATCGACAGAACACTGCGAAAGACAGCCGGAGTGTCAACTGAACAGTTTTTGCGCTCCAGGAATACATACAGTGACGGTGTTCATTTTATACGAACCAAAATCGAAAGGTACAGATTTGTGTGTCGCAGTACTTCGTGATGTGCGTGATGTGCGTGTTGTGCGTGTTACCACCGCACAATAAATAACTACTGCACGTATAGCCTATAGCGAGTATGTTGTAACACTAAGGCGTCGGTCTACAGCCGCTCGCTTGCTGGGATTGCGGGTTCGAATCCCGCCTGGGGCATGGACGTCTGTCTCTTTTGAGTGTTGTGTGTCGTCAGGTAGAGGTCTCTGCGTCGGGCTGATCACTCGTCCAGAGGAGTCCTACCGAGTGTGGTGTGTCTAAAGTGTGATCGTGAAGCCTTGATAATGAGGCGGCCTAGGCCCCCAAGGGGCTGTTGCGCCATTGGACAAAAATTATTTTGTGACAGACATTTCGCTACTGCAACTTACACAAGAGTAAATATGTGTGCGATACGTGGCTAATTAATTAATTAACCGACCCGACAAAGTAACTTTCTAACAAACCTGCTCCATGGAGCAGAGAAGCTGACAATCGTCACAGTGGTCAGGAGACTGTGTGAATGTTTCTTGGTTAGGCATATTTAAGGGCCCTCCCTATTTTGAATGCAGGGGCTGCATTTTGGCGACTTAGAGGTACAGGAAAGGTGAATGCAGGGAGGATGCCATGGCCTAATTAAATGTACAATTCTGGTTTTCTCTTTTCTCCTGAAGACAGATTCTGCGTTACCGAACGCCCACTGACATGCGGTTCAGACACATGGGCACTGTAGATCACATTCGTTACCGCCGCGCTCACTTGCTCGATACGCAGCATAAGACAGCGTCATTTTTGACGGTAAGTCCGTATCTTTGTCATTTAACCTTTTAAATGCCGAGTTAAATCCCAGCTGTGAGTCCGAGCTGACGTTTCGAACGTCTGTGCGTGGGTATTTAAATTTTGCGCGAGCTTTACAAAAAAAACGTTAATATTTGTAGAACCAATCGGGATAAGTTTATGAAACAAAACGGCACTTTGTGGGGAAGGAAACAGACATTTCTCAGAATGCCCTGAAAATGCCATAAATATCCTTATTGCGTAACAATTAAGGTAGGTTTCTAGAAGTTTGTAAATATCCACTTTATTTTATTTACATTTTGGTCAAGACTTCCAACTGTTTCTGTTCTAGATTTAACAACGGCTTTAATATTTTTAGCACATAATTTTTTTTCTCCAGGTTTTCCCGGTTGAATTTACGTCTACCGTAAGTCAGACCCCTACGACACTTATTGTTGCCACGCCCACTCCCCTGCGAGCGTATTTCTTCCTCAAACAATAAATTACGTTCAATACATCTACGCAGCAGTCGTTTTCGACACTTCCGCCTGTTAAGCCTGCAATATGCAACACAGCACAACCAGCCTTACCGCTGTGTGACGTCTGAGATGGATTCTTTGAAGCGTGGGTTAGTTAATATGTCTAAAAGCGGTTTCGTTTTTTCATCCCCTCGTCTCATCTCACCAAACAGGTTCACATAGAGCAGTTACTGTGTATTTTAACCTTTCAAAGCCTAGAGGGTACTTTACGTAGCACCTGGTTTAAAAAGTGCAAAATCTACATTGTACTGACATTGTACTGACATTGTACTGACATTGCCTTTTAAATGTTTTGTACTGATCTCACAACATACAGCAACTTTTATCTCATACAAAATGAACTGACTAGTTTTTTTTTATAACCGAGATGGAGAGTGTTTACTGCGCGGTACGAACTGAGTCCTTATATAAAGCAGATTACCTTCCGTCTTTAAAGGGTTAATGTAAAATTTAGTAATGTCTGCTTTCGTCTGATCGACAATAACAAACAGTTTTGTATGAACCAGCCGCAAACCTCCTGATATTTTTTTCTGACTTGTTTATATAGATAATTGTATAAGGACGAGGAAGTGTCTGGCACAGTAGACTGTTTAACCTACTTTATACAAAATATTACGGCCTATATCGTAACATTATATTAATTTTTTACGAGGCAGACAACACTTGGCCGATCCCAGTGGTCGCGCGGTCTAAGGCGTGGGTCTACGGCCGCTCGCTTACTGGGATCGTGGGTTCGAATCCCACCAGGGGCATGGATGTTTGTGTTGTGTTTGTTGTATAAGGACAGTAGCATGGAACGTAAAGTGACATGAAGGACGAAAGGATTTAAACAGTACAAAAATGGATCAAAGGGGAAAAACCCCGGACAGAAAAAAAAATCCCACCGGGGGCATGGATGTCTGTCTGTTGTGAGTGTTGTGTGTTGTCAGGTAGAGGTCTCTGCGACGGGCTGATCACTCATCCAGAGGAGTCCTACCGAGTGTGGTGTGTCTGAGTGTGATCGTGAAGCCTCGAAAAATGAGGCGGCCTAGGCCCCCAAGGGGCTGTCCAGCCATTGGGGGGGCGGGGGTAAAGACAACACTTGGTTTCATGCACTCTTGCTGACATGTTATTTACCACTCACAGATCAGTCGTCACCATATGCACCACTAGTCTTCACATTAAAATCTCTGCATCTTGTGCACAGTGTATTTATGTGTTCCGTGAGATTCCCATAATACAAACTGATTCTTTCCCTATCTAGGACAAGCCGGTTTTTGTCTCTCAACGGACAATGTGTTCTCTACGAGGTACGGACCAGATCTGTATATATAATTCAGATTAATGCTAATCTTCAATTGATTTAATAATGCTGTATGTTGAATGTTTTCAAAAAAATGTGTGTGTTGTCTGAAAGCTGTATACGTTTTGAAATGCAGAATTTAACAGCATAAACAACCCCCATTAATGCAACCCGAAGTTCGATTGTTGTGTTCGGTAAAGCCACCCCACCTCCGTCCGACCTTGTTCTCCGACCTTAGCGAATTAAACTCATGCCACACCATCACAATATTTGTCTAAATGCATTTTGACATTCTCCCATCTATTCCCAGATTTCTCAATTGGTATCTTCCCTCTGGGTTTTACAGCCTAACTGTTGTAGTTATTTTTCATAGCCTCTGTGCAAGTTACACGGTTCCACCGCCCCGTTCTTCCTTATTTAACCCTCTAAAGCCCAGTGGTCACTATATGTACCACCATGTTTTACATTCAACAATTCTACGTTCTGCCCACACAGTGTATTTATGTGTTTTGTGTGGATCTCAGAACAAACAGCGATTATTTCACTGTACAACATTAACTGACTGGTTTGTATAACTGAGACGGAGTGTGTTTACTGCGCGGTACGGACTGTATTTATGTGTTTTGTGTGGATCTCAGAACAAACAGCGATTATGTCACTGTACAGCATTAACTGACTGGTTTGTATAACTGAGACGGAGTGTGTTTACTGCGCGGTACGGACTGTATTTATGTGTTTTGTGTGGATCTCAGAACAAACAGCGATTATTTCACTGTACAACATTAACTGACTGGTTTGTATAACTGAGACGGATGTGTTTTACTGCGCGGTACGGACTGTATTTATGTGTTTTGTGTGGATCTCAGAACAAACAGCGATTATTTCACTGTACAACATTAACTGACTGGTTTGTATAACTGAGACGGAGTGTGTTTACTGCGCGGTACGGACTGTATTTATGTGTTTTGTGTGGATCTCAGAACAAACAGCGATTATTTCACTGTACAACATTAACTGACTGGTTTGTATAACTGAGACGGAGTGTGTTTACTGCGCGGTACGGACTGTATTTATGTGTTTTGTGTGGATCTCAGAACAAACAGCGATTATTTCACTGTACAGCATTAACTGACTGGTTTGTATAACTGAGACGGAGTGTGTTTTACTGCGCGGTACGGACTGTATTTATGTGTTTTGTGTGGATCTCAGAACAAACAGCGATTATTTCACTGTACAGCATTAACTGACTGGTTTGTATAACTGAGACGGAGTGTGTTTACTGCGCGGTACGGACTGTATTTATGTGTTTTATGTGGATCTCAGAACAAACAGCGATTATTTCACTGTACAACATTAACTGATTGGTTTGTATAACTGAGACGGAGTGTGTTTACTGCGCGGTACGGACTGTATTTATGTTTTGTGTGGATCTCAGAACAAACAGCGATTATTTCACTGTACAAGCATTAACTGACTGGTTTGTATAACTGAGACGGAGTGTGTTTACTGCGCGGTACGGACTGTATTTATGTGTTTGTGTGTTTTGTGTGGATCTCAAAACAAACAGCGATTATTTCACTGTACAGCATTAACTGACTGGTTTGTATAACTGAGACGTAGTGTGTTTACTGCGCGGTACGGACTGTATTTATGTGTTTTGTGTGTTTTGTGTGGATCTCAAAACAAACAGCGATTATTTCACTGTACAGCATTAACTGACTGGTTTGTATAACTGAGACGGAGTGTGTTTACTGCGCGGTACGGACTGTATTTATGTGTTTGTGTGTTTTGTGTGGATCTCAAAACAAACAGCGATTATTTCACTGTACAGCATTAACTGACTGGTTTGTATAACTGAGACGTAGTGTGTTTACTGCGCGGTAACGGACTGTATTTATGTTTTTGTGTGTTTTGTGTGGATCTCAAAACAAACAGCGATTATTTCACTGTACAGCATTAACTGACTGGTTTGTATAACTGAGACGTAGTGTGTTTACTGCGCGGTAACGGACTGTATTTATGTGTTTTGTGTGGATCTCAGAACAAACAGCGATTATTTCACTGTACAAGCATTAACTGACTGGTTTGTATAACTGAGACGGAGTGTGTTTACTGCGCGGTACGGACTGTATTTATGTGTTTTGTGTGGATCTCAGAACAAACAGCGATTATTTCACTGTACAGCATTAACTGACTGGTTTGTATAACTGAGACGGAGTGTGTTTACTGCGAGGTACGGACTGTATTTATGTGTTTTGTGTGGATCTCAGAACAAACAGCGATTATTTCACTGTACAACATTAACTGACTGGTTTGTATAACTGAGACGGAGTGTGTTTACTGCGCGGTACGAACTGTATTTATGTGTTTTGTGTGGATCTCAGAACAAACAGCGATTATTTCACTGTACAACATTAACTGACTGGTTTGTATAACTGAGACGGAGTGTGTTTACTGCGCGGTACGAACTGTATTTATGTGTTTTGTGTGGATCTCAGAACAAACAGCAATTATTTCACTGTACAACATTAACTGACTGGTTTGTATAACTGAGACGGAGTGTGTTTACTGCGCGGTACGGACTGAATATTTAAATTAGACAGATCCATTTTCGTCCTTTACAAAGGTTAAGCATCCTAACAACACTGGACGGAAGTTTTCATAATTTAATTGTCTCCATCCTTATTCTGCTTTTTCCTCTCTTTCCTCAGCATATTATATTATTATTATTATTATTATTATTATTCTTTGCTTTTAGTGTTACTGTAGCTATATTAGAAACAAACATTTAAATGTTCCACCTAGGCCTATGCTGTATAACAAGCATAACTTTAACATAATTTCCGCTGCCCAACACCCATATTTTAATTCTAAACATAATAACCCGCATTATTTTGTCGGTTATTTATTGGTTAAGCCAGCCGATGGGAAGTGACTAGCTACAGTTGTCAGATAAAATAACGTCCCCTATGGTACCTAGTTGTTTCGTCACTGAGCTGTGACACTGAATGTTCTGTCATGTAATTTGCACTATTCTATGAGGGTTAAGTAACACAGAACTGTAGAAGAATTTGAGACACGGTACGAGAGACGTACTTTATATAGCATACTTTGTTTAGCTGTACTTTGGCGGTACAGTTTTGTGTGTTTTATGGCAACTGACCGCGATTGATAAAAAGCAGCAGGAAATCGCACAATTACGAAGGGAAGAGGAAGTAAAATGAAGCGACCTTGGTGTAAAGGGAACCACCGATATTGTCACCAGATGCGCCACAGTGCACAACGCTCGTGATACAAAACAAAGCTTTTTTTTTCCTCCCCTTAACATAATGACACTCCGTTTTAATAATATGATCCATTTTAACAAGGCAGTGATATTGTATGTGATGTCACGTGGCCCTTAGAAAGCTAACATTTCAGAACAAACAACGTGTAACAAGAGATATGAAATTCAAGGACGTTTAAAGGGAAGCATGATATCGTTGAACAGCCAGTTTGAATTTTCTGAGTGTCTATTGCGTTTAGAGTATTTATATATTGTCTAAATGGCGTTAGCATGGACGTAACCTCATTCGGTCACCATGAACATGGAAGCAGCACATTCCTCCGAAACGTCGTAACGTACTTATTACCATACACGATGTAATAGGCAAGAATACAGTGGATACTGTTGATAAACGAAGTATCCACTGACATATACAGGGTATACACAAAAGAGTGGTGCGGTTTCAATAGTGAATACTATTGAATCCGCACCACTCTTTTGTGTATGCTCTGTATAGGCCCTGATTAAACTCGTTTTCATAGAGGCCTGTAATGAATTAATTACTTTGTAGCCACATTAAGGAAGTCAGTGGAGCCCGAAAACACATTAGGCTTACATGAAACTCCTTCATAAATTTTCATAAGTACTGCGCGTAGCAGTATCTGCAGTATCAAGACTGCACTGAGATATACACCGTCACTGCTACATAAAAATATTACAGGGCATACACAAAAGAATGGTGCGGTTTTAATAGTGTTCACTATTAAAACCGCACCATTCTTTTGTGTATGCCCTGTATTTATGCTCACGTATTTAAGAATGTCGTTACCGCGTTCACACACACGCAAGGTATTACTCAGTGTTGATATTCTGGGATAGCCATCATTAAGTTTGGGGAGCTTTATGTATTTTTAAAGCACGCCAACTCGCAGGCGAATTAATTCGTGCTTACCTTGGACAACAATCGATAAAGTTGCATGTTCTTATAGGAACTACACAAGATAATGATCTTAATTTCTGTTTCAGCAACTCGATAACGCGAATTTCAGTAGTTACAAACACGTAACAGAGAGTTCGTATTGTTGTGAGCTAATATTGTGTAATAATGTCATACTTTACTTTTGTAACAAATTCGCCCGGACACCAACAATGATGTATTTTCTTCGTCGCAAGTAACGCGGAATATATCCTATGTGACGAAGACCACTTGCCGGCTAATTTTTAGTGCCGTAGCTATTGGACATACATTTTGCTGCTGAAAGTGTTTTATACATACAAATATGTTTCGTAATATATTAACAAAAAGAAGGTGGAAAATGTTTAAAATGCACAGGAATTTGAAATAAAGGCAAGAACAGTTATTCAAAGTATACTTCTACGCAATTAAAGAAATTCTGACGATATTAAGAGAGTTTAAAAATTATACATTACGGCCTGTAACAGTTGGCGTTACCGTATTACATAAATGACAAGGAAATGAAATATAACCTTGATTTCAGGCTTCCGACGCGATGTTGATGAGATCTGCGTTCTTCTGGGTTATTACACGGCGTCGTGTGGTAAATAATTACCACACGACGCCGTGTAATAACCCAGAAGACCACAGACTTCAATTAAAATATAATCTTAAATTGATACGCAACATGAAATATATTTTAAATACATTTTCCATACACTATATTTTGCACCTTTTATAAAGTCCTGTGCCCCACTGAGTGTTTGGAAACACACAGTGGGGCATCACTAAACGCTTTTTTTTTTTACTTCACACATTACACTGAAATATTACATTTACAACAAATGTTGCGTTCTTCTGGGGTATTACACGGCGTCGTGTGGTAAATAATTACCACACGACGCCGTGTAATAACCCAGAAGACCAGAGATTTCAAGTCAAATATAATCTTAAATTGATACGCAACATGAAATATATTTTAGATACATTTTCCATACACTATATTTTGCACCTTTTCTAGAGTACTCTGCCTCACTGAGTGTTTGGAAACACACAGAGGAGCATCACTAAACGCTTTTTTTTTTTTACTTCACACATTACACAAAAATATTACATTTACAACAAATGTTAAGATTCTTTTTGTAAATTTACTTACTACACTGTGATAGCTGTTGTCTTAACCGGCTGACAGTGATGTTTGGCGAGTTTCACAACAGCATGGCACGAGAAAAATGAACAATATAGGGCATAAACGGTCGTAAAATAAATTTCAAATCATTGTACGTGTGTGTACTGCCTGTAGTGTCGAGATGTATCTGTTTTCTGTAGTTCTACAGTGTGTCAAGGTTAGGTAAAGTGTTGGTATAAAAACACAGACTCTTACCTTTAAAACTTTCGTGGATATTCTTCGAGGATATTATGGCAACGTAAATACAGTCTATTAATACAATAGGTCTTGAAGTGTTATTTTTCTTGATTCGTTCGTCCTGCTTTTGAATATTATACGTATAAAAGTACAAAAATAGAAAAAACTGTCTGTCCGCGATCTGTTCACTCGGTTAAAATTGTCAATTGTTGATCGTACACTCTTCTTCGATCACTCTCCGCTCGCTCGCTCGCTCGCCCGGACTAGTCTATCGCCTAACAGACAAAACCCTGCCGTACCGGCCGCGACCACTGCGACAGTAACACATCGCGTTCCCCAGCACTTGCCTATAATATGTAACTATCACTTGACGTCATCACTTGACGTCATTAACTTGCCGTTGCTACGGGCAACCGGTTGTTGCTGGTCACGCCTCAAGCGGTCGGAAACGGCATCAAAAACATACAACCTGTAGGCTTGGCTGCCCTAGAAAGAATCGCAACGCAATTGGGGATCCATTGTGTTGTGTTTGTGCTAGTAGGTATAGCATTCTGATGTGCTGCGAGCAGTGGAACGGGTAGGGGAAACAGCCAGAAACTTTGTTGAAAATGTGTGTGCTGGCGAGAGAACACGTTACATGTTGCGAATGCTCAGGCCTGGCTTAATTTTTTATATTGCAACAGTAAAGCGGCTGGTAACAGTGGCTTTGCGACGATTGGGTAGGAAGGATCGTAGCGTGCTGTAAGGTAACTGACGAAATCGACGGACCAGAACCCTCCTCGAAACGCTGACAGTTCCTCAGATAGTCCAGGAATTCCCTGCAGTTTTATTAAACCCGAACATTCATTACCGCGCTAATAAGGGCCCGCCACCTGGCCCTATCCTGGCCCAGATACACTCTCAGCCAATTTATTTGGCGCGTTCGAAAAATTTCGAAAAGCGACTATTAGCTTCGTCGTGTCTGTCTGTTTGTATGTCCGTCCGCATGGAACAACTCGGCTCTCACTGGACGAATTTTCATGAAATTTGATGTTTTAGTATTTTCCGAAAATCTGTCGAGAACAATTCAAGTTTCATTAAAATCTGACAAGAATAACAGGTACTTTACATGAAGACCTATGTACATTTATGATAATATCTCGCTGAATTCTTCTTATAATGAGAAATGTTTCAGACAAAAGTTGTAGAGAAAATCAAAACACACATTTTATGTTCAGTAACGTTTTCCCGAAAATCGTACCGTGTATGAGATAATGTGGAAAAATATGGTACAGCCAGACAGGCCACAGATGACAATATAATACGGCGCATGCGCTTTACATGACGGATAACTAAGGATACAAACACACACTCAGAACATGTAATACTTACTGCTCTTCCACGGCAACAATGGTCACGCGAACGCGCCTTCGATGTTACGTTTATACGTACATTACCTGTCTTGCTTAAGATCCATTTAAATATTATCTTCCCATCTACTCCTAGGTCTTCCAAGTGGTCTCTTTCCCTCAGGTTTCCCCACCACAACCCTGTATGCACCTCTCCTTTCCCCCCGTACGCCTAACATGTCTCGACATGAATCGAACCCGCGACCTAGAGCAGTGTCTCAACCAACTGCGCCACCGCGAATTTATTTACGCGCGTAAATACATTTGTGTCCGAACTTACAGCGTTTGATCTATGATTTGGATACGTTCAGTGTCAGAGGGGGGGCACGTAATGCTTTTGAAAATGTCTGAGTTTCGCGGAACACGAAGCAAGAAATGTCGGCCTTTATTTATGGCCGTAAATGACGTCACATCTAGGCGTGCACCTTGAAACTGTGTGACATTTTGAAATTAAAGAACGCCTAGGTGATGTCAGTGTGCTGCGTCACGGAGTGCGTGCAGTCCGGTTTGCAGTTACAGATTTTGGATGTTCAGAGCAGATACAAATAGACCTTTTCTTCAGTAAACAGCAGACCGCAGACCAAAAGTGTTCTTTATGTATTTCGTGAAATATTCAGCACCTCGAAGCTTTTTCAAAAGACAGTTACATTTGGAAATGCGATCAGGTGTCCATAACGATAAAGACATTTTCGGGAAAAAACGGGGGGGGAGGGTACGGGGAGACAGCTCTGTCGGTATAGAGGGATCTTTTTTCGATACATGACAGGAACAAGGGATGTGTCTGTTCCCTGAAGTGTCCAGACGGGCTGTCGGGTCCACCCAGTCTCCTGTTTACGTGGGGGTAAAGCGGCCGGGGCGTGGAGCTGATAACTTATGTTCATTTAGAACTAATACCTATAACTCTTATCCCTCACATGCCTTCATGGCTAACATGTGGGCGACTTGATGTTCGTGTACATTCGTGGATCGAAATGTTACATCAGTTGAGGGTCACCACGTAAATGTTACATCAGTTGAGGGTCACCACGTAAATGTTACATCAGTTGAGGGTCACCACGTAAATGTTACATCAGCTGAGGGTCACCACGTAAATGTTACATCAGCTGAGGGTCACCACGTAAATGTTACATCAGTTGAGGGTCACCACGTAAATGTTACATCAGCTGAGGGTCACCACGTAAATGTTACATCAGTTGAGGGTCACCACGTAAATGTTACATCAGCTGAGGGTCACCACGTAAATGTTACATCAGTTAAGGATCACCACGTAAATGTTACATCAGCTGAGGGTCACCACGTAAATGTTACATCAGGTGAGGGTCACCACGTAAATGTTACATCAGTTGAGGGTCACCACGTAAATGTTACATCAGGTGAGGGTCACCACGTAAATGTTACATCAGCTGAGGGTCACCACGTAAATGTTACATCAGCTGAGGGTCACCACGTAAATGTTACTTCAGTTGAGGGTCACCACGTAAATGTTACATCAGCTGAGGGTCACCACGTAAATGTTACATCAGTTGAGGGTCACCACGTAAATGTTACATCAGCTGAGGGTCACCACGTAAATGTTACATCAGTTGAGGGTCACCACGTAAATGTTACATCAGTTGAGGGTCACCACGTAAATGTTACATCAGTTGAGGGTCACCACGTAAATGTTACATCAGTTGAGGGTCACCACGTAAATGTTACATCAGTTGAGGGTCACCACGTAAATGTTACATCAGTTGAGTGTCACCACGTAAATGTTACATCAGCTGAGGGTCACCACGTAAATGTTACATCAGCTGAGGGTCACCACGTAAATGTAACATCAGCTGAGGGTCACCACGTAAATGTTACATCAGCTGAGGGTCACCACGTAAATGTTACATCAGTTGAGGGTCACCACGTAAATGTTACATCAGTTGAGGGTCACCACGTAAATGTTACATCAGTTGAGGGTCACCACGTAAATGTTACATCAGTTGAGGGTCACCACGTAAATGTTACATCAGTTGAGGGTCACCACGTAAATGTTACATCAGTTGAGGGTCACCACGTAAATGTTACATCAGTTGAGGGTCACCACGTAAATGTTACATCAGTTGAGTGTCACCACGTAAATGTTACATCAGCTGAGGGTCACCACGTAAATGTTACATCAGCTGAGGGTCACCACGTAAATGTAACATCAGCTGAGGGTCACCACGTAAATGTTACATCAGCTGAGGGTCACCACGTAAATGTTACATCAGTTGAGGGTCACCACGTAAATGTTACATCAGCTGAGGGTCGCCACGTAAATGTTACATCAGCTGAGGGTCACCACGTAAATGTTACATCAGTTGAGGGTCACCACGTAAATGTTACATCAGTTGAGGGTCACCACGTAAATGTTACATCAGTTGAGGGTCACCACGTAAATGTTACATCATTTGAGGGTCACCACGTAAATGTTACATCATTTGAGGGTCACCACGTAAATGTTACATCAGTTGAGGGTCACCACGTAAATGTTACATCAGTTGAGGGTCACCACGTAAATGTTACATCAGCTGAGGGTCACCACGTAAATGTTACATCAGCTGAGGGTCACCACGTAAATGTTACATCAGTTGAGGGTCACCACGTAAATGTTACATCAGGTGAGGGTCACCACGTAAATGTTACATCAGCTGAGGGTCACCACGTAAATGTTACATCAGTTGAGGGTCACCACGTAAATGTTACATCAGGTGAGGGTCACCACGTAAATGTTACATCAGTTGAGGGTCACCACGTAAATGTTACATCAGCTGAGGGTCACCACGTAAATGTTACATCAGTTGAGGGTCACCACGTAAATGTTACATCAGGTGAGGGTCACCACGTAAATGTTACATCAGTTGAGGGTCACCACGTAAATGTTACATCAGTTGAGGGTCACCACGTAAATGTTACATCAGTTGAGGGTCACCACGTAAATGTTACATCAGCTGAGGGTCACCACGTAAATGTTACATCAGCTGAGGGTCACCACGTAAATGTTACATCAGTTGAGGGTCACCACGTAAATGTTACATCAGTGAGGGTCACCACGTAAATGTTACATCAGTTGAGGGTCACCACGTAAATGTTACATCAGTTGAGGGTCACCACGTAAATGTTACATCAGGTTGAGGGTCACCACGTAAATGTTACAATCAGTTGAGGGTCACCACGTAAATGTTACATCAGCTGAGGGTCACCACGTAAATGTTACATCAGTTGAGGGTCACCACGTAAATGTTACATCAGGTGAGGGTCACCACGTAAATGTTACATCAGTTGAGGGTCACCACGTAAATGTTACATCAGTTGAGGGTCACCACGTAAATGTTACATCAGTTGAGGGTCACCACGTAAATGTTACATCAGTTGAGGGTCACCACGTAAATAAGCTAGTGACATCGGATTTTAGGGAATGAAATTCAAAACGAGAAAGTAATTTATATCCCGTAACTATACGTTCTTCTATGTATAAATTGTTTTTACATTTTTTGGTTTTTACTGTTAGTCTCCTTTAACCCATGAATTACAAACAAATGGCGTACTTCTGTTGATGAATATTTAAATTAACCGAAGAATAAAATCGATTAACGCAGAGTTTATTAGAAATTCTGATGCGCAATTGCGCAGTACAGGCCTAAACAATGGAACGTGTTTGGTGTGAACAGGGTGTTACGAAATTGTATTTCCGGTTTCGTTTATTTGCTGTGGAAAATATTTTCAAGGATGAAAGTAATACGTGTGTTTAGAGCGCAACACGAAACTGCTGATGTTGCTTTGTGTACGAACAGACAGACAGACAGACATCCGACGTAATGGGCTAGATGTTTGGGCCTGCATAAAATCTGTATCATCTAACTAACTAACTAACTAACCAACCAACGAACCAACGTAACATAACCTAACTAACTCCATGCAGCAGATTCCTTCTTGAGAAGCTAACAGTTCCTCAGCTAGTCAAGAAGTTCCCCTCATTCTATGGAACCCGAAGGTTCATTACCGCACTCACAACAGTCCTCCACTTGTCATTGTTCTGAGCTAGAGCAATCCAGGCCATGCATTCCCATCCCACTGCTTGAATATCAATTTTAATGTTGTCCTTCCATCTACGCCTAGGTCTTCCAAATGGTCTCTTTCTCTCTGGTCTCCCCACAAAAACTCTGTACGCACTTCTCCTCCCCCATACGTGCTACATGCCCCGCCAATCTCATTATTCTTGATTTAATTACTTGAATACTATTTTGTGGAGAGTACAGATCATTAAGTTCCTCGTTATGTAGTCTTCTCCACTCCCCTGTTACCTCGTCCCTCCTAGGCCGAAATATCTTCCTCAGCACCCTATTCTGTATCACTCTCAGCCTATGTTCCTCCATTAACCTGACTGACCACGTTTCGCACCCATACAAAACAACAGGCAGTTTGTCATATATGTGTTTATCACGCCACTGTAACCGCGATCTGCCTGTCAGTATATACGTTATGCGTTTTCGAGCAGAACGATTAACTAAGAATGACCTGTCATGTACCGACGTTTCGGTGTCTGCAGACGTGAGGGTAAAGCGACCGACGGTGTTATCACGTTGTAGGCGAGCTGCACTGCTCGTTACGTCACGGCCCACAAAGTCAGCACTAACTGAAATGCTTTCGCAGGTGCTCAGAAAACAGTGGGTGCTGCTAAAAGTTGTCGAAAGCCGATCCCAGTGGCCGCGCGGTCTAAAGCGTGGTCTGCGGCCGCTCGCTTACTGGGATTGCGGGTTCGAATCCCACCGGGGCATGGATGTCTGTCTGTTGTGTTGTGTGTTGTCAGGTAGAGGTCTCTGCGTCGGGCTGATCACTCGTCCAGAGGAGTCCTACCGAGTGTGGTGTGTCTCAGTGTGATCGTGATGCCTCGAAAAATGAGGCGGCCTAGGCCCCCAAGGGGCTGTCGAGCTATTGGAAAAAAAAAGTTGTCAAAGCTACATTTACCACATTTAATTACAAATAAATGTGCTTGCTAACCGCCTGTAGGCTGTCCACGCAATAAGGAGCTAAGCAAGAACACAGTTTGAATAACACTTGACTAATCCGCGGTGACGAAAATTACCATAATCCTGACGGTGAATATGGGTAGCACATTTTGACCCTGAAATCTGGGGGTGTGTGGCTGTGTTCCCCCTCTGTCTCGTGTCTTTTTAAATGTGCTTACGTTTGTCTGGCTCAGTTTACGCAATCACTGACGTCACGTGAGTACAGTGAATGTGTTCTAGACGCATGCGAACAGCTGTGTCTTAACCCGGAATGTGGCGCAGTTATTTACGTGTATGTGATGTGATGAAGACAGATCGGTGTTCGATTTCGAATTTAGGACTCAGTATACCAGCGCTACTACTTCCTATATGGTAAAGGTAAAGGTAAAGGTAGCCGATCCCAGTGGCCGTGCGGTCTAAGGCGTCGGTCTGCGGCCGCTCGCCTACTAGGATTGTGGGTTCGAATCCCATCGGGGACATGTATGTCTGTCTGTTGTGAGTGTTGTTTGTTGTCAGGTAGAGGTCTCTGCGACGGGCTGATCACTCGTCCAGAGGAGTCCTACCGAGTGTGGTGTGTCTGAGTATGATCGTGAAGCCTCGACATATGAGGCGGCCTAGGCCCCCAAGGGGCTGTCGAGCCATTGGAAAAGAAAAGCTAAAGGTAAAGTTCCCCCTAGAACAGGCCATGAAGGCCCAGAGGGGGAGTAGATGTATAGCTCTACTCTTTCTTTAACCTCGGCTGTAGATGGGGGTGGGTGGTCAACGCCACGCCCTGTCCGCTTTATCCCCGGGAATGACCCGGTACCCATTGTACAGGAGGCTGGGTAGGCCCCAGGGCCGGTCTGGACGGGTGCTGAATATCTCGTCACCACCGGGATTCGATCCCCGGACCGTCCAGCTCGTAGCAGTCGCTATACCGACTGAGCTATCGCGGCCCTTTTCCTGTATCGCAGGACTGTAATGGAAGGCTGCCATATCAGTGGCGGATATTGGACAAGCAGTGGCAGTGCTCAGTCTGCTGCAACGTAGGCGCGCTCGTTTGCAATGCCTGACCGTGAAATAGCTACTTTTTTGTTAGCGGCTGTCACTGAAGTCACTTTCATGTCCACGGACTGTGAAGATCGGACGTGCTGAGTCACGACGCTGTTGAAATGCCTATCGTCATTCTGCGTCGTACCGCGGGGTCCGCGGATGTCGTCCTTACCCTGTTGACGCTTCTGCGGTGATAGTCGAAATTTGACGTTATGACGGCGAGGAATGTCAACGTCACGGCCATGTGACTTCGTGTAGTCTGGTAGATGGGTACCAGAGTTTTGGAGAAATCTGCTGTTTCTTTCTTCATGGTAAAAGGCACTTCTAACCGTAAGGCGCAGGCATTATGTTCCTGAGATACCTTGGTAGATATCTATCAGAATACACGGCGTCACACGCCAGTTTTGTGTACGTAATGGCGGCAGTACGCAGTTCACAGTTCACAGTGCGGTGTCCTTCAGTATGCTGTGAAACAGAAGACATCACCAGAGGCGACGTCCGTCTCCACGAGATGAAGGCACATAATGGGAATAAAGACATAGCGTTACTCATTCTTTAACTTTGGCGCTTATGCAGGTGAGTGGTCAACTTCACGCCCCGGCCGCTTTACCCCTAGGAAAGGACCCAGGTTTCCACTGAATAGAGGGCTGGGTGGGCCTCAAAGGGCCGGTCAGGACGTTTTGGACAAGACAAAAATATCTTGCCTCAGCTGGGATTCGAACCCCGGACCTTCCAGCTCGTAACCAAGTCGATATACCGACAATGCTATCCCGGCTCTCACATCCCAATTTTTTTTTTTTTCAATGGCTCAACAGCCCCTTGGGGGGCCTAGGCCTCCTCATTTTCGACTCTTCACGATCACAGACACACCACACTCGGTAGGACTCCTCTGGACGAGTGATCAGCCCGTCGCACAGACCTCTACCTGACAACATCACACAGCACTCACAACAGACAGACATCCATGCCCCCGGTGGGATTCGAACCCGCAATCCCAGTAAGCGAACGGCCGTAGACCGACGCCTTAGACCGCACGGCCACTGCGATCGGCTTAATATATATTAGTTTGTAATTCATAGTAATTATGTACTATAGTGCCACATAATGACATTGTATGGCGCCACATGTATACGGGTTTCTTTCGTTGTGACGTAATGATTTTACGACGTAGTCTTCGTGTTGTTACGTCACGTTCAAATGGAATTATTGGTTTTCTTCTTCTTAATGCGATTTGCATGTTACATAATTGAGGAAAATACAAACGTGCAGTCGCAATGTTTAATGTTGATTAGCTACAGACTTTACACAAAATATTGGTTGTAAATTAGACATTACAGAATGAAGGTAGACATGTAAATAATAATTACAAACAAGACAGACAATGTACGTACAGACGTAATTTTGAGGCGCGTTCGCGTAATCATTTTTGCCGTAGAAAAGCAATAAGTATTATATATTCTCAGTGTGTGTCTGTAGCCTTAGTTATCCAGCATGCAAAGCGCATGCGCCGTATTATATTGTCATCTGTGGTCTGTCTGGCTGTACCATATTTTTCCACATTATCTCATAAACGGCACGATTTTCGGAAAAAAGTTATTGAACATAAAATGTGTGTTTTGATTTTCTGTACAACTTTTGTCTGAAATGTTTCTCGTTATAAAAAGAATTCAGCGAGATATTGTCATAAATGTGCATAGGTCTTCATGTAAAGTACCCGTTATTTTTGTCAGATTTTAACGAAACTTGAATTTTCTCGACGGGTTTTCGAAAAATACTCAAATATCAAATTTCGTGAAAATCCGTTCTGTGGAGCCGAGTTGTTCCATGCAGACAGACGGACATGACGAAGCTAATAGTCGCTTTTAGCAATTTTGCGAACGCACGTAAAACACTGCGAGTACAAAGACATACCCTTACAATAATGACAACATTCCGTAATATACAAGTACGTACATTTATGAACAAAACCAAAAGTGTAAATCCCAGTGGATTACGTGCCGTGACCGCCTGAGACGTATCGAGGATGCAAAGCCCAGTAATCGGTCACACATTTCCTATCCCGTGTAATTTGTTATCCGCAGTGTCATGTTGTATAGCAGGGGTGACCAAACCGCGGCTCGCGAGCCACATGCGGCTCTTTGACATATAATGTGCGGCTCGCGGAAATATGTTGGCTGAGCTCCTTTTTTGCATTACAATTTGTATAACAGGTAAATAAAAAATTTTCAAGCTTTATAATTATTTACCGGTTATAAACTGAGAGTCCGCTGGATTAAAACGTAAGTTTAATGTTATGGTGAGTAAATATATTTAAGAATTTTTGTAACAAAATGTGCGTGTAACAATAAAAACGTGTGTGTAATATTTGTTCATGTGTTGCGCTCTGAAACGTCTGAAGTTTATCGTATGTGGCTCTTACGTTAAGCGAGTTTGGCCACCCCTGTTGTGTAGGATATGAGACGTCATGCGGGGTGTTCACATGTTGGTTCAATATATTCCAAATTAACTGCATAGGGATTTATACGTCCTGTTGCGAATTCCTCCACTTACTAAATACCTTGAAATGAAGTGTTTAGTTTCAAAAACGCCTGCGAGAAGCATTGAGAGGCTATGCGATGGCAGTAATTACGTAAACACTTGTCAACTGCACGATTAGTTCTCTCCTGTAATGAGTGTCAGCATTGAACGTTACGTTGTTAGGCAAAGTATTCAGTGGTAATTCATTTGCCGCGCTCTGGTGTGCCTCTTGTAGTATCCGAAAGGACTTCATTTGTAATGATACTCTTGTTAGTACCTTTAGTATCTCTGACGGTTATCTTAAAGTATTCATTCATTCGGCAGTCTGTCTTACGACAGGTCCTTAGCCTCTTCCAAAGCGAGTTCTTCACAGGGTGCGATCTAGTGCTTCCTCTTTCAATTTCCAGTATCTTCTCTTTTCCTTAAGGTCATCCAGTAGCTGCTTACGTCTTCTCCCTCGTCTTCCCGTCATTTCTATCCTTCCTTCTAACTTTCCTTCAATCACGTGTTTCAGAAGGCAGTTTCTACGCAAGATGTGACCAATCCAGTTAGCCTTTCTTCTTTTTATTGTATGTACGATATTCCTCTCCTCCTTCACTCTATGTAATACTTCTTCATTTCTCACACGATCGGTCCAACTGATCTTCTCCATTCTTCTCCAGCACCACATTTCAAAACTTTCCAGAACTTCTGATCCACTTTCCCAAGTGTCCACGTTTCAGCACCACACAAAGCTACGCTCCAAATGTAGCACTTTACTAGTTTCTTGCTTAAATTTAAGTCTAGTTTGCTGGTGAAAAGAGTCTTCTTGTTGTTGAGTGCTGCTTTTGTCACGGCTATTCTGTATTTAAGTATATTGTAATGTTAACATCACCACCAACTCTGTCCTAATCCATAGTCTGCCTTACGCAATGCACTTGGTACGTGAATGCGTGAGCGAGTCATTGGTTGAAGATATCTGCACCAGATGGCAGTTGTCGTTATGAAGCATTCAAGCTGTACCTATGCTTCGGTCGGCGTTGCACTGGCCGTGATTTGATAGTATATCTGTAGGGGTATAATATTTACGAATAGATCAACTGGAGGGTTATCTGTAGAAATGGTAGCCGTGGAATACCGCGTGATTACTGTTTTGACATTGTCACATGACCGGTTTGTTTACATTTCATGTTCCAAATACTCGTACTTTACTGATTGGTATACAGTGTTTGGGGTTCGTTTGTTTGCCTTATAAGTTATGACAGATATAAGCTGCATATTGAGAAGGGCTGGGAACATAGAAAGACTCACACCACGTACCACTACACAGCGATGAATATTTTCGTTTTATTTAACGACGCTGTCATGCTGAGATTATACAGCGTCGGAGATAGACGAGTGGATGAGTATGGAGCATTGGTGGAATGATACTGACAGGGGAAGACTGAAGTACTGGGAGAAAAACATTATACAGCGTTGGTGGTAGATGGATGAATGAGTATGGAGCATTGGTAGAATGATACTGACAGGGGAAACTGAAGTACTGGGAGAGAAACATTATACAGCGTTGGTGGTAGATGTATGAATGTGTATGGAGCATTGGTGGAATGATACTGACAGGGGAAACTGAAGTACTGGGAGAAAAACATTATACAGTGTTGGTGGTAGATGTATGAATGAGTATGGAGCATTGGTGGAATGATACTGACAGGGGAAACTGAAGTACTGGGAGAAAAACATTATACAGTGTTGGTGGTAGATGTATGAATGAGTATGGAGCATTGGTGGAATGATACTGACAGGGGAAAACTGAAGTACTGGGAGAGAAACATTATACAGCGTTGGTGGTAGATGTATGAATGAGTATGGAGCATTGGTGGAATGATACTGACAGGGGAAAACTGAAGTACTGGGAGAGAAACATTATACAGCGTTGGTGGTAGATGTATGAATGAGTATGGAGCATTGGTGGAATGATACTGACAGGGGAAAACTGAAGTACTGGGAGAGAAACATTATACAGCGTTGGTGGTAGATGTATGAATGAGTATGGAGCATTGGTGGAATGATACTGACAGGGGAAACTGAAGTGCTTGGAGAGAAACATTATACAGTGTTGGTGGTAGATGTATGAATGAGTATGGAGCATTGGTGGAATGATACTGACAGGGGAAAACTGAAGTACTGGGAGAGAAACATTATACAGTGTTGGTGGTAGATGTATGAATGAGTATGGAGCATTGGTGGAATGATACTGACAGGGGAAACTGAAGTGCTTGGAGAGAAACATTATACAGTGTTGGTGGTAGAAGTATGAATGAGTATGGAGCATTGGTGGAATGATACTGACAGGGGAAAACTGAAGTACTGGGAGAGAAACATTATACAGCGTTGGTGGTAGATGTATGAATGAGTATGGAGCATTGGTGGAATGATACTGACAGGGGAAAACTGAAGTACTGGGAGAAAAAAATGTCCAAGTGCCACTTTGTCTACCACAAAACCCACAAAACATATTAACTTTATCTTATTTCCTCTTGATTCTGACAGTGTCTTACATAATGGCCCTTGTGTTCTGTCGTACACTGTATAGTCGTGACGGTGTCATATCTTATATGTCGTACATAAAAAATGCAGCTGTTGGTGACTCAGGGCGGTAGCGGCCTGCACAGGCGTAAATTGACTAATAACAAAATTGGTGGGGGGGGGGGGGGGGGGGGCGAATCGACCATTGGTGTTAGTAACCCAGATGCCTCTATTGTGCGTCCCGTAAAACGCAGGGTTTTCATTTCCTCTCTTTCTTTACACAACCCAAATAATCGTTTTGAATG
This sequence comes from Reticulitermes speratus, assembly GCA_021186555.1. Taxonomy (NCBI): domain Eukaryota; kingdom Metazoa; phylum Arthropoda; class Insecta; order Blattodea; family Rhinotermitidae; genus Reticulitermes; species Reticulitermes speratus. Next base: position 2,888,351 of record JAJKFL010000002.1, read on the forward strand.
TATTTCTATTTTTTATTTGCCCCTCTTTAACTCAGTAGACATAAAAAAAACTATCCTTACGTAGAAAAAATATTGGGGGGCATGTGCCCCCCCCCCCCCCCAAAGTAATGCCTGTGGCGGCATTCTTTTTTTCTTCGCAGCTTCTTCTGGTATTTACACTGTCGCTTATCACCACCCTCTGGTCAGGATAATACAACTCAACGGACATTTAAATCGCACGACTCCAAAGTCGGCCATGTGACTGCTAATGGAGTGTTACATAACTTGGTACCAGGAATTCAAAAACTCCATTTATTGATTCATGTTCCTGAATAGACAAGTACTGACCTTGCCTCTGTTTGAATAGACTTTATTCATAATCATTCTCGATAGACAGACGGACAGTCATACACGTGCCAATAACGTAGTCAGGCGACGTGCCGGGCTTTTCAGTTCACCATTCATTTTTGTTCCTTATTTACATACTGCACTGTACCAAACACGCTGTGTTACGAAACAGTTTAAACACAATTTCGTTTAAAATTCCGTGTGGGATCTCAGATCGTTCTAAATCCGTGTCACCCATTTTGCAACACTGCACAGAAAAAGTAGAACGTAGGGTGCCGTAGCGGCACAATCCTTAGATTTGTAATCGAGAACAGAGTTCAAATCTTCTTCCTGTTAACTGGTACATTCTTGCCATTTCTCTTAGCATTTCCAGGCGCTTGTTGGTTCAGTGCCTTAATCGTTTAAAGCCCAGTGGTTACTATATGTACCACCAAGTTTAACATTCACAAATTCTACGTTCTGCCCACACAGTGTATTTATGTGTTTTGTGTGGATCTCAGAACAAACAGCGATTATTTCACTGTACAACATTAACTGACTGGTTTGTATAACTGAGACGGAGTGTGTTTACTGCGCGGTACGGACTGTATTTATGTGTTTTGTGTGGATCTCAGAACAAAGAGCGATTATTTCACTGTACAACATTAACTGACTGGTTTGTATAACTGAGACGGAGTGTGTTCACTGCGCGGTACGGACTGTATTTATGTGTTTTGTGTGGATCTTAGAACAAACAGCGATTATTTCACTGTACAGCATTAACTGACTGGTTTGTATAACAGACGGAGTGTGTTTTACTGCGCGGTACGAACTGTATTTATGTGTTTTGTGTGGATCTCAGAACAAACAGCGATTATTTCACTGTACAGCATTAACTGACTGGTTTGTATAACAGACGGAGTGTGTTTACTGCGCGGTACGAACTGTATTTATGTGTTTTGTGTGGATCTCAGAACAAACAGCGATTATTTCACTGTACAGCATTAACTGACTGGTTTGTATAAGTGAGACGGAGTGTGTTTACTGCGCGGTACGAACTGTATTTATGTGTTTTGTGTGGATCTCAGAACAAACAGCGATTATTTCACTGTACAGCATTAACTGACTGGTTTGTATAAGTGAGACGGAGTGTGTTTACTGCGCGGTACGAACTTATTTATGTGTTTTGTGTGGATCTCAGAACAAACAGCGATTATTTCACTGTACAGCATTCGATTATTTCACTGTACAGAATTAACTGACTGGTTTGTATAACTTTGACGGAGTGTGTTTACTGCGCGGTACGGACTGTATTTATGTGTTTTGTGTGGATCTCAGAACAAAGAGCGATTATTTCACTGTACAACATTAACTGACTGGTTTGTATAACTGAGACGGAGTGTGTTTACTGCGCGGTACGGACTGTATTTATGTGTTTTGTGTGGATCTCAGAACAAACAGCGATTATTTCACTGTACAACATTAACTGACTGGTTTCTATAACTGAGACGGAGTGTGTTTACTGCGCGGTACGGACTGTATTTATGTGTTTTGTGTGGATCTCAGAACAAACAGCGATTATTTCACTGTACAACATTAACTGACTGGTTTGTATAACTGAGACGGAGTGTGTTTACTGCGCGGTACGGACTGTATTTATGTGTTTTGTGTGGATCTCTGAACAAACAGCGATTATTTCACTGTACAACATTAACTGACTGGTTTCTATAACTGAGACGGAGTGTGTTTACTGCGCGGTACGGACTGTATTTATGTGTTTTGTGTGGATCTCAGAACAAACAGCGATTATTTCACTGTACAGCGTTAACTGACTGGTTTGTATAACTGAGACGGAGTGTGTTTACTGCGCGGTACGGACTGTATTTATGTGTTTTGTGTGGATCTCAGAACAAACAGCGATTATTTCACTGTACAGCATTAACTGACTGGTTTGTATAACTGAGACGGAGTGTGTTTACTGCGCGGTACGGACTGTATTTATGTGTTTTGTGTGGATCTCAGAACAAACAGCGATTATTTCACTGTACAGCATTAATTGACTGGTTTCTATAACTGAGACGGAGTGTGTTTACTGCGCGGTACGGACTGTATTTATGTGTTTTGTGTGGATCTCAGAACAAACAGCGATTATTTCACTGTACAGCATTAACTGACTGGTTTGTATAACTGAGACGGAGTGTGTTTACTGCGCGGTACGGACTGTATTTATGTGTTTTGTGTGGATCTCAGAACAAACAGCGATTATTTCACTGTACAACATTAACTGACTGGTTTGTATAACTGAGACGGAGTGTGTTTACTGCGCGGTACGGACTGTATTTATGTGTTTTGTGTGGATCTCTGAACAAACAGCGATTATTTCACTGTACAACATTAACTGACTGGTTTCTATAACTGAGACGGAGTGTGTTTACTGCGCGGTACGGACTGTATTTATGTGTTTTGTGTGGATCTCAGAACAAACAGCGATTATTTCACTGTACAGCGTTAACTGACTGGTTTGTATAACTGAGACGGAGTGTGTTTACTGCGCGGTACGGACTGTATTTATGTGTTTTGTGTGGATCTCAGAACAAACAGCGATTATTTCACTGTACAGCATTAACTGACTGGTTTGTATAACTGAGACGGAGTGTGTTTACTGCGCGGTACGGACTGTATTTATGTGTTTTGTGTGGATCTCAGAACAAACAGCGATTATTTCACTGTACAGCATTAACTGACTGGTTTGTATAACTGAGACGGAGTGTGTTTACTGCGCGGTACGGACTGTATTTATGTGTTTTGTGTGGATCTCAGAACAAACAGCGATTATTTCACTGTACAGCATTAATTGACTGGTTTCTATAACTGAGACGGAGTGTGTTTTACTGCGCGGTACGGACTGTATTTATGTGTTTTGTGTGGATCTCAGAACAAACAGCGATTATTTCACTGTACAGTATTAACTGACTGGTTTGTATAACTGAGACGGAGTGTGTTTACTGCGCGGTACGGACTGTATTTATGTGTTTTGTGTGGATCTCAGAACAAACAGCGATTATTTCACTGTACAACATTAACTGACTGGTTTGTATAACTGAGACGGAGTGTGTTTACTGCGCGGTACGGACTGTATTTATGTGTTTTGTGTGGATCTCAGAACAAACAGCGATTATTTCACTGTACAGCATTAACTGACTGGTTTGTATAACTGAGACGGAGTGTGTTTACTGCGCGGTACGGACTGTATTTATGTGTTTTGTGTGGATCTCAGAACAAACAGCGATTATTTCACTGTACAACATTAACTGACTGGTTTGTATAACTGAGACGGAGTGTGTTTACTGCGCGGTACGGACTGTATTTATGTGTTTTGTGTGGATCTCAGAACAAACAGCGATTATTTCACTGTACAGCATTAACTGACTGGTTTGTATAACTGAGACGGAGTGTGTTTACTGCGCGGTACGGACTGTATTTATGTGTTTTGTGTGGATCTCAGAACAAACAGCGATTATTTCACTGTACAACATTAACTGACTGGTTTGTATAACTGAGACGGAGTGTGTTTACTGCGCGGTACGGACTGTATTTATGTGTTTTGTGTGGATCTCAGAACAAACAGCGATTATTTCACTGTACAGCATTAACTGACTGGTTTGTATAACTGAGACGGAGTGTGTTTACTGCGCGGTACGGACTGTATTTATGTGTTTTGTGTGGATCTCAGAACAAACAGCGATTATTTCACTGTACAACATTAACTGACTGGTTTGTATAACTGAGACGGAGTGTGTTTACTGCGCGGTACGGACTGTGTTTTTGTGTTTTGTGAGGATCTCAGAACAAACAGCGATTATTTCACTGTACAACATTAACTGACTGGTTTGTATAACTGAGACGAAATGTGTTTACTGCGCGGTACGGACTGAGTCTTTAAATATAATTCAGGCTAATATTAGTCTTTAAATCACCGGCCTCTCACCGCCGTTCGAATTGAATACGAGGTACGTCCGTGTGAGATTTGTGGTGCACAAAGTGACAGGGTTTTTCTCTGATTATTTCGGTTTTCCCCTGTCAGTGTCATCCCACCAAAACTCCCTACGCATCTTCGTCTACATGCTTCTCTTATCAGAACGTCAAAGGGGCGAAGCCTGTCAAACTTCGGAAAAGCAAGGCTGTATCAGAAATTGAGGAGCTGTGGGTATAACTTTCACTTAGTCTTTAAATGCTTGAATCAATGTAGATTCAAAACACAACGACAGAGCTTTACAAAGGGATTATTGATAATAACTACATGAGACGTTAAAGGAATGGAAACTAAGGAGTAAGACGTAAGCTGGGAGGCTACACTTGTGAAGTGCGGAAATTATGACAGTAACAAAGACAGAGGGAAAAAGCAACACTCAACAACGGAGAAGAGAATACAGACGTGAGTATGTAGCGATGTACAGAAAGCAATTGAGCAAAACTTGATGTATCGAGTAATAGTATTATTTTTACCAACACATGCACTACAATTATGTCGTATTTTTTACACCCCTACATATGTTTCGACTATTTATTAGTCATCATCAGGGGGATTAAAGTATATAAACACAGACTATACATCTATTATAATAGTTGGTTCATCATTCAAGGTTAAAACGAGATAAAACTATGTTCACTATAAAATCAGTAGCATTTGGTACGTCAGTGGTTAAAATACAAGTGCGTTGTTTTCTTTAAATTATTGGCAGTGAACAAAGTTCATCTCGTTTTAACCTTAAATGATGAACCAACTATTATAATGGATGTATAGCCCGTGTATATAATTTGATCCCCCTGAAGATGACTAATAAATAGTCGAAACATATGTAGGGGTGTAAAAAATACGACATAATTGTAGTGCATGTGTTGGTAAAAATAAAAGCTATTATATAAGACAGAATGCACGGTAAATATAATGTGAAATTTGGTGTATCGAGTTGGTTAAGAATGCACGGTAAATATAATGTGAAATTTGGTGTATCGAGTTGGTTAAGAATGCACGGTAAATATAATGTGAAATTTGGTGTATCGAGTTGGTTAAGAATGCATGGAAAATAACCAACTTGAACAATTGAAATGAATCAGTGTAGGATTTATAAAAACGGTTCTTAAATATTTCTGAGACGAAATTAGCAATTATAGCAGTCGGTACCGAATTCTACGTCATTCCCTGTTATATGGAAAGGTCATGGCGATTCGATTACGAGTCTGTTACGGTCAGTGTGACATCTTCCACGTGACCTGACCCCGCCACCCCCCAATGTGCTCTCCCTGTAATGCATTCCTGAATGTTCGGTGTGTTTTAGTTAACTGTTCAAAACACACAGACAAAAAAGTTTTGCCTGTCACGCAGTGAAGTAATTTATTGTAATAATGCGTCCTCTGTACGCAGACACGTTTAATGGCGGATGGATACGTAACGGCTGCAGTGTTTTAATACGTCAGTTCTGCCGTTAACGCGTGTTTCGTTAATGCCAATTGGCTATAACGCGATTGATGGGACAGGTAGAACGCTGTTTGTATACGGCGAAGATTTCGCATACGTGTGTTAGCTATTACGCGATTTCGGCGACCAGTGCGACCCATTTCTTCCGTGATCCTTTTATTACGCGATTTTCTGTAACGCGAAATCTTACACGAACGCAATATCAGAAACGGCTGTACCTGTCTAAGCGAGCGAAATGCAACAAGTAACATAGTTTACGATAATGCTAATTTACGATAATGCTAATGTTTTAAGCCGAGTTTTAGTGTTTTTACGAGGTGGTAACGCTTTTAACCTTATACGGTAAAACTTCCATCTACCTGTGAAGTTTTCTCTTAACTGTTAATCGCTATCATATACATATAATACATATATATACGAGTACATATACATACACATATGTCTTATGTCGTAGTAAGTACAGAATGGCTTTAAACCCACGCCAACTGCTACGTAGTGCTAAAGAAGCCAGCGGTATTCAACGTTTTTTGTTCGCGTACCCCCAGATATAATTTATTTTCAACTCTGTACCCCCAAATTTGTTGGTGCATAATTCAACTTATACACAGTCTATAATCTACATCTGAAATAAGTTAAATAAATTACATCCAAAATAATGTATTAAATAATAAGTTTTAAATGAGAAAAAGGAGAGTCAAGCTATTAAATAACAAATATATTATTGCCTATCGTATAAAAATTAATAAAGGAACAAAGGTATTTTAGCAAAGCAAAATTATATGCACTGTGTGGAATAAAATGAAACTAGCCGCCCAGATAATAATCGCATAATGGAGAGAGAGAGAGAGAGAGAGAGAGAGAGAGACAAATGGCGCTCCCAAATCGCATGTCCTTACGTCCGGTCTCTTGTGGCTAACCCTAAATCTCGCCCTGATTATTCAGTGTTTATCATGAAATAATATATTTATTTTATTTTATTTTACGTACCCCCTAAGATGTCTTCGCGTACCCCCGGGGGTACACGTACCCCAGGTTGAAACCACTGCTATAGAGGACAATGGTACAGGATAAAGACTTTCTTCACACCTCGTGAGCATCGTGATAACAAATATAAACAATTCATACTTTCGTGATCGAAGTTGCGTAAGATATTGCGTGCGTCGTGCCGCTGCTGTGACGTCGGAAAGGGAAGGCAATCCTCGCAACTAAACTGAGGCAACTGGTAGAGGCACTGCACTACAAGCCGGAAGGTCGCGGGTTCGATATCCGATGGTGTCATTGGAATTTTTCATTGACTTAATCCTTCCGGTCGCACTATGGCCCTGGGGTCGACTGAGCCTGTAACTTAAATGAGCACCAGGAATATTTCCTGGGGTAAAGGCGGTCGGTGCGTATGGCTGACAACCTTACCACCTTCATGTGCCGATTGTGTATAAATCTGTGAGCCTCAACCTCCTGGAACCCTAAGGGCCTGTCTGGGCATGTAATGGGATCGCTTTACCTCTTTAACCTTTAACCTCACAACTACAGCAACTGTCCAGTACTTAAATGCTGGTGCGATGCATAAGCTATGATTTTTAGATTATTTTCCTAGGCCAATCGATAATGATGCGACGGTACAGAAAAGCTTTTGTGTGCGTGTGTATGGATTGGTGTCTTTAGTTTCACAAAGCATAGAGGCTATATAGCAGATACCAGTGGCCGCTCGGTCTAAGGCGTCGGTCTACGGCCATTCGCTTGCTGGGATTGTGGGTTCGAATCCCGCCTATGGCATGGATGTTTGTTTCTTCTGAGTGTTGTGTGTTGTCAGGTAGAGGTCTCTGCGACGGGCTGATCACTCGTCCAGAGGAGTCCTACCGAGTGTGGTGTGTCTGAGTGTGATCGTGAAGCGTCGTAAAATGAGGCGGCCTAGGCCCACTAGGGGCTGTCGAGCCATTGGAAAAAAAAATAGAGGCTATATAGCAGAACGCTTCTGAAGGGAAATACATTGTGTATAATTTCAAAGCGACAGAAGAAAAAAGAGACCTTGTTCTGTTCTTAATTCTGTTAATAGAAAGATCCATCCGGTGGTTCAGAAAGTCGATGTTATTCTGAATGTACTGCGAACGGCAGTATAGCAGCATGGCCTGTCGCAGTCACGGCAGTATAGCAGCATGGCCTGTCGCAGTCACGGCAGTATAGCAGCATGGCCTGTCGCAGTCACGGCAGTATAGCAGCATGGCCTGTCGCAGTCACGGCAGTATAGCAGCATGGCCTGTCGCAGTCACGGCAGTATAGCAGCATGGCCTGTCGCAGTCACGGCAGTATAGCAGCATGGCCTGTCGCAGTCACGGCAGTATAGCAGCTTGGCCTGTCGCAGTCACGGCAGTATAGCAGCATGGCCTGTCGCAGTCACGGCAGTATAGCAGCATGGCCTGTAGCAGTCACGGCAGTATAGCAGCATGGCCTGTCGCAGTCACGGCAGTATAGCAGCATGGCCTGTCGCAGTCACTTCAGATTAATGCACGGCAGTATAGCAGCATGGCCTGTCGCAGTCACGGCAGTATAGCAGCATGGCCTGTCGCAGTCACGGCAGTATAGCAGCATGGCCTGTCGCAGTCACGGCAGTATAGCAGCATGGCCTGTCGCAGTCACGGCAGTATAGCAGCATGGCCTGTCGCAGTCACGGCAGTATAGCAGCATGGCCTGTCGCAGTCACGGCAGTATAGCAGCATGGCCTGTCGCAGTCACGGCAGTATAGCAGCATGGCCTGTCGCAGTCACGGCAGTATAGCAGCATGGCCTGTCGCAGTCACGGCAGTATAGCAGCATGGTCTGTCGCAGTCACGGCAGTATAGCAGCATGGCCTGTCGCAGTCACGGCAGTATAGCAGCATGGCCTGTCGCAGTCACTTCAGATTAATGCACGGCAGTATAGCAGCATGACCTGTCGCATGTCACGGCAGTATAGCAGCATGGCCTGTCGCAGTCACGGCAGTATGCACATGCGACGCATCACTTCAGATTAATGCACGCATATACGCATCTGTCCAGTCACTTCAGATTAATACGGCAGTATAGCAGCTGGCGCGCAGTCAGCAGTTAGCAGCATGGCCTGTCGCAGTCACGTCAGTATAGAGCATGCTGTCGCAGTATTCAGATTAATGCACGGCAGTTAGCACATGCCTGTCGCAGTCACGGCAGTATAGCAGCATGGCCTGTCGCAGTCACGGCAGTATAGCAGCATGGCCTGTCGCAGTCACTTCAGATTAATGCACGGCAGTATAGCAGCATGGCCTGTCGCAGTCACGGCAGTATAGCAGCATGGCCTGTCGCAGTCACGGCAGTATAGCAGCATGGCCTGTCGCAGTCACTTCAGATTAATGCACGGCAGTATAGCAGCATGGCCTGTCGCAGTCACGGCAGTATAGCAGCATGGCCTGTCGCAGTCACGGCAGTATAGCAGCATGGCCTGTCGCAGTCACGTCAGATTAATGCACGGCAGTTTAGCAGCATGGCCTGTCGCAGTCACGGCAGTATAGCAGCACTCGGCCTCATGTAGGCAGTACATCTGGCAGTAGGCATTAGCAGCATGGCCTGTCGCAGTCACGTCAGATTAATGCACGGCAGTAGCATGTTAGCGCAGCATGGCCTGTCGCAGTCACTCGTGCAGGATATAGCAGCATGGCCTGTCGCAGTCACTTATCACGATTTGATCGGCACGGCAGTATAGCAGCATGGCCTGTAGCAGTCACGGCAGTATAGCAGCATGGCCTGTCGCAGTCACTTCAGATTAATGCACGGCAGTATAGCAGCATGGCCTGTAGCAGTCACGGCAGTATAGCAGCATGGCCTGTCGCAGTCACGTCAGATTAATGCACGGCAGTATAGCAGCATGGCCTGATCGCAGTGTCACTTCACATTAATGCACGGCAGTTGCCATGCCTGTGCAGTCATCACATATGCAGCAGTGCCTGTGTCGCAGTCACGGCAGTATAGCAGCATGGCCTGTAGCAGTCACGGCAGTATAGCAGCATGGACCTGTCGCAGTCACTTCAGATTAATGCACGGCAGTATAGCAGCATGACCTGTCGCAGTCACTTCACATTAATGCACGGCAGTATAGCAGCATGGCCTGTCGCAGTCACTTCAGATTAATGCACGATCACGACCGCGCCAGTCCACTTGCTTTCCCCACCTTTTCTTATCCATGCTTTCGCCAGGTTAACACAGCCTGACTGCTATTATCGAGACATCCTTTCGAATACCGGTCGTGGCACTGGTTTTATTCTTCAGCCTTTCCAGTTGAATGCCACAACAGTGTAATTGAATAGTGTACTATCCAGTAATAGACCTAATCTATCCAGTAATAGACGTATGGGTTCTTGCACATTCATTCATTCATCTTGTAGTCTGTCTTACGACAGGTCCGTAGCCTCTTCCAAAGCGAGTTCTCCACAGGGTTCGATCTAGTGCTTCCTCTTTTAATTTCCAGTATCTTCCCTTTTCCTTACGGTCATCCAGTAGCTGCTTACGTCTTCTCCCTCGTCTTCCCGTCATTTCTATCCTTCCCTCTAACTTTCCTTCAACCACATGTTTCAGAAGGCAGTTTCTACGCAAGATGTGACCAATCCAGTTAGCCTTTCTTCTTTTTATTGTATGTACGATATTCCTCTCCTCCTTCACTCTGTGTCATACTTCTTCATTTCTCACACGATCGGTCCAACTGATCTTCTCCATTCTTCTCCAGCACCACATATCAAAACTTTCCAGATACTTCTGATCTACTTTCCCAAGTGTCCACGTTTCAGCACCACACAAAGCTACGCTTCAAATGTAGCACTTTACTAGTTTCTTCCTTAGATTTAAGTCCAGTTTGCTGGTGAAAATGTTCTTCTTGTTGAATGCTGCTTTTGCCATGGCAATTCTGGATTTAATTTCACGTGTACACCTTGCATCATTTGTTATCATGCTACCCAAATAATTGAAATATTCCACATTCTCCAATTGCTTTTGGTCTATCGTAATTTTCATTTGGGCTGGTTGCCTTGAGATTCTCATTGCCTTAGCTTTTTCCACATTCATTTCCATTCCATTTACACCGTGTAGGATAACAATTTTGTTCTAACGTTTCGGGAGGGAAATATGCTGCCTCCATCTTCACGGTGACCGAATTTTGTTCATGTAGATGCTGAAGTGTTTGGAAGAAAGTAACGTGTTGGTTATACAACAAGGTTGCAAAGATTGTGGCCAATCAGAGGTACGGTTTGGCATTACCTCGCTTACCCTGGCTAACTGCACGACTCGTGGGAATTCGATAACAGTGACCAGGGAAACACGTGGCAATTGTTCCCGAGCACGAGTGTTTGTCAGATAAACGAGTCTCGTCGCTTCGTATTCGGTTATTTGAATAGACTTTCCTGTCCTAAAGCGTATAGAAACTACACAAGACGTCATAGTGTCTGCCGAGTGACGTCACTCCATTGTCTTCAATGTCACGAATTTGTGCGCAACGACTATACCCGGTCAAAGTTATTGCGTCTGAATTGCTCCACTGTCAAAGAACAGACCCGGTAATTCTGTCATTGTATAAGAAAGTTGTTGGGGGGAATATTTTGTGTTGAAAGAAAGCGTCCCAGGACGGCAGGCAATTCTGAAACCTTGTACCTGATAAACTTGTAATTATCGGAAATTCTCCACGAGGTTGCCCGCTGGTCGAGTTACTGTCAGGCTAGTGGCTAGACTGTTAAGGACCAATCGTGACGGTAAACACAATTAACTGCAAATACAGCGCCAGACAAAGTCAAGGCTCAGTGTTCTCTATGTGTATACTGTGTTGTACATTATACTGTGTACATTACAATTTAGGTCAGGGTTGTCCAAGACATCTCTTGCAGTCTCTCAGGTTACGTGGCGTGGTTTCAGAATTTTAAAAGGGTTTAAGTGTTATACAGGGCGGTTTTGAGTGAGGTTCTCTCGGCGGTTTACCCAATTTCATTCTTCTGGGACACGACGCTGTGTCCGTGGCTAGTGATGTCCCGACGTTTCGACGGAACATAATGTAATCATCATCAACGGTCGAGAGGTCATAGAATGACGGAATCCTCAGGAGTTATGCATGTTTAACAACATTCAGTCGAACTATGTTATAACGTCACGAAAGGGACAGAATATTTTGTGTCGTTATAAACGAGTGTCGTTATAACCGAGGAGTATAATGTTATGGTTAACAGTGAGGAATTAATTGGTACCACAGAATATCTGACGTTATAGACGAGGTGTCGCATAGACAGATGTTGTTATAACCGGGTTCGACTGTACAGAGTGATTATAAAGTCCTTGTGGAGGTTTAAATTTTCATAACTACAGTTTAGCAAATAATTGTGTAATGTTTGTCTTTTTGTTTGCAGACTTTGTTACGTTGCTCTCAGTGTTATGCAGTTTCTCAAACAAAATTTCCCTAATAGATGGATCAGAAGAGATGGGCCGATCTTTTGGCCACCACGTTCACCAGATTTCAGCCCATTGGATTTCTTTCTATAGGGACATGTTAAGATATTGTTTATTCGACAAAACCTCGCTCGTTAGACGATCTGAAGACTAGGATAACTAATGTTATCCAGGTTATTACTAAATATCAGCTGCAAAACGTATTTGTATAATTTCAGAATCGTATCTCGGTTCGTATACGCCGTGACGGTGGACATGTTGACAATTAACAATCCCAACAATAAATGTATGTGAAACTTAAATAAATTCTTTTACTTACCCTTTTTACAAACTGAATGTATCATGTTTAGAAAGGAAGTTATGGAAATTTAAAATTGCACAGGGACTTTATAATCACCCGGTATATGCTTTGAGAGCCGATCCCAGTGGCCGTGCGGTCTAAGGCGTGGGTCTTCGGCCGCTCGCTTACTGGGATTGTGGGTTCGAATCCCGCCGGCGGCATGGATGTCTGTCTGTTGTGAGTGTTGTGTGTTGTCAGAAGAGGTCTCTGCGACGGGCTGATCACTCGTCTAGAGGAGTCCTACCGACTGTGGTGTGTCTCAAATGTGTGTGATCGTGAAACCTCGACGAAAAACGAGGAGGCCCAGGCCCATATAACGCTGTCGAGCCATACAAAAAAAAAAAATGCTTTGAGACATTCCGGTATTCAGACTTTGATACCCGGGAAGTGCATTGGTCAATATTTCAGAAGTTTATTCAGCTGTGATGCTTGTGACACTCTTGCATCCGATTGATCTGCTGTAGGTTTCGACGTAAGACTAAATAATACTTATTGTGATGCAGAACAAAACATTATGTCTCTGAATTTATAGTTTAGATGTAAGTTGTTTGCTCCTGACCCTAGCAAGCCCCACGTTACACAGCTAGTACCCAATTAACAGTAAGTACTATGTCAGGTACTTGGTTTTGTGTGACACTAACGGGCAGTCAGTCAGTTATGACAGCTTTGCACAGTGATAAGTGGCTCCCTGCCACCACGACATGGCACTTCCTCAGCCTGTGGATCTGAAGGGTAGCTGCGAATATACTGAATAAGCATTCGCGGACAGCTGACAAGGGGTGGTCCTCTAACTTGGTGGTTGGACGACGGACTAACGACTCTTCAACGCTTAAAATCGGCATATTATAAATGTTGGCAGGGTCCTGAACGTGCGGGCTTTTGTAAGGTCGTTGATGAACATTGGTCTCTTGTACTAGCTGAGGAACTGTTCGCTTTTGAAGGACTGCGCTGTAATTGCTATGTCAGCTGTAATATATAAAATCGTGTTCCGACAAATGTACACCCTTTATTATCTGTTATTTAATACAGTTTATATTAAAAATGGTACAACATGTTTCGAACTGTGTTACAGTTCATCTTCAGGGACTCAATTATTTATTACACCAGCTATACACGTGTGGTATTCATTAAAATATATAAGTTAGTACATAAAATGTCGCTAACTGTGTTCTGTTTGTCGACACTGTATCAGCTGCTTCGTGTTCACCATTTGTTTGTACTCCTTTCCTTAGCTTTACTTTTCCGGTGTTTGTCTTTTAGCACCCGTGCTCGACGAACATATTTGTTCTTCATTCGATTAGCAGTGTTAAAATAACTACATTTCCTTCCTTCTGATCTTTAACCGACTTTACTTCACAGCCATACAGCAGATACAGTGTGACCACAAACTAAGACAGTTAAGCAACATTTTATCTGCCAACATATACAGGCATACACAAAAGAATGGTGCGGTTTCAATAGTTTTCACTATTGAAACCGCACCATTCTTTTGTGTATACCCTGTATATTTTAGTGAGTACCATGCGTCTATTTTTTCCCCAATGGCTCGACAGCCCCTTGGGGGCCTAGGCCTCCTCATTACCGAGGCTTCACGATCATACTCAGACACACCACACTCGGTAGGACTCCTCTGGAAGAGTGATCAGCTCGTCGCAGAGACCTCTACCTGATAACACACAACACTCACAACAGACAGACATACATGCCCTAGGCGGGATTCGAACCCACAATCCCAGTAAGCGAGCGGCCGCAGACCCACGCCATACGTAGATAGCTGGTGTAATAAACAGTTGAGTCCCTGAAGATGAACTGTAACATACTTCGAAACATGAGAGACTATTTTTAACATAAACTGTATTAAATAACAGATAATAAAGGGTGTACATTTGTCGGAACACGATTTTATGTAATCAAGATAATGTACGGTACAAATAACATTAAGTCAGCTGTAATGGTTTGGTACAGGTCACTGGTTCTTGTCTCGACACCGTTCGCAGTCCGTCTGTAACGTATGCAGACGGTAATTCGAATAAAGAGTTTTAAAGGAAAAGCCTGTGGCCTATTTTAAGTTAGTATCACTTAATTTGTTTTGAGGTGCCACGAGAAATTTCAGGGTAAACTGTTTTTTTTTCGGCAGAGATTAAAACCTTGGCCCACCCCCCCCCCCCCCCCAGAGTAAGACTGAAGGGTTCTTACATTCAACCATTACATTTCACTAAACATATCACAGGCGGTGGTTTTATTCAGGACACTTTGTATAGCATTTAGGAATTATGTGTCTGTTTTTATTACATTCGGTTTCTGTAGCCGTACCTGATACTATTATACCTGGTCACAGGGTTCGGTATTTTAAGTGCATGAACATTATTTTATCTGACAACTCGCATCTGTCTTCACTCGGACTCTGTCGTGACGGCAGGTAGCGTAGCAATCGCCGGTATTTCAATCTGCAGTTGATACGAATTGTGTTTGCTCGCCACGTTTGAACAAGCTGCTAGAAATGTCACTGTTGTGCTCGCAGACAGGCCGACGTCAAACACACACGTTGCTAATTAAACGTCGAGGTTTCGTAAGTTAAGCGAGCCTGCGGGAAGTGACTAGCGACAATCGTGGGATTACGTAATATCCGCATGTGCGTGTATCTCATGTGCGTGTACACAGTAGCAGAATTTGGAGACGGCTGTTGTCTGCACCGCTGCGTGCAGTTGGTGTAAGTGTTACATTGTGACTGAATTGCACAGCAAGCAGTATCTATGTATGTGCTGTTGAACTGCGCATCTTCTTCAGGATTTGCCAGAGTTAATATGAAGAAATTGTCTGTGCTTTATAAAGTAAAGTTAAAGCAATCCCATTACAGGCCCAGAAGGTTCCAGGAGGTTGAGGCTCCCAGATTTCAAGACAATCGGCACATGAAGGGGGGTAAGGTTGTCAGCCCTACGCACCGGCCGCCTTTACCCCCCAGGAAATACTCCTGGTACTCATTTCTGTTAGAGGCTGAGTCGACCCCAGGGCCATAGTGCGGCCGAAAGGATTATGTCAATGAAAAATTCCAATGACACCATCGGAATTGAACCCGCGACCTTCCGGCTTGTAGCGCAGTGCCTTAACCAAATGCGCCACCGCGTGGCCCCTATGTGTGCATGAACTCAGCTCAAACTGGAAGTGAATCTAAAATATAGACGTCGTTTAATCTGTCATTCGTTTTTTGAAACTTTGCAGTGTCTGGCGTCTTTGTAAATAAATAAATAGATAGATGGATCAGAGTCTTCTTCAGAAGCTAATAGTTCCTCGTCTAAACCAGGGAATTTCCAGCAGTTCGTGGAACCCGAAGGTTCATTACCGTGTTTACAACAGCCCGCCACATGTCTCCATCCTGAGCCAGATCGATCCTTGCCATCCTGTTTCTCAAAGATCCATTTCAATAGACGTCTTCCTCTCCGTCTCAGTTCAAGCTCCTTCCACAGGAAGACGGTAGTGATGTTCCAGAATTACGTCAGTGTCTCAGCATGGGCTAGCGTGTCGTATTGTTTGCAGACGGAGACAGGAAGAGACGCGGAGGAACCATTAAACGCATGTCACTGTGACCTTGGCCTGACGTAAGATCATGCTTTGTACTGCTGAGACTGTTGCAATAACATTTGTGTTGCCTGTACCGTCTTGAGAACAGATACGTAATTACGGCGTTATTACGACGACTATCAGGATTCGTGACGTGCGGTAATTGCACTGCAGCATCACTCATTCGTGTGTGAATCGAGTTCTGTAGGTCTTAAAACTGTTGATGGGACCAGTGCTGAGTTGTTAGTCGGTTGATGACATGCAGGCTAAAGGTCAACAGTAAATCTTATGACTTCCGTTTTGTAACACAAGGAAGTGTTACCGGTTTGTCCAGTTATGAAGAAATTTAAGTAAGCTAACTGACTAACTAACTAACTAACTAACTAACTAACACCATGTAGCACAGTCCTTCTTGAGAAGCTAACAGGTCGTCAGCTAGTCAAGAAACTTTATGGAACGTTTTATGGAACCTGAAGGTTCATTACCGCACTCACAACAGCCCGCCACCTGTCCCTATCCTGAGCCATATCAATCCAGTCCATGCCTCCCATCCCACTTCTTGAAGATCCATTTTAATATTATCCTCCCATCTACGCCTGGGTCTTCCAAGTGGTCTCCTTCCCTCAGGTCTCCCCACCTAAACCCTGTCTCACTTCTGCCCTCACCCATACGTGCTACATGCCCCGCCCACCTCATTCTTCCTAATTTGATCACCCGAATAATATTTGGTGATCAGTACAGATCATTAAGTTCCTCGTTATGTAGTCTTCTCCACTCCCCCGTTACCCCGTCCCTCTTAGGCCCAAATATCCCCCTCAGCACCCTATACTCTAACACCCTCAGCCTATGTTCCTCCCTCATGTGACAGACCAAGTCTCACAGAAATTTAAGTAAGTCCTGCCTTAATTAATACTTCTCCGGCATTGCTGTGTGTGTGTTGTATGTTTTAGTGTTGTAGTGTTGTAGTGTTGTGTTTCTTCCGGAAAAGGTCAGAGAGGCCCTTTTAGCTGGCGTGATTGCGAGTCAAATAAAAATAACCTTCGACTGGTATGACTGAGTGACGACTGACTGTGATGACTGTGAGACTTTAGTGACTGGCTGACTGACTTGATGGCTGACGATGAGTGACCTGCTGGATGAGTGACTGGTGACTGTGACTGGCTGACTGACTGATAGTGATGCGATGATGAGTGACTGGCTGAGATCTGACTGGATGAGTGACTGGCTGACTGACTGGTGATGGAGTGACTGGGACTGTGACTGTGACTGGATGAGTGACTGGCTGACTGGTGAACTGATGGATGATGACTGGCTGACTGGATGAGTGACTGGCTGACTGATGATGACGGTGACATGATTAAACTGGCTGACTGACTGGATGAGTGCCTGGCTGACTGACTGACGGACTGACTGGCTGAGTGACTGGCTGACTATGGCTGAGTGACTGGCTGACGGACTGACTGACTGAGTGACTGAGGTGAGCTGAAGTGCGACTGACGGACTGACTGGCTGAGTGACTGACTGGGTGTCTGAGTGACCGAATGACTGACTCACTGAGCGACCGACTGACTGGCTGAATGACCGAATGACTCACTGAGTGACCGACTGACTCACTGAGTGACCGACTGACTGGCAGTCTGGCTGGCTGACTGACGCACTAACCAATAACTAAGTAACGAACTAACCAACTAACTAACTAGGAAATTCCGTCGTTATCTCATTTACACATTCATACCCAGTGTTTCCAGGACGTCTATCTACGACTAGTTTTGTCAAGGTGCCTCTTTCTTTGTGCCCTTCGCACTGACATTTCACATTTTTCCCGTGTGATGCGTACTGCATGCATGTGAACCTGCCTGAAGTGTGTGTGAACGGAATGCCAGCAACGCGAACAGTGACAGCTGTGACATTCCGTACATGTCGTGGTAGCGTAATGTAGAACGTACAAACGTGTCGAGTGCATTATGTCACGTGATATCGTTATAATAGCGTGCAACGTAAAGCGTACACACATGCGGCTTTAATAAGCAAGGAGATATTGAGATTTTGAGCAAAAAGACGATCAATATACGAGGTAGGTCCGTTATATCTAATTATTAGGGAACGTCGACTCTGAGCTGAATTGTAGACGTTTTGAGATTCGAAATTTCCTTACAGTGTAACATCATTGTCATTCGGTTCTGTCATTTTGGGCGAATAACCGAGACTGAGACCCACTACAAAACATGTCGTTCTGTTGTCTAATGAAGTGTCGTGCCGTCTTAACCCTGTCTTGTTATTAAACGCTGTCGCTCAGTCGTCATGTGTCAGCGCGGCTCCCACTGGACGGATTTCCGCCAAATCTGTTATCGGAGACTTCTGTGAAAACCCGTTGGAAAAACCCCCAAATTTGTTTAAAATCCGACTAAAATATCGGACACTTTACATGAAGGCCTAAGGATTTTAATTGTTGCCGGCGACATAAATGCGCCATAAAGCATTGTTGCGCAGTACTCAATATTCTATTGTATTATTGGCGGTGACATAAATGCGCCATAAAATCATTGTTGCGCAGTACTCAATTTTTTTGTATTATTGACAGTGACATAAATGCGCCATAAAAGCATTGTTGCGCAGTACTCAATATTTTTTGTATTATTGGCGGTGACATAAATACGCCATAAAAGCATTGTTGCGCAGTACTCAATATTTTTGTATTATTGACAGTGACAAATGCGCCATAAAAGCATTGTTGCGCAGTACTCAAGACTTCTGTATTATTGACAGTGACATTAGCTCAAAATACAGTACGTATTGTTGTTTTTTTCCCATTGCAACAGTGGTTACGCGAACGCGTCACAGTGTTACCTTTACGTAAATTTCCTCTCTTGTCTTTAGAGGGTTGTTATTGGCAGTGTAACATTTATCGAGATAAGGGGTAAACAACGAGGAATTTAGTGCAGTAATTGTAGAGAAAATGGCGAGTACGAGTATATGCTGTGGAACCTACCTCAAAGATGGCGAGTACGAGTATATGCTGTGGAACCTGGCTCAAAGATGGCGAGTACGAGTATATGCTGTGGAACCTGGCTCAAAGATGGCGAGTACGAGTATATGCTGTGGAACCTGGCTCAAAGATGGCGAGTACGAGTATATGCTGTGGAACCTGGCTCAAAGATGGCGAGTACGAGTATATGCTGTGGAACCTGGCTCAAAGATGGCGAGTACGAGTATATGCTGTGGAACCTGACTCAAAGATGGCGAGTACGAGTATATGCTGTGGAACCTGGCTCAAAGATGGCGAGTACGAGTATATGCTGTGGAACCTGGCTCAAAGATGGCGAGTACGAGTATATGCTGTGGAACCTGGCTCAAAGATGACGAGTACGAGTATATGCTGTGGAACCTGGCTCAAAGATGGCGAGTACGAGTATATGCTGTGGAACCTGGCTCAAAGATGGCGAGTACGAGTATTATTATTATTATTATTTACTGCAATTTGGTTTTCACCCGGTGGCAGTAGTCCTTACACTAGTACACACAATACAAATGGACATATAATATACATAAAAGTAACAATACAAAACAAACTATACACAATTACAAAACAAAATACATACAGTAAATACAAGTACATACATTAGAACATCGTACACACATTGCAAAAACATCCACACCTTAAAAAAGCATCCATACCTTACAAAAACATCCACACCTTACAAATACATCCACACCTTACAGAAACACCCATACACATACAGAAAAAAAACATACAGTAAATACAAGTACACACATTAGAACACCGTACACACATTACAAAAGCATCCACACCTTACAAAAGCATCCACTCCTTACAAAAGCATCCACGCCTTACAAAAACATCCACACCTTACAAATACATCCACACCTTACAAAAACACCCATACACATACAAAAAAAAATACATACAGTAAATACAAGTACACACATTAGAACACCGTACACACATTACAAAAACATCCACACCTTACAAAAGCATCCACTCCTTACAAAAGCATCCACACCTTACAAAAACATCCATACCTTACAAATACATCCACACCTTACAAAAACACCCATACACATACAAAACAAAATACATACAGTAATTACAAGTACACATATTAGAACACCATACCTTACAAATACATCCACACCTTACAAAAACACCCATACACATACAAAACAAAATACATACAGTAAATACTAGTACACATATTAGAACACCATACACACATTACAAAACATCCACACCTTACAAAAACATCCACACCTTACAAAAACACCTATACACAATACAAGAAAAAAACACACACGCACATTACAAAAAACACCCACACATTAGTTAATTTCAGTGCGTTAGAATATCCTCAGTATAAGGTCAGACCATAGTACATGATAATTATATCTCCCAAGAACTTAATTCACTTCACTTCACTTCACTTCACTTTGAAACCAAAGCACTTCACTTCACATCACTTCACACCCCTTCACTTCACATCCCTTATTCTTATTTAATCCTCACTTAAAAACCCTTAGCTTGTAATGACTTTCTTGACCCTTTTTCTAAAAGTGCTTAATTTACAAGGGAAAGTCGCTAGTACGCTTGGAGGTAATTGGTTCCAGCTTTTTATGGTCCTATTTACAAAAGAATATTTACCTACATCTGTTCTTTGTTTCCTAGTCCTAATTTTCCGACTATGATCGTCCCTACCCAGGTAGCATGGTTTTAGCAGTCTATCCCCTATTGTTTTCCAAGCCCGTCCCCCGGTGTATGCTTTGAAAAGGGCGCATATTCGGGCTATCGCTCTACGCTGTGTCAATGTTTCCCAACCCGATTCATTTGTATTATATGCAAATTTTGCCGCTCTCTTTTGCACGCGATTCAAAGCGCTTACCTGACCTTCTCTGTATGGGTCCCAACACACCGCTCCATACTCAAGTATCGGTCTCACTAGTGCCGTATAAGCTAAACTTTTCGTATTATTATTTGCCCTTTTGAGTATACGCATTACGAAATGAAGAGCCCTCCATGATTTTCTTAGTGTATAATTTACATGATCTGCCCAGCTTAGGTCGCTGCGTATAATTATTCCTAAATACTTAAAGCTATTTGCCTCTGGAATTAGTTGATCCCCAATACAATACCTCAGTGTACCTTTCACCCTAGCTCTATTGAAGCTTACTGCTTTACTCTTACCTGGATTTATCCTCATTTTATTTTCAACCGCCCATTCCCCTAATCTATTTAAGTCTGTCTGCAAATTTTCAATGTCACTACTATCGATTATCCTCCTGTATATTATACAATCATCAGCGAAAAGCCGTATATTTGACTCAATGTTTTTCCAAATATCATTAACATAAGCGAGGAACAGCAACGGACCTAATACGCTCCCTTGCGGCACGGTATATGCTGTGGAACCTGGCTCAAAGATGGCGAGTACGAGTATTATTATTATTATTATTTACTGCAATTTGGTTTTCACCCGGTGGCAGTAGTCCTTACACTAGTACACACAATACAAATGGACATATAATATACATAAAAGTAACAATACAAAACAAACTATACACAATTACAAAACAAAATACATACAGTAAATACAAGTACATACATTAGAACATCGTACACACATTGCAAAAACATCCACACCTTAAAAAAGCATCCATACCTTACAAAAACATCCACACCTTACAAATACATCCACACCTTACAGAAACACCCATACACATACAGAAAAAAAACATACAGTAAATACAAGTACACACATTAGAACACCGTACACACATTACAAAAGCATCCACACCTTACAAAAGCATCCACTCCTTACAAAAGCATCCACGCCTTACAAAAACATCCACACCTTACAAATACATCCACACCTTACAAAAACACCCATACACATACAAAAAAAAATACATACAGTAAATACAAGTACACACATTAGAACACCGTAACACACATTACAAAAACATCCACACCTTACAAAAGCATCCACTCCTTACAAAAGCATCCACACCTTACAAAAACATCCATACCTTACAAATACATCCACACCTTACAAAAACACCCATACACATACAAAACAAAATACATACAGTAATTACAAGTACACATATTAGAACACCATACCTTACAAATACATCCACACCTTACAAAAACACCCATAAAATACAAAACAAAATACATACAGTAAATACTAGTACACATATTAGAACACCATACACACATTACAAAACATCCACACCTTACAAAAACATCCACACCTTACAAAAACACCTATACACAATACAAGAAAAAAACACACACGCACATTACAAAAAACACCCACACATTAGTTAATTTCAGTGCGTTAGAATATCCTCAGTATAAGGTCAGACCATAGTACATGATAATTATATCTCCCAAGAACTTAATTCACTTCACTTCACTTCACTTCACTTTGAAACCAAAGCACTTCACTTCACATCACTTCACACCCCTTCACTTCACATCCCTTATTCTTATTTAATCCTCACTTAAAAACCCTTAGCTTGTAATGACTTTCTTGACCCTTTTTCTAAAAGTGCTTAATTTACAAGGGAAAGTCGCTAGTACGCTTGGAGGTAATTGGTTCCAGCTTTTTATGGTCCTATTTACAAAAGAATATTTACCTACATCTGTTCTTTGTTTCCTAGTCCTAATTTTCCGACTATGATCGTCCCTACCCAGGTAGCATGGTTTTAGCAGTCTATCCCCTATTGTTTTCCAAGCCCGTCCCCCGGTGTATGCTTTGAAAAGGGCGCATATTCGGGCTATCGCTCTACGCTGTGTCAATGTTTCCCAACCCGATTCATTTGTATTATATGCAAATTTTGCCGCTCTCTTTTGCACGCGATTCAAAGCGCTTACCTGACCTTCTCTGTATGGGTCCCAACACACCGCTCCATACTCAAGTATCGGTCTCACTAGTGCCGTATAAGCTAAACTTTTCGTATTATTATTTGCCCTTTTGAGTATACGCATTACGAAATGAAGAGCCCTCCATGATTTTCTTAGTGTATAATTTACATGATCTGCCCAGCTTAGGTCGCTGCGTATAATTATTCCTAAATACTTAAAGCTATTTGCCTCTGGAATTAGTTGATCCCCAATACAATACCTCAGTGTACCTTTCACCCTAGCTCTATTGAAGCTTACTGCTTTACTCTTACCTGGATTTATCCTCATTTTATTTTCAACCGCCCATTCCCCTAATCTATTTAAGTCTGTCTGCAAATTTTCAATGTCACTACTATCGATTATCCTCCTGTATATTATACAATCATCAGCGAAAAGCCGTATATTTGACTCAATGTTTTTCCAAATATCATTAACATAAGCGAGGAACAGCAACGGACCTAATACGCTCCCTTGCGGCACGGTATATGCTGTGGAACCTGGCTCAAAGATGGCGAGTACGAGTATATGCTGTGGAACCTGGCTCAAAGATGGCGAGTACGAGTATATGCTGTGGAACCTGGCTCAAAGATGGCGAGTACGAGTATATGCTGTGGAACCTACCTCAAAGAATCACAATTCGACATGAACTTAGCGGGTCTTGAAGGAGGGGGAAGAGATACAGGCCCGCACATTACGACAAACACGTTAACAGACTAACCTGAAAACACATCGTTGTGGTTACAGGACGGCAATTTGTCCGTTAGCTGCAGTTTTTCGCACTTCAACCGTTATGCCCGACTTTGCGATGCTGTGTTGTTTGCACACCATTTAGTGTCATGACGTCACACTAAGTCGTCCACTATTTGCACCATAATTGTATTAGGCACAGTCAGCTGTCTCAGGTACGTTTAATATACAATTCGTTCAAGGAAGTCCCTGCACATCCTTCTTCAGGTAATTGTCGTTATGCTGACACCGTTAGCATACGTTAACAGTTTTACAAGGAAGACCAATGAACTGTGCCGGACCGCTGGTTCAAGCCGGCTGTAGACGCACGTTGTACTTCCTTCCCCCTCGCCCTTTTCTCCACTTGCCTATCCCAGTAACTTCTTCTTTTGCTTACCACCCTGAATTCACTCTGTCCCTGGCAGTTGGCCTGGGTTGTTGAAATTCATTTTGGCTCACTGAACCCCCCCCCCCCCCCCCGCCGTAGATCTTAAATTCCTTTGGATGCTGGAGCGGTGGCAACACAGCACCATCAAATAACATTAACATAACAATTTAATTAAGATCATAATAAATACTAATTAGAAGGCATTGTAAACAATAAATGCGGCTGTAATTACAATCCTTCCAACAAACCAAGCAAGACTTGCCCATCGCAAATAATACATACAACGCAAAATACCTGGACTGGCGTTATGGGTAACCCAAATTCCAAATTAAACAGCTCCTCCTTTCCCAGGATGCCAGCCCGGGGACGCTGCCCTGATTGGCCGACCGAAAACGAATTTAGTTTTCAAGACTAACTACTAACTACTAACTAACTAACTCCATGGGACAGAGTTCTTCTTGAGAAGCTAACAGGTCGTCAGCTAGTCAAGAAATTCCCGGCGTCTTATGAAACCCGAAGGTTCATTACAGCATTCACAAGAGCCCGCCATCTGTCCCTATCTTTAAGTTGTACCAAAGAAATACAGCTGCTGAAGTTAATTACCGTGTGTTTTAATCAGTTCCAATGATGCTATACAGCTGCTGAAGTTAAGTGCGTTGTGTCTTAATCAGTTCCAATGATGATATACAGCTGCTGAAGTTAAGTGCGTTGTGTCTTAATCAGTTCCAATGATGATATACAGCTGCTGAAGTTAACTACGTTGTGTCTTAATCAGTTCCAATGATGCTATACAGCTGCTGAAGTTAATTACGCTGTCTTAATCAGTTCCAATGATGCTATACAGCTGCTGAAGTTAACTACGTTGTGTCTTAATCAGTTCCAATTATGTTATACAGTTGCTGAAGTTAATTACGTTGTCTTAATCAGTTCCAATGATGCTATACAGCTGCTGAAGTTAACTACGTTGTCTTAATCAGTTCCAGTGATGCTATACAGCTGCTGAAGTTAACTACGCTGTCTTAATCAGTTCCAATGATGCTATACAGCTGCTGAAGTTAACTACGTTGTTTTAATCTGTTCCAGTGATGCTATACAGCTGCTGAAGTTAACTACGCTGTGTCTTAATCAGTTCCCAATGATGCTATACAGCTGCTGAAGTTAACTACGTTGTGTCTTAATCAGTTCCAATGATGATATACAGCTGCTGAAGTTAATTACGTTGTCTTAATCAGTTCCAATGATGTTATACAGTTGCTGAAGTTAATTACGTTGTCTTAATCAGATCCAATGATGCTATACAGCTGCTGAAGTTAACTACGTTGCTTTAATCTGTTCCAATGATGCTATACAGCTGCTGAAGTTAATTACGCTGTCTTAATCAGTTCCAATGATGCTATACAGCTGCTGAAGTTAACTACGTTGTGTCTTAATCAGTTCCAATGATGCTATACAGCTGCTGAAGTTAATTACGTTGTGTCTTAATCAGTTCCAATGATGCTATACAGCTGCTGAAGTTAACTACGTTGTGTCTTAATCAGTTCCAATGATGCTATACAGCTGCTGAAGTTAACTACGTTGTGTCTTAATCAGTTCCAATGATGCTATACAGCTGCTGAAGTTAATTACGCTGTCTTAATCAGTTCCAATGATGCTATACAGCTGCTGAAGTTAACTACGTTGTGTCTTAATCAGATCCAATGATGATATACAGCTGCTGAAGTTAACTGCGTTGTTTTAATCTGTTCCAATGATGCTATACAGCTGCTGAAGTTAACTACGTTGTGTCTTAATCAGTTCCAATGATGCTATACAGCTGCTGAAGTTAACTACGTTTGCTTAATCTGTTCCAATGATGCTATACAGCTGCTGAAGTTAATTACGCTGTCTTAATCAGTTCCAATGATGCTATACAGCTGCTGAAGTTAACTACGTTGTGTCTTAATCAGTTCCAATGATGCTATACAGCTGCTGAAGTTAATTACGTGTCTTAATCAGTTCCAATGATGCTATACAGCTGCTGAAGTTAACTACGTTGTGTCTTAATCAGATCCAATGATGATATACAGCTGCTGAAGTTAACTGCGTTGTTTTAATCTGTTCCAATGATGCTATACAGCTGCTGAAGTTAACTACGTTGTCTTAATCAGTTCCAATGATGATATACAGCTGCTGAAGTTAACTACGTTGTGTCTTAATCAGATCCAATGATGATATACAGCTGCTGAAGTTAAGTGCGTTGTGTCTTAATCAGATCCAATGATGATATACAGCTGCTGAAGTTAATTGCGTTGTTTTAATCTGTTCCAATGATGCTATACAGCTGCTGAAGTTAACTACGTTGTGTCTTAATCAGTTCCAATGATGATTCTTAATTACAGCTGCTGAAGTTAATTACGAGGTCTTAATCAGTTCCAATGATGCTATACAGCTGCTGAAGATAATTACGTTGTCTTAATCAGTTCCAATGATGCTATACAGCTGCTGAAGTTAACTGCGTTGTGTCATAACCAGTTAACTCTCGCTTGACATTGTCTATTCAGTACAGCAGGTAATGAGATTACAAGTAACACCCACCGCGGGGGGGGGGGGGGGGGGGGGTAACCTTCTGGCAGTCATGTTGACACGTCAGTGTGGTAAAAGCACGGTAGTAGTATGTTGTCGCTGCTCTGGTGAAATGTAAGCTCGTTATCAACCTGTTTAATTAGCTGTTTCTCTTCACGCAGTAAATCCACTTTTGCCGCGTCTAAGCATTTGAGATTTTTCTTACAAACAGCAAGTTGCGGGTTTTTAGGCTTTTGCAGCGGTGCAGTTAAGATCTCCGTTCTTCTGGGTGATGACGTCACGTCTCTGGTTGATTGGCACCAATCAACCAGAGACGTGACGTCGTATCCCGGAATAATGGAGACCTCAAGCAGAAAATGTATAAGAATTGGTATGAATGTAAGTCTTTGGAAGTTTCTGGTATAAAACGTGATACAAGAAAGCAATAAATTTTTGTGACATGTCTATATGTTCGCTTTTAAATGTCACGCACGTCTGTTACTATGCAGCTCAGTCCTTTTTTATTTATTTCGATGTGTAAGATCCAGTTAACTTTATAGACCATATATTAGCACAACTGAAAAAAAAATTTTTCACAGCTGGGGTCTTCTAGGGTTTTATATCTCAGAGCTTAAGTAGTTTTTGTTGAAAAATGACATTTTGTGCCAATTGTTTTCTGCTTTTAATTTTGACCGGCGATGGATGAAGAAGGGCCCCCGAATTACCTGGAGTTGGTTGCTGCGTCCTTCAGGAACAAGCGGAGAGGCGGCTGACGTTACAGATCTTTGGGATAGAAACAGCGTGTCTGGAAACGCAAATTATTTTATGCGAATTGTGCGTGCACACATGTGGGCGATTATAACATTTGTTACATTTTATGATGTAGTAATACTACCCATTATTGTGGGGCCGCGATAGCTCAGTCGGTATAGCTATGGGATGCACCGTCGAGGCATCGTGGTTCGATTTGTAAAGTCGTACGTAAATAAAATTCAAATGTGTTACCGCCGTGTTATTCTACTGCGTGGAGTAGAGTAGAGTAGAGTAAAGGTAAAGCAACCCCATTACAGGCCTAGACAGGCCCTGAGGGGTCCAGGAGGTTGAGGCTCCCAGATTTGTAGACAATCGGCACATGAAGGTGGTAAGGTTGTCAGCCCTACGCACCGGCCGCCTTTACCCCCCAGGAAATATTCCTGTTAGAGGCTGAGTCGACCCCAGGGCCATAGTGCGACCGAAAAGATTATGTCAAGGAATTAATTCCAATGACATCATCGGGAATCGAACCCGCGACGATCCGGTTTGTAGCGTAGTGCAGTAGAGTAGAGTAGATAACTGAAATTTGTAGTTGCAATTATGAGTACTTCTTTGATACTTGACTTGGCGTCGGAACATTATCGTACGTATTTTTGACCTTGCGTGCTGTGCAATGCGTGCCTTCTGATTACATCGGGAGTCGTAAATCAAAATTAAATCGTTCTTAGCTGCCAACTGATGGCCTGAAATGACCTTAAGGAATTATGTAACATAGAAACAACGGTATGTTAAAAGAAGATAATTTAAGTAATGGCGTGTCCTTTAAACGAAAGGAGTTACCTTTCACAGTTCGATATGGTTACATTATATGGGACACCGTGACGGTGGGAAGTGGAAAACCGACAGTTGTCAGATAAAATAATGTACATCCATATAATCACACAAGCCGTCCCCTTTTTTTTTAATACAGGGTGTTTCATAAATCCCTCCGGGATTTCGGAGGTCTGTAGCTCAGGAGCCAAATCACACACGGGGGATGAGAGCATGTCAGTGAAAAGAGTACATATCCAAGTTTTGAACCTACCTTACAAATGTTCAATATGTCCTCCCTTTGGTGACTCGACAGACGTCAATCCTGTAATCTAACTCCTGCCACACACGTTCCAACATATGAACTTCGATGGTAGCAACTGCATCCATAATTCTTAGCCGAAGCTCCGGTAAATCTCTTAGTAAAGGAGGCACGTAAACACGATCTTTAACGTAACCCCACAGGAAAAAGTCACATGGAGTAAGGTCGGGTGACCTGGCAGGCCAGGGAATAAGTGTTGAGCTTTTTGTTCACCTGAAAACGCCATGTTTGCACACCACTGCCTCCTAGCGGAGAAACGGGTAACGACGCCATCGCATCTGTCACGAAAAAACTTTACATTTCCTCTATCCGTTGGCATGCTTTTATCTCTTATATGTGGGTTTGCTACTGCACGGCCAAGCCTCTAAATCCCGGATGGACTTATGAAACACGCTGTACAGTAATCAGATTCTAAGTTCCGCTAAGGGTCCGGTACTGAGTTCTTCCGTGGATTCTACCGATATTCCGAGGCGAAAGCCTACAGCTGTACGTTACAGCCTTCCAGTTGCGAGCTTCATATCGTCGACGGCCATGTCATATCATTTGAGGCTGCATATCGCCTGAAGTGAACTCGTGTTGGGCCGCGGTCGATAGATCTTACCTTATTTCGTAACGTAATTTGCTGTAGCATCGGCGTTCGGCGTTTGGTTTCAACTAAGGGCCACGTTTCGTTGGGCCATCACAGCCATATCGGCTACGTACTTTCCTATCCTCTGGGCACAAGTGGCTCTCTTCCCGGAAGCGGAACAACAGAAAATTAATTCTAAACCCTCAACCGACAAAATGCACAATACTGTTTCTTAGATATTTACATTACATCGTCACACAAAACACCGCTACATGTTTCGATCCCCAAGGGATCGTCATCAGGGAACTAACCAAAGCAGTACTTTGTCCCGAAACGTCGGTAAATGATTACCACACAACGTCGTGTAATTACCCAGAAGGCCGCAGATTTAATAACATCGCGGCGGAAGCCTGAAATTAAGGTCAAAGCAGTACTACTTGAAACAAATTACCAACTTTTGTGCACAGTAGACATGTTGTAAAAGAGTTAAATTACAAAAAGTTCTAATTTATTTTGATGCAGTATTGCTTTGGTTTGTTCCCTGATAATGATGCCTTGGGGGATCGAAACACGTAGCGATGTTTTGGGTAATGTTATAATATAAATATCCAAGAAACAGTGTTGTGCATTTTGTCGGTTAAGTGTTGCGGATTGGTTATCTACTTAGCACGGAATGAACAATATAAAGCAGAAAATTTACTTTGACCTTTCTGAATTTGATGTCGTGGAGCTTTACCTCTACTGCCACATACACTGGTTCTTAAGCACGTGAGAAACTCACCAAAATTTATCAGTTTACAGGGATGTGATACGCCTTGTCTAGTTGAAAGCTGCCGTGATTGGCTGATAGCGTCAGCCAACAGCTACGTAGCAGTCAGCACGTCTTAACATCTCACAGCGACACCCCTGTAAAAAAAACTCCAAAACTCGCATGTCAAGTCACGTGACACTTACTTAACAACAGCAAGGCCTTGTCAAGTGAAGTTCGTGCCACTCTGTAGTTCGATGATCAACTGTTTTTTTGAGCCTCAGGTCGTACCTCACAAAACCGCTTCATATGTTCGCTGAATTTTTGAGCCTCAGGTCGTACCTCACAGAACACGCTTCATATTGTTCGCTGTATATTTTTTGAGCCTCAGGTCGTACCTCACAGAGAACACGCTTCATATTGTTCGCTGTATATTTTTGAGCCTCAGGTCGTACCTCACAGAGAACACGCTTCATATTGTTCGCTGTATATTTTTGAGCCTCAGGTCGTACCTCACAGAGAACACGCTTCATATTGTTCGCTGTATATTTTTGAGCCTCAGGTCGTACCTCACAGAGAACACGTTTGTTCGCTGTATAATACCGGCAGAGTTCGCTATGAACGCCCAGCATGCTGTAGTTACGCTACTCTAGCGGTAAATCAATGAGCTTAGTCGTAGCTGGTGACCCAAATTCGCTATTATGCAGACGTGGCCAATCCTGCCTATTCCCTTTATTAGGGCTTCCAGTTCTGCTTCCCAACTGGCAACCAGTGAGTACCTGATGGGAATTACCGCCGTCATCGTTAAATAATATTATTCAGGAGATAAGGATCTTATCGCCAGGGTTAAAGAAAGAGTAGAGCTATACCTCTACTCCCCCTCTGGGCCTTCGTGGCCTGTTCTAGGGCGAGCTTTACCTTTACCTTACAAATATCTTATTCCTTTGTAGGCCTGACGCTCTGTACTGAACCAGGTGAGTTGGATGTAAGGTCAGGGGTTGGCCGTGCCATGGCTCAGGCGGTTAGTGGCCGGCCTCTCACCGCGGAGGCCCGGGTTCGATTCCGGGTCGGTCCATGTGGGATTTGTGGTGGACAAAGTGGCACTGGGACAGGTTTTTCTCCGAATACTTCGGTTTTCCCTTGTCAGTTTCATTCCACCGGTGTTTCATTAAATGGAAAAGCAGAAAATTTAAAAAATTTAAAACACGTCGGATCTATGTTATTTATTTCGATAGATAACTTACGTCACTCAGATCGTGTCCGTCAGAAGATGACACATGTCAAAAGTCATGAACGTGTGGGCAGGATACGCACCATGCGACGCGCAGAAAGGACGTACCGCGTTTTACACTTCTTCTGACTTTCAAATTTAACTGTTTGCTCTCTTAGTCACGGAGCAATGCACTGGGCTGACCCTAAAGGGGTAAAATCAGCATAATGGTGCTTTTGTCTGTGGATCTTCCTGTTTAAGATAAGAACCATATTTGTAAGAGTGTCACACGAAATTGCAACAGACTGTATACAATATGTTTATCTTGTTTGATTTTAAAATAAATTACGTCAACTGCATTTATGTAAGATGTTAAATACAAATATTAGACTGACAAGATTTAGCATAATTATGTTATGCTAATAGAAAGAATGGCGCAAAAACCCCAGAAGTACACGTGTGTAAGATCATTAACTATTTAAAGACGAAACGTGTCTGTTTTATATAAAGACCCAGCTCGTACCGCGCAGTAAACACACTCCGTCTCAGTTATACAAACCAGTCAGTTAATGTTGTACAGTGAAATAATCGCTGTTTGTTCTGAGATCCACACAAAACACATAAATACAGTCCGTACCGCGCAGTAAACACACTCCGTCTCAGTTATACAAACCAGTCAGTTAATGTTGTACAGTGAAATAATCGCTGTTTGTTCTGAGATCCACACAAAACACATAAATACAGTCCGTACCGCGCAGTAAACACACTCCGTCTCAGTTATACAAACCAGTCAGTTAATGTTGTACAGTGAAATAATCGCTGTTTGTTCTGAGATCCACACAAAACACATAAATACAGTCCGTACCGCGCAGTAAACACACTCCGTCTCAGTTATACAAACCAGTCAGTTAATGTTGTACAGTGAAATAATCGCTGTTTGTTCTGAGATCCACACAAAACACATAAATACAGTCCGTACCGCGCAGTAAACACACTCCGTCTCAGTTATACAAACCAGTCAGTTAATGCTGTACAGTGAAATAATCGCTGTTTGTTCTGAGATCCACACAAAACACATAAATACAGTCCGTACCGCGCAGTAAACACACTCCGTCTCAGTTATACAAACCAGTCAGTTAATGTTGTACAGTGAAATAATCGCTGTTTGTTCTGAGATCCACACAAAACACATAAATACAGTCCGTACCGCGCAGTAAACACACTCCGTCTCAGTTATACAAACCAGTCAGTTAATGTTGTACAGTGAAATAATCGCTGTTTGTTCTGAGATCCACACAAACACAATAAATACAGTCCGTACCGCGCAGTAAACACACTCCGTCTCAGTTATACAAACCAGTCAGTTAATGTTGTACAGTGAAATAATCGCTGTTTGTTCTGAGATCCACACAAAACACATAAATACAGTCCGTACCGCGCAGTAAACACACTCCGTCTCAGTTATACAAACCAGTCAGTTAATGTTGTACAGTGAAATAATCGCTGTTTGTTCTGAGATCCACACAAAACACATAAATACAGTCCGTACCGCGCAGTAAACACACTCCGTCTCAGTTATACAAACCAGTCAGTTAATGCTGTACAGTGAAATAATCGCTGTTTGTTCTGAGATCCACACAAAACACATAAATACAGTCCGTACCGCGCAGTAAACACACTCCGTCTCAGTTATACAAACCAGTCAGTTAATGTTGTACAGTGAAATAATCGCTGTTTGTTCTGAGATCCACACAAAACACATAAATACAGTCCGTACCGCGCAGTAAACACACTCCGTCTCAGTTATACAAACCAGTCAGTTAATGTTGTACAGTGAAATAATCGCTGTTTGTTCTGAGATCCACACAACACACATAAATACAGTCCGTACCGCGCAGTAAACACACTCCGTCTCAGTTATACAAACCAGTCAGTTAATGTTGTACAGTGAAATAATCGCTGTTTGTTCTGAGATCCACACAAAACACATAAATACAGTCCGTACCGCGCAGTAAACACACTCCGTCTCAGTTATACAAACCAGTCAGTTAATGTTGTACAGTGAAATAATCGCTGTTTGTTCTGAGATCCACACAAAACACATAAATACAGTCCGTACCGCGCAGTAAACACACTCCGTCTCAGTTATACAAACCAGTCAGTTAATGTTGTACAGTGAAATAATCGCTGTTTGTTCTGAGATCCACACAAAACACATAAATACAGTCCGTACCGCGCAGTAAACACACTCCGTCTCAGTTATACAAACCAGTCAGTTAATGTTGTACAGTGAAATAATCGCTGTTTGTTCTGAGATCCACACAAAACACATAAATACAGTCCGTACCGCGCAGTAAACACACTCCGTCTCAGTTATACAAACCAGTCAGTTAATGCTGTACAGTGAAATAATCGCTGTTTGTTCTGAGATCCACACAAAACACATAAATACACTGTGTGGGCAGAACGTAGAATTTGTGAATGTTAAACGTGGTGGTGTGTAAAGCAATAGCTAGGCCTTAAAAGGTTAAAAGAGTCAGTGGCATGGGTAGGCATCGCTGTACGGGGGCCCTAAAGGGAGAAGATAATAAAATTTGTTGTGGGTATCATGTTTCTGACGTAAGGCGTCATTCTGAGACGTCTTTGAGTGACGTCACTAATAATGATAGGGGACTCCGATTATTGAGTCGCGGGTGGGGGGCCGTTTATCTACGCTGCTGACAGGAGCTATAATGAACGTAATAGCCTACGATACTGCAGTAACTGACGTTACTGTGGGCCGGCCTGTCTTACATCATGTCAGTCTGTTCACATAAATTCTTATAGAAAATCCAAATAAGGCGTATTTCGCTAAAGTCGTCTATATTGTTATGAAGAGTTAGGTTTCTTTTCATTCTTCGCTGTCGGCCTGCAAATTCCACACGATCAGTTTCATTAGCGCTGTTCGCAGGTAATGAATAATTTAGTTAATGCCCTGTGCTAGAATTACGTACAGGACAAGTCTAAATGTTCTAAATGCTGTGTTCGCAGCTTGCGGAAGACATTATGTAGATAGTCTTACGCAAAACCAGTTTACACCCACGTGGGGAGAATTTACATCACTCGAGACGGGAAGGAGAGGTTACTGGACTTCTGTATTACAATACGCGGTCAGATACAATAGCAGATATATGTTAGCTTGTGTATGTGGACATTTAAGATAGCGTTCCGTAGGTCGTTAACCGCGTCTGTTGCCTGGACAGCTTAGCAACCATCACAGTCACATTGACTTTTCAGTCTACAGGAAAATACAGTTATAGACACAGAGTTTAAAGGGTATGTATGATATTGGACTTGAGTAGCGCTGTGATTAAGTTACATAGAAATGCAGAGCTAATACAGGGTGTCCCCTTGCTAAAGCACCTTGCCGTGAAGATTAATACGGACTGCAGAGGTGTTACAGGAAGCAATTTAGACCCCGGTAACGTATATAATGTTCCAGAAATAGGCGCGTTCCTTCTGAGAGCGTATTGTAGGTAATATCTTGAGTTAAAGTCGTATTCACAAGTTTTTTTGTTGTGAAGGGCCCCGCAGCAGAAGCTACGGAAGCACCGCAGCCTTGAGGCTTTTGTGCAACCTTGTGATGAAGAAGTTTTTCGTTTTCCCGTGTAATGGAGCACAGGTGGAATGAAATTGGCAGGGGAAAACCGAAGTACTAGGGGGAAAAAACCTGTCGCAGTGCCACTTTGTCCACCACAAGTCCCACGTGGACTGACCTGGGATCGAGCCCGGGCCTCCGCGGTGGGAGGCCGTCGACTAACCGCCTGAGCCATGGCACGGTCTATTTCTTAGTTTAATGTAGCCAGTAGGGTCAGATTGTTGCTTCCTAAACGGAAGTTTATTGCTTCGTAACCGGAAGTTGAAGACCGCCTTTGGACACACCCTAATCGGGCCCCAACTGGACATTTTTATAATTAATATATGTAATAAAATAATATTTGGTTTGTTTTTAAACGCGGCGGTCACCGGAAGTCAGTTCTGTACGGCAAATATATTTATCAGAATTTTTTTTGAAGGTTTACCGAGATCAAGGAGGGTGGATGTTACCGGAGAGGTTACGTTTCAAGCAAGCAACTTAGTTCGATTGCTAATGGACGCTGAATCTAATAAATCACGGTTATTTACAGTACAGTCTTTAGTAAATATCAGAATCAGGAACCTCGACTTTTAGTTGTGTTTTTAAGCTCCGCCTATAACGGCATTAGTCCGGCCACTGCTGTCTACTTCCATATCCAATATTCTGCCTCGCTTGACGAAGCTGCCTGCATTCCCTCAGGCCAAGTACATTTACACAAAACCAGAACACATACTATCCTGCAGATGAAAGAGGAGCGCCCTCGTCGAATGGTCTGTATTTGGTAGGTTCTGGGTTTAGAACTCGGTCACTCGACCGGCTATCTTAATGATTCTTATACTGGTTTTCCTCAGTACGGTCCTTCAAGAACCGCTGGTATTTGACCTCAAGATAAGTCACTACACGCTGTTTAAGTCACTACACGCTCATTAAGTCACTACACGCTGTTTAAGTCACTATACGCTATTTAAGTCACTACACGCACTTTAAGTCACTACACGCTCTTTAAGTCACTACACGCTGTTTAAGTCACTACACGCTGTTTAAGTCACTACACGTTTAAGTCACTACACGCTCTTTAAGTCACTACACGCTGTTTAAGTCACTACACGCTGTTTAAGTCACTACACGCTGTTTAAGTCACTACACGCTGTTTAAGTCACTACACGCTGTTTAAGTCACTACACGCTCATTAAGTCACTACACGCTGTTTAAGTCACTACACGCTCTTTAATTCACTACACGCGTTTAAGTCACTACACGCTGTTTAATTCACTACACGCTGTTTAAGTCACTACACGCTGTTTAAGTCACTACACGCTGTTTAAGTCACTACACGCTGTTTAAATCACTACACGCTCTTTAAGTCACTACACGCTGTTTAAGTCACTACACGCTCTTTAAGTCACTACACGCTGTTTAAGTCACTACACGCTGTTTAAGTCACTACACGCTGTTTAAGTCACTACACGCTGTTTAAGTCACTACACGCTGTTTAAGTCACTACACGCTGTTTAAGTCACTACACGCTGTTTAAGTCACTACACGCTGTTTAAGTCACTACACGCTGTTTAAGTCACTACATGCTTTCTTACACAGCCTTTGTAATTCTTCATTGACAGTTATCCTGCTATTCGATGGTATATGACGCATACAGTTGAAAAACTACATAGATGACTCGAGAACTGTTTTTAGTCAGGCAACTAATCAGTCAATCAATCACGTATGCGTTTTAGAATAAAGGAGGCTTCTAACATTTTAAGTTATATGTGAGCCCACAAGTTTACATCTGCTCCATATTTGTCATTATGGCAGGAGATATATATTTTATAAATATATCTCGACGTGTGACGGCGAAACGTGGGTATTTAAAGAGCAAAGACGTCGAGAAACTTCAGCTAACACAAATAATTTTTTGTACGGACTTTACTGAATATCGTAAGATTCTATCACCAACTAACTCTATCACCAACTATCACCAACTATCTATCACCAACTAACTCTATCACCAACTAACTATCACCAACTATCACCAACTAACTCTATCACCAACTAACTATCACCAACTATCTATCACCAACTAACTATCACCAACTAACTCTATCACCAACTAACTATCACCAACTATCTATCACCAACTAACTCTATCACCAACTAACTATCACCAACTATCACCAACTAACTCTATCACCAACTAACTATCACCAACTAACCATCACCAACTAACTCTATCACCAACTAACTCTATCACCAACTATCTATCACCAACTATCTATCACCAACTAACTCTATCACCAACTAACTCTATCACCAACTATCACCAACTAACTATCACCAACCTATCACACTAACTCATCACCAACTATCACCAACTAACCATCACCAACTAACTCTATCACCAAATAACTATCACCAACTAACTCTTATCACCAACTATCTATCACCAACTAACTCTATCACCAACTATCACCAAATAACTATCACCAACTATCACCAACTAACCATCACCAACTAACTCTATCACCAAATAACTATCACCAACTAACTATCACCAACTAATACAGACATATGCTATGACGATTCAATCGTTTTAAATATGATTACAATAAATAAACAGTACCAAAAAAGTCGGCTATGTTGCATGTTACTGTGTGTGTTGACTGCCGCATAACAGGACATATTGTTGTGTAATGCCGCATAACAGGACATATTGTTGTGTAATGCCGCATAACAGGACATATTGTTGTGTAATGCCGCATAACAGGACATATTGTTGTGTAATGCCGCATAACAGGACATATTGTTGTGTAATGCCGCATAACAGGACATATTGTTGTGTAATGCCGCATAACAGGACATATTGTTGTGTAATGCCGCATAACAGGACATATTGTTGTGTAATGCCGCATAACAGGACATATTGTTGTGTAATGCTCCGTTATACTGTATTCCGAGTTCATCAAATAATACAATGAACAATTTACACATTCCTGGATCACAAACACGTTTATTATTTAACCTCTTGTATATGTTTCGGCCTTCTTGGCAATCTTCATACCAACAATACTGTTACATGTTTCATGACAATAAAACAATGCGTAAAAGAAATAGACGCAATACACCCTGACGTAGTTAAAAACAAGAAAAGTGTAAAAATACGTGCTTAGGTAACTAAGCAGATACTCAAATAGAAACAGCAGGAAGAAACTTATCCTGAACAACGTTAGAAACGATGGAAAGACCATTTAAACTCGTGTAACTTATAAAAGGTGATTGAGCCTGATTCTGCATAATTCGTGATCATTATGATGAAGATTATGATGAGATATATATACGATAAATTAACTACATGATACATTAATTAAGATTATTACTCTAGAATGCGTTTATAATCTGTCGCTGTGCAGAATTCTGTGTGTTTAATTATGCGATTTATTTTGTGAGGTCCTTAATATCGCGGACTATACGGAATGTTAGTCGCCCTCGGTGGACTAGTGGTTAGCGTGCTCGCCACTGGGCCCGAGGTTCGCGGGTTCGATCCCGACCGAGGGCGATGGATTTTTAAGGGTGATAAAAATTCGGAGGGGAAGTAAAGCCGTCGGTCCCATGTCGTAGATTTACGGCATGTAAAAGAACCTTACGGGCATGAATTGAGATGTTTCGTAAGCAAAATTCAGCGGCCATTTCTCACCCAAGTCTCCTGACTGCCTGCCAATGGCTCTGGCAGTCACATCAGGATTGAGTAGAACTTGTGCGGTCAGTGGGCTGGTCACTCACTACCTCCGAAAGGATTGGAGCGACATGGGGACTAACTAACTAACTATACGGAATGTCCTAAAGTTCGCTTTGCCGAGATTATTACTCACTCCAGCAAAACACTGTTTATTTAAAACAAACCGCCACAAGAACTTGACAGTGAGGAGTTACGCAAATCATTCAAATTGTTTTCCACCATATTTATTGCACGTTTCACATTTCCTAAGTATTGGTTTTTAAACGCGAGTATAATTTCTGTAAAGGGACTTTCAGGACACGCGGTATAGCGTCAAAATGACAGGATGATTGATGAATGCTGAATTGAAAGGGATTTGGAAGATAACGGTCGTGGGCTATCACTGAATATATCTGGAGGGCCTGAGAATAAACGCATAAAAGCTTAAGGCTTCAAACGCCTCCAGAAATTTCTCTCTCCACGTCTTTGTGTCAGAATGTTTTAAAAGTATATGAAGGGGTATTTAAACAACGAGGCTGCGCGCGCAGCTCTTCCTATTGACCGTTGATCACCAAAGTAAAACACATACCAGTTACCATCGAACTTCCCCCTCTCCCCCCCCCCCCCCCAAATCGCTTGCTAAACCGCGCCCTGTTACCTTGACGTAGTGTCAGGCAGTATTCTTATTTGTAGAGGTTTTTTTTTTTTGAACTTTTCGAAATTATGCTTGATATAAAAATTGAGCCAGGATTGCGCATCGAATTTCTTGTGAAACTGAAGACAAATTGCGCCGAAACTTTGAATTTCGTTTACGTGACTTTTACGGAAAATACAGCAGAGTTACTTAAGTAAAGGTAAAGGTAAAGGTAAAGCAATCCCATTACAGGCCTGGACAGGCCCTTAGGGTTCCAGGAGGTTGAGGCTCCTAGATTTATAGACAATCGGCACATGAAGGTGGTAAGGTTGTCAGCCCTACGCACCGGCCGCCTTTACCCCCCAGGAAATATTCCTGGTACTCATTTCTGTTAGAGGCTAAGTCGACCCCAGGGCCATAGTGCGACCGAAAGGATTATGTCAATGAAAAATTCCAATGACACCATCGGGACTCGAACCCGCGACGTTCCGGTTTGTAGCGCAGTGCCTCAACCAACTGCGTGCCCCGAGTTACTTAAGTACTGTGACAAAATGGCTTCGAAGCCTGGGTGGTTCGTTAGAGAACAGTATAGGTTCTGATGGGAAATACTTTGAAGGGTACAGAATATTTATATGTTGTATTGTATGTATATGTATATGTATATGTAATATATGTATTATACAGTAATTTAATTAATAAATTATTTTTCAAACTAGTGTCTTTATTTAACGAGGAACTTAATGATCTGTACTCATCACCAAATTTTATTCGGGTGATCAAATCAAGAAGAATGATGTGGGCGGGGCATGTAGCACGTATGGGTGAGGGGAGAGGTGCATACAGGTTTTGGTGGGGAGACCTGAGGAAGGAGACCACTTGGAAGACCCAGGCGTAGATGGGAGGATAATATTAAAATGGATCTTCAAGAAGTGGGATGGGGGGGCATGGACTGGATTGATATGGCTCAGGATAGGGCAGGTGGCGGGCTGTTGTGAGTGCGGTAATGAACCTTCGGGTTTCATAAAACGCGGGGAATTTCTTGACTGGCTGACGACCTGTTAGCTTCTCAAGAAGGACTGTGCTACATGGAGTTTAGTTAGTTAGTTAGTTAGTGTCTTTATTTAACAGCCATTTTCATTATTTACGTATAGTGTCCCGGAGTTCTATTTAAAAAATTCCTTTCTAGTGCCCGGCTTTAATTCAATCCCTGGCTTTGAACTGAGCACACAAGATAGTTAAGCAATTAGCCGGTAAGTTTGCCGGAGTGCTGTACTGTTCAAACAGTCTGGGATCGACATTTCGAATGCTCCTACTTGAGGCATGGATGGATTTTCGCTTCTATCTTTGTCGAGTTGTGTCTGTCTATATACAGACCTTTAGATGCCCGGTTCGCTTTTGAGGAGTCTTGAGTTCTCAAGCTAAAGGCAGTCAGAGTCTAACCGATGTTAGCTCAACGGCAAGGAACAACACAACTTCGTTATTCGCAGACACAATGTAACAGGACTTTTAACTCCAGAAACTCAAATATTGCGTGACATCTATTGGAAGCTTTGTGCCCTACGTATATGGCCTTAATACATACATATATGTTAATTATTTTATCTGACAAACGATATTTGTCAGATAAAATAATGACCTTCTGGTAGTTGAAACTGTTGCTAATATCCAGCGATAGGAGAGCAACATGAAATGTGGCGTTATTTCGCTATGTTAAAACCAACTTCCGCGTGTAGTAATGCAATCAGTCTCTTCGTAGGTGTTCTTTGTAGAGTAAAAAAGTGAATACCTTATGTGGAGAAATTTTCAATTCTTCCGTTCTTTTGTCTCTGACCTCTTATCAGCGACTCGACGCTATTATTTTTTAATTTTTGTGAAATTTGATATAGGAGTTCTTTAAAAAAAACCTCGTCTGGGAAACGCAGGTTTTGTGAAATTTCGGTCACTGAAGGTTACTACTTTATTTGACGG
This sequence comes from Reticulitermes speratus, assembly GCA_021186555.1. NCBI lineage: Eukaryota > Metazoa > Arthropoda > Insecta > Blattodea > Rhinotermitidae > Reticulitermes > Reticulitermes speratus. The sequence goes on from JAJKFL010000002.1 coordinate 2,929,376, forward strand.
GGTAAGTGAATTTCTACCCTACATTCCGTACTCATTGAGGAACGATTTGGTTAAAATTCGGTATAGACGGTCTCTGTATAATGCCACTAAGCTCTTGTGAGTTTTATGAAAACTGGTGCAGTGAAAAGTCATATTTTACTGAAGGGAATGAATGAAATTTTGCTCCCATTTTATTCAGTTTTATTTCGATTTGGATAACATTCGGTACAGAAGATGTTTACAGAAATTTTTGAGTGACCGTAAGTTTCGTGAAAATCGGCCCAGTGTAAAGCCATACTTGACGTGAATGACGTAAATGAATGTTTGGTCCGTACTTTGTACACCCGTTGCTCGAGTTTGGTGGAACTCAGCACGAGCTGTCGAGTGTGGTTGAATTTCGCAACAATCAACTTAGGCCGTCAGCGGCGTAAATTCTGCCGAAATTACAGTTTACTGTAACGAGACTGACAGGTTTTGACATGCTTATGTTAGCAGCGTTCAGACGTCGAACGAAACAAGTGGTCGTGTGTGTGTAGAGGCCCTGACATTGATGTACCAGTCTAAACTCTAATACCGAGGTATAGTTAATTAGGTAGGATAATTGAAAGGTAACAAAGCAGTCAGCCGATCCCAGTGGCCGCGCGGT